>UESW01002605.1:0-52994 GCA_900491605.1 Calamus simplicifolius
CAAGCAACTCATTGTACTTAGGTGCCGGACCACCTGAATTTCTAATCCAGCTACGAAAGGTTACTGGGTGCAGTCAAGTACTTGTGGTAGTCAGTTGTGGATCAAGATGGAATTTGACATATCCCATTAAAAGGAGAAATGCTTGTGTTTCAATTTAGCAAGACTTTGGCCAAGTCACTTCATGTGAAAGTCACATGATCACTAAAGTTGAAATCACTTTATGGATTTGCTATTTAGAGTTGACAGGCTCTTAAGCCATCCTTAGCATTTGTGGTCAAGAGGATGAATTATACGGTAACTATTTCTTAGGGTTCTTGGAGTTTGCTCGGCAACTCTTCGACCTATCCGGATGTCGGGTTCCATTGCTAGATGGGCACATCGATTAGTATAAAAGTTATTTCTATGCTATCGGCTTAGGTTCGAACCTAGAGAGTCACACGCATAGAAGTTTCCTAGGATGATCTATTTGCTGATCAACGATTGAGAATTGTATATGATTTAATTAATCAATTTGATTGATTGAATTATCTCAATTGGGTTAAGTACAATTGAATAAGATTCAATTTGGTTTAAGTCTATTAGAAGGACAAGTCAATTTCAAATATTGATTTGAAATTAGACTTGATTTGAATTTAAATAGATTCAGGACTAGCCAAATTTGATTTGGGCTTGGACCATGATCTATGTGGGTTAAGTCAAATAAATTCAGATCAAAACCCAAACCTCTCGAATATGGATCTCATATGATGAGATGGCTAAAATCTCATCTCATGAGATAGAATTTAATGCATGACATTTATTTACCGAACGTCGGATTTATCCCTAGTCTCTTTGGTTTTCTCTGAACGATGGAACTAAACCAAACACCGCGACTCCTTAGGTTTTCTCTGAACGTCGGATTAAACCAAGCGCCGCACCTTCGGCGTCTCTTCGCTTTTGCCAAACGATGGATTCTTAAATGTTAGAATTAAATGTCAAGGCTAAATCGAGACTATAAATAGAGGGCATTCCCTCACCAGATAACACAGAACAAAAATAGAACAACAATACATAATTTATCGTGGATTGTAATTCTAAATTGTCATGGATTGTAATTCTAAAATGTTAGAATAGAAAATCCTGGTGATTCTGATGTTAGCGGAAGCCTGGTGGATCTTGGAGGAAGATTCAAGTGAGAGGATTCAAGATCAGCAAAGCTATTTTCCGCGAGCTAGCACTCCCAAAAATCTGATCATTCGGGGCTTCGCGTGGACGATACTAGAGGCCGGACGATTGAACGGCTGCAAAGCAATAAGGATTTACCTACTGTTCTTAAGGTAAGTGATTTGATCCCTAGATCTTAAGGCAGGCTTCAAGATAATAGTGTTACTAGTCATCTTGAAGATCAAGATATGATCTTGATGTTTTTTATATGCATTTTTAGATCAAACGACCCTGAATATATAGGCAAAGATATGATCTTGATGCATATTAGATAGATTAATATGTAATCTTTTAATTTCCGCAATGATAATAGTTATCAATTTTAAAAAATATGCATGCCTCGGAGACTATTTCTTCCTACATATCCCCTTCTCGATGACAAAGGAGGTCGCCTCTTCATCAACCGGGTTCATCCTGATCTGGTTGTACCCCGAGAATGCGTCCATGAAACTGAGGGTCTCGTGGCTGGACATAGCATCTACCAGCTGGTCGATTCGAGGCAGCGGGAAGCTATCCTTGGGGCATGCTTTATTGAGGTCGGTGAAGTCTACACACATCCTCCAGCTCCCACTAGCCTTGCGGACCATCACGACATTTGCCAGCCAGTCGGGTAGTGCACCTCGCGAATGTGTCCCGCATGGTCAGCTTGCGCACCTCTTCGTCTATGGCCTTTTGTCTGTCTGAAGCAAAGTTCCTTTTCTTCTGCTGAACTAGTCGGCACTCCGGCTTAATGTTGAGCTGGTGTGTAATCACATCCTCCGGAATGCCTGGAATGTCGGACGCCAACCAGGCAAAGATATCAGCATTGGCTCGCAGGAAAGCAAGGAGTTGACTGCGAGCCTCCTCCGGAAGCAGAGCCCCAACTTGGATAGTCCGCTCCGAGTCTTCTCCCAGGGGAAAGGCTAATAGGTGCTCGGCCGGTTCTCCCCTTCTTGCCGAGTCTCGGGGTCCAGTGCCTCTGGTGCTGGTGCGGGCATCACCCCCTGAGGGCTAGGAGCCATGTGGTAGCACAGCGGCGGTGGGTTCTGCTCCCCGCGCTTCTCCCTGACCCCTTCGCTGGTTGGGAATCTCACGAGGAGTCTCTTGGTGGAGATAACAACATTAAATATTAAGCCCAAGCCTTCTAAGGATAGCATTATAGGCGAGGGGCACCCAAACCACCAGTAAGCTCATGAAGACTGTACTTTGGCATGGGGCCGTGCCAGCCGTGACAGGGAGAGTGATCTCCCCCTCGACCTTCACAGAATCTCCAGTGAACCCCATCAGAGGAGTGGTAACAGGCCGAAGCAGGTTGGGTGACAGGTTCATGCGAACAAAGGCATCATAGTTCAACACATCCACCGAGCTCCCACTATCAACCTGAATTCTTTTTACAGGGTGCTTAGCTATCGTCATGGACACGACGACGCTATCATCATTCTTGTTAACTACCCCCTCTAAGTTCTTTTGGAAAAAGGGATTACAGAGTCTAATTCTCCCTCTCCCCTTGGCCTCTTGGGGGGCCACCTACCCCCAGGATATCATCGTCACCATCTTCTCAGTCGAAGTGTTGTCAATCATCAGTGACGGAGGTGCTGATGGGCCAGGAGCTCTCGGGTTGTTCCTCTGGACAAATTTCCCTAGATGGCCACACTGGATAAGGTTCTCTATCGCCTTCTTCAGCTGGCGACAGTCATCGGTGTCGTGACCATGATCCCGGCGGTAGTGGTAGTAGAGGTTCTTGTTGCGGGGGATCTTTGGGTTCATTGGAGGAGGGCACTGAAGATAGGGCTCGCCCTCGATCTCGAGCAGGATGTGCGACACCAGGGCGAGCAAAGGAGTGTAAGGCCCATCTCTCGGTGCAGGAGCTCGGGGACGGTTGTTTGGTCGGTGAGGAGGCTCAAGCCTTCTAGGCCGGACTTTAACAGTCTCTGGACGAGCCAGCTTCTTGGTGGTGCTCTCGCTGCCTCACGCCGGGAGGAGTCAGCTTCGTCGGTGCGGATGTACTTCTGGGCCCGGATCAAAAGCTCTGCGTAGGAGTCGGGCGGCTTCTTGTCGAGGGAGTATGCAAAGCGAGAGGGATGAAGCCCTCTCTTCAAGGCCAGGGTGGCCACCGAATTCTCGAGGTTGTAGACTTCCAGGGCAGCCTCCTTAAACCGGGCGACGTAGTCCTGCAGGGACTCGCCACTCTTTTGCTGGACTGAGAAGAGACTGTCTGCCATCCTTGAAATCTTCCGACATGCATCAAAATGGGCGAGGATGGCCCTCTCTAGCTGGCAAAAGGAGTCCATACTCCGTGGCGGTAGGCGAAAGTACCAAGCTCGAGCAGCTTTCTTCAGAGTGGCGGGAAAGGTGATGCATAGGAGCGAATCGGTTGCCTCCTGGACCTGCATGAGGACCTTGTAACTTTCCAAATGGTCCAGGGGTCCATGGTCCCGTCATATGGGTCCAGCTGAGGAAGGCGGAACCGGGTTGAGATCGGTTCCTCCATAATCCGGTGGGACAGCGGTGGCCGGCTGTCGTAGTCCGCCTCTGGTGGATTAGTGATTCGGCGGCTGAGCTCCTCCAACCGCTGATTGTACTCATCGAGCCGACGCTCAGCTCGGCGGGCTATTTTGCCGTTAAAGGACCCCTCCCTCGAGGAATCTGAGGAGGGGGAAGAGTGGTGGCGATGCTGACGAAGGCACTCCGCTTCCTTCCCATGTCGCTGCTTGGGAGATGCACTAGCGCGGCGAGAGGGCGACCGGGACCTCTTGGAGGCTTCGCGATGATGTGGCTTGGGCGAAGTGCGGTGGTGGCGAGCTTCTCAGGCAGGGGACCTCCCCCGAAAAGAGTGCTGGCTGGGCTGGATGACTCCTGGCACTGGAGGGAGGGGCCTCGGCTGCTGCGCAGCCACCGCTTGGTGCTGTAGGCCTTGGACCACCGTTGCCAAAGATTGGACTTGCGCGGTGAGAGTGGCAAGCCGGTCTTCTTGAAGCTTCTGCGGTGGAGGTGCAAGAACGTCAGCTAGAGGGGCTGAGGGGCCAACCGCCAGCGGATCATCCCCTTGACGCTGCCCCCCAGGACGACTGGTGGAGACCTCTCGCGCACGAGTCGTCACCATCGCTTGAGAGCTCAGGGAAAGAGAAGTCATCGCTGACATGTTTGAAGCTTTTCTCTTTTTTCCCCCCTTCCTGGCATGCCAATCTGTTGACGCCAAATCACCTTCCTTGAACGCCGGGGAAACGGAGGTCTTCCTCATCGGGCTCTTGCAAGAAAAGTCCCTGGAGACCGGATGCTCCGGTGGGGACCCTCCGATGCTCAAGTTAGTCGCTTGGGAACAAACAAGAGTTAGCTAGCAAAAGAAAGCTAGAGAGTAAGAGTTCAGGATCCTTCCCTCGTTGTAAATATGAGTTTTTATACCTATTCGAAGATCACCCCTTCCCCATGCTTCCAGAAGGTTACCGATTTTCATGATGTCCCCGTCCGATAACGGACAAAAGGAGGGGCTGACAATGATAGGCCGTATCGTTACCGTGCGTCAGAGGTGCGTCAAAGGTGTCCTACTTGATTTGCTTCGCGCCGATACGGTCTTACAAGTGTCGGGCGGCCACGACTGCATCAGGTATGCGCCGTTAAGAGGTATGGCCGCATGCAGCCATAGGCGAGCAGTGAGTCGTACGTCGTAACGGGATATGGCTATACGTAGTTGCAGGCAAGTAGCGGGTTACACGCCGTAACGGGGTATGGCCACGTACTGTTGTCGATGCGCGGTGGACCATACACCTTAATGGGGCATGGCGATGCACTGTAGCAGGCGAGCAGTGGGCCGCATGGGCATGCCAGGTGGCTCGCAGCTATAAGCTGGCCCGGAGGTGAGCCTTGGAGGTTGGCCATGGAGGTTGGCCTCGGAGGTGGGCCTCGGAGGTTGGCCTCGGAGCTTGGTTTCGGAGGTTGGCCTCGGAGCTTGGAGTGGGACGCCGTTAGTCTCCTTTACCGTTAACCCTGACGGCGCTGGATCAGCCATATCAGGATACATCACTAATGTTTAAATTCTGAAGCTTTATCCTTGCCAGCAAAGATGAAGATGCAGAGACTAAGCTTGCAACTCCTTGGTCTCCAACATGTGGGCAGCCCCCGATAACAATAGATTTCAACTTTGTGCAGCAGCGGCCTATAGCCTGTGGACCTTCATTTCCAATGCTTGAGCAAGATTCTATCATCATAGATGTCAAGTTTGGGCACTTCTGAGCCACAGCAATCAAGCCCTTATCTGAAATTAAAGGGCAACTGCAAAGATCAAGCCTTTCCAGCAAGGGGCATCCATTAGAAATCTCAGATAGGCCACATCACTGATGAAAGGAACATTCCACATTGAGAGAACCCAGAGGGAAGGGCAACCTCGAGCGACTGCAGCTAATCCCACATCAGTTAGTGGACGAGATGCATGACTTCCTTGGATGTAAAGCTTTCCCAGCCCACCATGGCCTTGGGTGCCAACAGCCACAGCAGCAAGTCTAACATCTGTGGCTTCTTTTGCTTTTAAGTTCCGAGTAAAGCATCCAGCACTTTCGAGTTCCTCTTCCTCCTCTGTATCCACAGCACTGTTCAGATCTGGCAGATCTGACAAGGGTTTTCTTCAGAGACTCGCCGCTGCCGGTGATGTTTTTTTTTGTGAGCAGCAATCTCAGAAGCACGGATGCTGCTCAGAAGCATGAGCCAACGCTTGGAGACACAAACAGAGTTACTCCTTTCCCAGCCCACCATATAATTATTATACCGCTAGCTGTACCAAAAAAAATTATAATACATATTCATATCTCATTTTAAAATTTAAAAAAATATATTTTTCTGAACATTTATCCAAATTTAATGATATAGATATCAATTTAAATTTTTTAAAAAAATGTTTCAAATATGTAACTCTCGTGGCAAAGTGCATATCAATTATTCAAAATTCAAAAAAAAGAGAATCATCAATGTGGCTCTGATATCAATGATGAATCATACATGAATAAATGTATGGATCGAATTTACTTATCTTGATGATTCCATGAAGAAAGAATTTGAATGCTAGGTTGTGGCGTTACTCTCTTTCACGATCCAAACCATCATTCTGGTATTAGACTCTGATACTCCCTTGATTTTTTTATGTCATTCTTCGCGTACTCCCAGCCCTTATCCTTTCGGAACATATATATTACTCTCCGAACAAGCGGCAATGTACAGTTATTTATCATGGCATCGTGGATAACTGCTACACATGGCTTCGTGGGCTTCGTGGGATAACTGCCCATTGGCAGTTATCAATCATGTGCGTCACGCGTGTTCAACAATTATAAATATATAAACATTTAAAATAGATTAAAAAGATCTAAATTTAAGAATCTAAATACAACATTTAAAGTACAATAAAAGATCTAAATTTGCATAAGTGTATTTATTATCATGTATAAAAATAATTTTACATGATAAATAATCAGATTTTAAAAGTTAAAATTTTATTTAAATATTTAAACTTTATGGTTTTTCAAAAATTTACTTCCTTTTCATTCAAACCATCATTCAATTTCTTTGAATCCATCCCAATTGAGGCGGTATTCTGCAGAACGAATTTCTTTATCTTCATGGCCACCTTTGCTATGGCTCCAAAGGCGGTATTCTGCAGAACGAATTTCTTGTAGCTTGAATTTACAGCTCGGCATATATTAGATGGAAAAAATATAGCTTTTGGTGGAGCGAAAAGGGGACGGTTCACTGAAAAGTCCCTCCCAATAAATGTTAAATATATATATATATTATAAGAAATGTTCCAACAGACAATCTAAATATATAAGACCTTAATGTCTGCCTCCAATAAAATAGCGAGACAATCTTTGATGAACTCACACAAGTGCGATGTAAAATTTGTAAAGCCTAAGCATTTCTTATTTCATTCTAGGCCATTAAAGGTGCTCAATTTCCCCTCCTCTCCCTCAATCCCTTCAGTGGCATCTACTAATTCTTTCTTTTCACCCATCTACTTGTTCCTTCCTCCATTGCTATTACGCAAGACTGCGATATATGACTGATGACGCTCGATCATCCCTCCTGGACGTCGGGAACGGAGGCTCTTCTTCTTCACCGGATTGCCTGCAAGGAAGTCCCAAGACCGGAGAGGGTTCTCCGATGGGACCCTTCGACGCCCAAGTTAGTGACAGAGGTCACAGTAAAGAGGGAGCTTGAGAGAGCTCTTGAGGAGGGAGAGGTCTCAGAAGGATCAGATAGTTCCTTTGAGAGTTAGGGCATCGAGTGCCTAAAATGTCTGTTACCTGGTTCTCGACGTCATTTACCCTTTTATAGGGGTTGACGCTGGCACCATCACGTGGGTTTTCGTGAAGTCAGGAGGTCTGCTGAGCCGTTGCGTGAATCTGGGCTGTTGGTGGGTTACGTCCCATCAGTAGCTGGGCTATTGGGCGGCGCACGTTGTGCATCTGATATTGTCGGGTGGCACACATCAGAGAGGTGGTTTTTGAATCGCTGGGGCTGATCTGACGGGAGTCGGGGGGTCCCGTCTTGTCAGGGCCAAGTTGGGTCGACCTGAGATGGCCGAGGCCCATCCCGCCGGCAAGGCAGCGCCTGGGCGGGGCCGAATCGGCGGACTTGTAGATGACGGGGCCGAGTCGGGCCGGTCGGGGACGACCTTGGCCGACTTGGCGGGACTGGAGACGCCGGGGCCGAGTCAGGCTGGCCGGGGATGGCCTTGACCGATTCGGTGGGACTGGAGACGCCGGGGCCGAGTCGGGCTGGCCGGGGATGGCCTTGGCCAACTCCGCGGGCCTGGAGATGACGGGGCCGAGTCGGACTGGACGGGGATGGCCTTGGCCGACTCGGCAGGACTGGAGACGACGGGGCCAAGTCGGGCTGGCCTGGGACGGCCTTGGCCGACTCGGTGGGACTGGAGATGATGGGGCCGAGTCGGGCTGGCCGGGGACGGCCTTGGTCGACTCGGCGGGACTAGAGACGCTGGGGCCGAGTCGGGCTGGCCGGGGACGGCCTTGGCCGACTCGACGGGACTGGAGACGCCGGGGCCGAGTTGGGCTGGCCGGGGTGGCCTTGGCCGACTCGGCGGGACTGGAGACGCCAGGGCCGAGTCGGGCTGGCCGGGGGTGGCCTTGGCCGACTCGGCGGGACTGGAGATGCCGGGGCTGAGTCGGGCTGGCCGAGGGTGGCCTTGGTTGACTCGGTGGGACTGGGGACGCCGGGGCCGGCTAGGAATGTGCCGGGGCCGCCTTGCTTGGAGATGCCAGGGCCGGCTAGGAATGTGTCGGGACCGCCTGGCTTGGAGACGCCAGGGCCGGCTAGGAATGTACCGGGGCCACCTGGCTTGGAGACGCCAGGGCCGGCTAGGAATGTGCCGGGGCCGCCTAGCTTGGAGATGCCATGGCCGGCTAGGAATGTGCTGGGGCCGCCTGGCTTGGAGACGCCAGGGCCGGCTAGGAATGTGCCGGGGGCTGCCTTGCTTGGAGACGCCAGGGCCGGCTAGAAATGTGCAGGGACCGCCTGGCTTGGAGACGCCAGGGCTGGCTAGGAATGTGCCAGGGCCGCCTGGCTTGGAGACGCCAGGGCCAGCTAGGAATGTGCTGGGGCCGCCTGGCTTGGAGACACCGAAGCCGAGTCAGGCCGGCCAGGGATGGCCTTGGCCGACTAGGCGGGGACTGGAGACGACGGGGGAAGTGTTGGGGCTGGAGGCCGACCGATGCTGGCGGCCGACGCTGGTGGCCGACGCTGGCGGCCGGCGCTGGAGTCTGCGGCCTTTGGCCAGCATCGGGGCTGGCGCTAGAGGCCGACGCTGGAGGCCGACACTGGAGGCTATCGGCCTTAGGGGCCGTCGGGAGTCGGTCTTGGAGATGTCGGCCTTTGGGGCCGTCGGGTGTCGGCCTTTGGGGCCATCGAGCACCGGTCTTGGAGATATCGGCCTTTGGGGCCGTCAGGTGTTGGCCTTTGGGGCCGTCGGGCATCGGTCTTTGGGGCTGTCGGCCTTTGGGGCCATCGGGCACCGGTCTTTGGGGCCGTCCAAAAATTTTATTTTTCATGGGGTCAACTGACCCCATCAAATGCCCCCCACACTCCTTGAGCTTGCGTGCCCCGCATCGGCTAAGCGAAAGGAGTGTAGAACCTTTACCTTGGTACCTTACGCTGCCTTGGATGGACGTCCGCGTGCCTTCTTTGGCTAGCTGAGGGCAGCGAGTAATCCTTTCCCAACGCGGGGTCCGGGAGTGAACCCCGGAGGGTGACCTGAGAGCTGGGCATCGTCAGGTTCCTTTTGAACTGCCTCTGGGGTGTGGAACCTCTGCGAGGGGCGACTCAGCTGGGTGCGGAGCCTTTAGGGTCAACCGACTCGGGGGTGCCGCTGCGCCGGGGCCGAGTGGTGTCCCATGGGCCGCGATGCCAGTGAGCTCCTTTTGAACCAGCCTGGGGGTTTGTGTTCCGCCCAAGAAACTCCGTTAGTTGGAATCCGCAGGTCTTGAGCTTGAGGGTGCCAACGCGGAGTCGGTCTTTGTTGCCGACGCGGAGCCGGTCTTTGTTGCCAACGCGGAGCCGATCTTTGGTGCCAACGCGGAGTTGGTCTTTGGTGCCGACGCGGAGTCGGTCTTTGGTGCCGATGCGGAGTTGGTCTTTGGTGCCAACGTGGAGTTGGTCTTTGGTGCCAACGCGGAGTTGGTCTTTGTTGCCAACGCGGAGTTGGTCTTTGGTGCCAACGCGGAGTTGGTCTTTAGTGCCAACGCGGAGTCGGTCTTTGGTGCCGATGTGGAGTCAGTCTTTGGTGCCAACGCGGAGTTGGTCTTTGGTGCCAACGCGGAGTTGGTCTTTGGTGCCGATGCGGAGTCGGTCTTTGGTGCCAACGTGGAGTTAGTCTTTAGTGCCGACGCGGAGTTGGTCTTTGGTGCCAACGCGGAGTTGGTCTTTAGTGCCGACGCGGAGTCAGTCTTTGGTGCCGATGCGGAGTCGGTCTTTGTTGCCAACGTGGAGTTGGTCTTTGGTGCCGATGCGGAGTCGGTCTTTGGTGCTGACATGAAGTCGGTCTTTGGTGCCGACGTGGAGTCGGTCTTTGGTGCCGATGCGGAGTTGATCTTTGTTGCCAACGCGGAGTTGGTCTTTGGTGCCAATGCAGAGTTGGTCTTTAGTACCGATGCGGAGTCGGTCTTTGGTGCCGACGCGGAGTCAGTCTTTGGTGCCGACGCGGAGTTGGTCTTTGGTGCCCATACGGAGTTGGTCTTTGGTGCCGACGCGGAGTTGGTCTTTGGTGCCGACGCGGAGTCGGTCTTTGGTGCCAACGCGGAGTTGGTCTTTAGTGCCGACGCGGAGTCGGTCTTGTTTGCCAACGTGGAGTTGGTCTTTGTTGCCAACGCGGAGTTGGTCTTTGGTGCCGACGCAGAGTTGGTCTTTGGTGCCGACGCGGAGTTGGTCTTTAGTGCCGACGCGGAGTCGGTCTTGTTTGCCAACGTGGAGTTGGTCTTTGTTGCCAACGCGGAGTTGGTCTTTGGTGCCGACGCGGAGTCGGTCTTTGGTGCCGACGCGGAGTCGGTCTTTGGTGCCAACGCGGAGTTGATCTTTAGTGCCAACGCGGAGTCGGTCTCTGTCTAAGAAATACACTCATCCCAAGACCTGATTAGACCAGGATATTCTGAATAATACTTTATTAAAGGATCAGCAAGCTACTGAGAGTACCGTCTGTGTTTCGAATGTGGGGGAGAAGCTTCCCATTTCGATGCCAGCTTGCTTCCTTCCGTCGACTCCCCGAGCTACTGCTCGCCCCTCATGAGGTCATGCTATTGTTCCTTCCGTTGGAGCATTGTTGAGGCAAATCTGAGGCACTGGAGGTGCTGACACACTCGAGGCCGTGAGGTTTCCTCGAACGAACTTGCCCAAGTGGCCCTGCTGGGCAAACTTTTCAATGGCCTTCTTCAACTGGCGGCAATCTTCAGTGTCATGCCCACAATCTTGGTGATACCGGCAGTAAAGCTCTTTGTTGTGGGGGTTTATTGACTTTAGGGGGCGTGGGCATTGAAAGTAAGGCTCCTCCTCAATCTCTAGCAGGATGTGGGAGATCGGAGCCGTGAGAGGAGTAAACCGCCCCTTAGGAACCAGTGCCTGGGGCCATTGGTCAAAGCGACCGGGCGGCTCGGGCTGCCTGGATCGTCCCTCAGCTGGTTCCATGGGTGTTGGCTTCTTATTAGAACTCCTGCCAGCTTCCCTTCTAGACGAGTCAGCCTCGTTGGCATGGATGTACTTCTGGGCCCGGAGGAGGAGGTCGGAATAAGAGCTCGGGGGCTTCTTATCCAGGGAGAAGTTGAAGCGGGACGTGAGGAGTCCCCGCTTCAGCGCTAGGGAGGCCACCGCATCATCGAGATGGTAGACCTTGAGGGCGGCGGTTTTGAATCGGGACACGAAGTCCCGCAGTGACTCTCCTTCCTTCTAGCGGATGGAGAAGAGGCTGTCTGCCACCCTTGGGATCCGGCGGCAGGCATCAAAGTGGGCCAAAAATGCCCTCTCCAGCTCCCGGAAGGAGTCGATGCTGTGAGGGGGCAGGCATGAGTGCCATGCACGTGCGGCCTTCCGCAAAGTTGCGGGGAAGGCCTTGCAGAGGAGAGTGTCTGGGGCACCCTGGATTTGCATCATAGCCTTGTAACTTTCGAGGTGGTCGAGGGGGTCAGTCGTACCGTCGTACGGGTCCACCTAGGGGAAGCGGAATCTCAAGGGAACCGGTTCCTCCAGGATGCGGCGAGTGTAAGGAGGATGAGTGTCGAACTCTTCCTCCGGTTGATGGTTGATCTTCTTGGCGAGCTCGTCTAGTCGCCTGTTGTACTCCTCCAGGCGTTCCTCCGCCTGGCGGTTGATCGTCGGGGCCCTCCGAGGTGGCTCGGAGGAAGAAGAAGAAGAGGAGGCAGACGGAGATGGAGATGGAAGTCGGACTTCCGCCTGGGTTCCTCGTGATGATGTGGCTTGGGAGGAAATTTGATGGGGCCGCGGTCAAAGGACCGTGGCCGCTTGGAGGGCTCGCATCGAGGCTTCCTAGGGGAAGCTTGACGTCGGCCGGTCTCTCGCCGACCGGCCTCCCGCCGGTGGGAGCCTCCCCTCGCCGATCGCTGACTGGCGAGGGGAGCAGTTTGATGCTGGGTGGCCACAGACTGTTGTTGCTGGAGGCCATGGATCATGGCGGTGAGATTCTGGACTTGCTGGGAAAGAGTCGCTAGCCGCTCCGCTGTTTGGACAGCGGCGTCCGGCGGCGGGAAAGCAACCGGAGGGTCGGCAGCAGGGGATTGGCCTCCTGCTGTCTAGTTGGCGGGGGAAGCCCCGCTGGGCAGCTGATGGAGGCATCCTGAGCTCGAGTCACCACCATGGCTTCTGGAAGAAGAGGGGGGACGAAAGATGTAGCTCGGGGAGGACGTTCGCTACTTTTTCTTATGCCCCCCTTCCTGGCGCGCCAATCTGATGATGCTCGATCACCCCTCCTGGACGTCGGGAACGGAGGCTCTTCTTCTTCACCGGATTGCCTGCAAGGAAGTCCCAAGACCGGAGAGGGTTCTCCGGTGGGACCCTCTGACGCCCAAGTTAGTGACAGAGGTCACAGTAAAGAGGGAGCTCGAGAGAGCTCTTGAGGAGGGAGAGGTCTCAGAAGGATCAGATAGTTTCTTTGAGAGTTAGGGCATCGAGTGCCTAAAATGTCTGTTACCTGGTTCTCGATGTCATTTACCCTTTTATAGGGGTTGACGCTGGCACCATCACATGGGTTTTCGTGAAGTCAGGAGGTCTGCTGAGCCGTTGCGTGAATCTGGGCTGTTGGTGGGTTACGTCCCATCAGCAGCTGGGCTGTTGGGCGGCGCACGTCGTGTGTCTGACGTTGTCAGGTGGCACACATCAGAGAGGTGGTTTTTGAACCACTGGGGCTGATCTGGTGGGAGCCGGGGGGTCCCATCTTGTCAGGGCCAAGCTGGGTCGACCTGAGATGGCCGGGGCCTATCCCGTCGGTAAGGCAGCACCGGGGCGGGGCCGAATCGGCGGACTTGTAGACAACGGGGCCGAGTCGGGCCGATCGGGGAAGGCCTTGGCCGACTCGGCGGGACTGGAGACGCCGGGGCCGAGTCAGGCTGGCCGGGGATGGCCTTGACCGATTCGGCGGGACTGGAGATGCCGGGGCCGAGTCGGGCTAGCCGGGGATGGCCTTAGCCGACTCAGCGGGCCTGGAGACGCCGGGGCCGAGTCGGGCTGGACGTGGATGGCCTTGGTTGACTCGGCGAGACTGGAGACGACGGGGCCGAGTCGATCTGGCCTGGGACGTCCTTGGCTGACTCGGTGGGACTGGAGATGTCGGGGCCGAGTCGGGCTGGCCAGGGACGGCCTTGGCCGACTCGGCGGGACTGGAGACGCCGGGGCCGAGTTGGGCTGGCCGTGGGTGGCCTTGGCCGACTCGGCGGGACTAGAGACGCTGGGACTGAGTCGGGCTGGCCGGGGGTGGCCTTGGCCGACTCGGCGGGAATGGAGACGTCGGGGCCGAGTCGGGCTGGCCGAGGGTGGCCTTGGTTGACTCGGCAGGACTGGGGACGCCGGGGCCGGCTAGGAATGTGCCGGGGCCGCCTGGCTTGGAGACGCCAGGGCCGGCTAGGAATGTGCCGGGGCCGCCTGGCTTGGAGACGCCAGGGCCGGCTAGGAATGTGCCGGGGCCGCCTGGCTTGGAGATGCTAGGGCTGGCTAAGAATGTGTCGGGGGCCGCCTTGCTTGGAGACGCCAGGGCCGGCTAAGAATGTGCCGGGGGCCGCCTTGCTTGGAGACGCTAGGGCCGGCTAGGAATGTGCCGGGACCGCCTGGCTTGGAGATGCCAGGGCTGGCTAGGAATGTGCCGGGGCCGCCTGGCTTGGAGACGCCAGGGCCAGCTAGGAATGTGCCGGGGCCGCCTGGCTTGGAGATGCTAGGGCCGTCTAGGAATGTGCCGGGGCTGCTTGGCTTGGAGACGCCAGGGCCGGCTAGGAATGTGCCGGGGGCCACCTTGCTTGGAGACTCCAGGGCCGGCTAGGAATGTGTCGGGACCGCCTGGCTTGGAGACGCCAGGGCCGGCTAGGAATGTGCCGGGGCTGCCTGGCTTGGAGACACCGGGGCCGAGTCGGGCCAGCCAGGGATGGCCTTGGCCGACACGGCGGGGACTGGAGACGACGGGGGAAGTGTCGGGGCTGGAGGCCGACGCTGGTGGCCGACGCTGGCGGCCGGCGCTGGAGTCCGCGGCCTTTGGCCAGCGTCGGGGCTAGCGCTAGAGGCCGACGCTAGAGGCCGACGCTGGAGGCTATCGGCCTTAGGGGCCGTCGGGATTCGGTCTTGGAGATGTCGGCCTTTGGGGCCATCGGGTATCGGCCTTTGGGGCCGTCGGGCACCGGTCTTGGAGATGTCGGCCTTTGGGGCCTTCGGGTGTCGGCCTTTGGGGCCGTCGGGCACCGATCTTTGGGGCCGTCGGCCTTTGGGGCCATCGGGTGTCGGTCTTTGGGGCCGTCGGGCACCGGTCTTTGGGGCTGTCCAAAAATTTTATTTTTCATTGGGACAGACAGGAGCTAGCATGCTGAAGTGAAGGTGATTGTGGTCCACTTGTGTCAATTAGAGACCAGACTTTACTAGCGCGCATAATGCATCGAACCAAAGACAAAGTTCCAGAGGCAATACAGAGAAGATATACAAAGGGAATTAAGAGAGAATTTAGATATCCAAAGGCCTTGGGCATGAGATGAGAAAGAAAGACAGCTTGGGAAGAGAGGATGTGGTCTACTTAATTTGGTCTAAGCTTGAGGGAATAGGTACAAAAATCTTCGACTTGTACGTCATTGGGACAGACAGGAGCAATAATTTATATGTAAATAGTATTCGGACCGTTTAAAGTTTCTTTTTTTTCTTTTTTTTTGAAGAAATCAAACCCGACTACAGATACTGTTGCGGTCAATGAATGAGGCTGTAGTTAATTAATTGAGATCAGGAGGTTGGGAAGCTTCAGCATTGCATTGGTTTGTTTGTAACCCAGCTTTTTGTTAGTAATAGTGCCCTAGACCTATTGTATAGACATGATATTTTGAATATTTATGAGCATTTACTATTATCATAATTTGTATGTTTATTATATAATATTCTTGAATAATATTATGAATTATTCTAAATGTCCCTAATCGGTTATTGTTGTGGGAATAAAAATATATTAAGATTAGTATGAAATTTGATTGATATTCATGGGATGAATATGTGTATGAGATACAAATCAAATTTATATGTATTTGTTGAGAACAAATATTGGACAAGACCCGCCTTGAGATTAATACATGGATCAAAGTCATAAGTTAATCTCTAGTAGCTGTGTCATTAAATCCTTAGACCTGAGATTGCTATAGTTCTCAACAAGAGGAATATTATGTTTTGACATAATTAAACGTTGTCTTTAACCGGATGATTATAAAGATTATGATTGAACATAATAAGAATCATGTAGTGAGATATGAGTGATTAAGATGGAATTTATCCCTCTTATTATAAGAGAGATATCTCTGGGCCCCTCGATGATTGAGACTGAGAAATGCATGGCCATACTCAAATGAATTGATGGAGATCAATATCATTTGTCTAGTCAGTCTAATTGGGTTTTGAGAAATTAAAGATAGAGCGATATAAGGTTGACTTTATCCATGCCTTATATTCTATCAAAATATCATGTGACAAAAGGATTATGTCAATAGCTACTTTAAGGTTGTCTTGGAACATGAGCTTTTTATTTAACTTGGGTAGTCATAATGTCTTGCTAGAGGCCGCTTATGACTTGTAGATCAAAATGTGATTTAGGCCTACTGCCAACGTTAATTGAACCAATAGGGTCGCACACTAAGAACGACAATAATGGTTACGGTTTGTTACTCTCTATGTAATTTAAAATGATGAGATTATTTTAAATTACAAATAATAATTAGTTGTCATTTAGATTCGAGTTTAATTTTGAGAAATTTAAATTTATAATTTAAATTATGACAAGTAATTAATTTGTTATATTTTCTATTGGATAAGGAAATAATCCATAAAGTTTTTGGTTAAAAATTTAAATCCTTATTTTGTAAGGAAAGGATTTAAATTGTCATTATTTAAAAGGAGTTTTAAATAAATATTAATTAAAATCCTAGTTAACCAAAAACCCCTGTCAGACTTGTATATATATGATATATACGTGGCATTTGAAAGGTCACGTCGATTGGGCATTTGAAAGGTCACGTCGATTGGGGCATTTGAAGCATAGTGTCTTTTGCCTTAAAAATGGATAAACAGAGAGTTGGAACAATTGTTCGTTTTTGTGAAAAATGGACTTATTGAACTAGCATTCAAAAACTATTTTGGTGTCCGTTCATGTGTGGATACTTGTAGAGGATGGTCATCTTTCTGAAAGGCAGCACCTTTGAAGATCCGAGCAAACCCAACACAAGAACAGACGGATTACATACTGATCAACAAAAGGTAATATTTTTGTTTATCCTTCTTTCGGTTTTATGAAACGCATGTGATTCTTGGTGGGTTATGGAATAAATTTATTTTGTTTCCGCCATTTTATTCCAATTAGATTGGGATTTTCTATTCCGTAACCCAACAGTGGTATCAGAGCCACTTGCGTTTTCATAAAAATCGAAACTGCCATGTTTGATTGTATGTATGAGATGTATATGATCTTGGCATGGTTTGCGTTCTTGTATATATATATGATATTAGTGTTTGTGCGAACGACATAGATAATAGGTTTTCTAAGGTGTTAATTGATGAATCTGTTTCCTGTAAGGATTCGTTAATATGATTAAGAATCCGAATGGGATATTGCAATTAAAGTGTTTAATAACATGATATATGATTTCGGTGTTGTCTTAATTAGATTAATACATGAACTGAATTCACATATCAATAAGGATTTATCAATTGCTGTTTATGGTGGTGCGGATGTAAGCCTTAAATTTATTGATGAGATCAATAAAATCAAATTTTAGGACAAAACTTTATTGTATCTCCAAATTTTAGGAACCGCAGTACTACCTAATCAGAGCGCCTTATAAATTTAATTGGTTTTAAACAACACGCCTATTACTACATATTTTCTTTAATGCAATATGTATATGCTATATGATAACATGATATGTTTTGCATGGTGTGTTGCTTTGTATGGTGCATGGTATGGCCTTGTGACCAATATGATTGGCAGGTTTTTATTATTCTTTTACAAGGGTTGTAATTATTATATATGGCCTGTGCCATTTGAAGTCCTGCAATCCAACCATGGTGATGGAGGAGCTAGGTGTCTATGCACAAGATGATGGTCAAGTAGACATTATGTGTTGCTCATTATTACCTAGGATTGACCATTGATCTTCATATTGGCTTATGAAGATCAATCTAGATAAGGCCATACTATGACACGTTTATTATATACATGTATGAGATGCTATGTATGATGTTTCATGTATGTGATGCAATGTATGATCATTAAGTATGTGATACTAAATGCATGATGAGATCTATTAATTAAAAATAAGATCTATCTAGATCCCTCACATAAAATTTTAAGTTGACATGCCATCCATATTTGAACACTTGTCAAGGCTTTTATCACCTTAATGTGGGTTCTACCAAAGTAGAAGTACATTAGGTTACATTAGTGAGGCAAGATGGGTAATGGTGCTACCCATATGTTTAAAATGGTTTAACTTAATTAGGTTATCAAAACGGTTTTGGGCCTAATGGCATGAGATGGGATTTAAACATGCCGGGACATATGATGTCAAAATCCCATAAATTTCTAAGAGTTGCATGAGTTGCAATTGGTAAGAGTTACCTACCTAAAAAACTTAA
Source organism: Calamus simplicifolius (assembly GCA_900491605.1). Classification (NCBI taxonomy): domain Eukaryota; kingdom Viridiplantae; phylum Streptophyta; class Magnoliopsida; order Arecales; family Arecaceae; genus Calamus; species Calamus simplicifolius. The sequence goes on from UESW01002605.1 coordinate 18,046, forward strand.
TTTTAAGTGTCATGCCAAAGCTGACTTAAAGTTGAGTATAAATATGGATCTTAGCTCACTAAATTAATATGATTTTATCATTGAGGGTTGTTAATTTAGTGGGAGTTTTTCATAATCAAAATACTTAACGAACTTTGCATTTATTGTAGATGGCCAACAATGATAACAATTCTACTATGTCACTGCGATCAATCCTTGCGAAGGACAAACTTACTGGGACTAACTTCCTTGACTGGTTTCAAAATTTGAGAATTGTTCTCAAACAAGAAAGGAAGCTTTATGTCCTGGATCAACCTCACCCTGAAGAACCAGCCGATAATGCTTCTAGAGCTGAAAGAATGCTTATGAGAAGCATCATAATGACTCTATTGATGTTGCATGCTTGATGCTAGCTACCATGAGTTCTGAACTTCAGAAAGATTTGGAAAACATGGAAACTTATGATATGATTGTCAATCTAAAGGAAATGTTCCAGCAACAAGCAAGGCAAGAAAGGTATGATACTACCAAGGCATTGCACTCTTGCAAAATGGCTGAGGGTGCTTCAGTTAGCGCTCATGTGTTGAAAATGAAAGGCTATATTGAGCACCTTGATAGGCTTGGATTTCCATTGAGCCAAGAGTTGGCAACAGATTTGATCCTAAATTCACTTCCTGATAGTTATGACCAGTTTATCATGAACTATAACATGAATGAAATGGACAAATCAATTTCTGAGCTGCATACGATGCTTAAAACTGCTGAACAGAATATTAAGTCCAAGCCTGGCCATGTTCTGATGGTTCAAAAGGGAAAGGGCCTTATGAAGAAAAGAAAAGGAAAGGGTAAGGGAAGGGCTGGAAAGTCCAATGCTCAACCCAAGCCCAATCCTAAACCCAAGGCTAAAGCCCCAAAGGAGGGTGTCTGTTTCTTTTGCAATGAACCTGGTCATTGGAAGAGAAACTGCAAGCTGTATTTGGAGGATCTAAAGAAGAAGAAGAAGACTGGTGAGACCGGTTCTTCAGGTATTTATGTTATAGAGATTAATTTTTCTCCTTCTAGTTCCTGGGTATTAGATACTGGATGTGGATCTCACATTTGCACAAATGTGCAGGGGCTCAAAAGGAGTAGACAACTGAAGAAGGGCGAAGTTGATCTTCGAGTAGGCAATGGAGCAAAAGTTGCTGCTTTAGCTGTAGGAAGTTACGAACTTTCTTTGCCCAGTGGGCTTTTGTTAGTTTTGAACAATTGCTTTTATGTTCCTACAATGTGTAGGAATATTATTTCAGTTTCTTGTTTGGATAATGATGGTTTTTCTTTTATTATTAAGAATAATAATTGCTCCATTTATCATAAAGACATGTTCTATGCAAATGCCGAATTACTAGATGGTCTTTATGTTTGAATCTTCAAAAATCCAACAATTCTTCTGTCTATAACATAACTACCAAGAAATTTAAGTCCAATGACTTAAATTCAACCTATCTTTGGCATTGTCGCCTTGGCCATATAAATGAGAAACGCATATCAAAACTCCATCAAGATGGACTTTTGAACTCATTTGATTTTGAATCATATGATACATGTGAATCTTGTCTATTGGGTAAGATGACAAAGGATCCCTTTACTGGACACAGTGAAAGGGCCAATGAATTATTGGGCCTAATACATACAGATGTATGTGGACCATTAAGTTCAGATGCCAGAGGAGGTTACAAGTACTTCATTACATTTACTGATGACTTCAGTAGATATGGTTATGTCTACTTGATGAGACACAAATCTGAATCATTTGAAATGTTCAAATCTTTTCAAAATGAAGTACAAAACCAACTTGGCAAGACAATCAAGGCACTTCGATCTGATCGAGGTGGAGAATATTTGAGCCAAGATTTTTATGACCATCTTAGAAGTTGTGGAATCATTCCACAACTACTCCTCCTGGAACACCACAATGGAATGGTGTGTCTGAAAGAAGGAATCGAACTTTATTAGATATGGTTCGATCTATGATGAGTCTAACGGATCTTCCACTTACCTTTTGGGGTTATGCACTTGAAACAGCTGCGTTCACACTAAATCGAGTTCCAACCAAAGCGGTTGAAAAGATGCCATATGAGATGTGGAATGGTAAAAAGCCCAGTTTGTCTTTTCTTAAGATTTGGGGTTGTGAAGCTTATGTAAAACGTCAAGTTTCAAATAAGCTGGAACCCAAGTCTGACAAATGTTCTTTTGTGGGGTATCCTAAAGAGACTAAAGGATACTACTTTTACAATCCCATTGAGAACAAAGTGTTTGTTGCTCGGAATGGTGTCTTTCTAGAAAGGAATTTATTTCTAAAGGAACCAGTGGGAGCAAGGTACAAATCGAAGAAATTCGAGAACCACAAGATAACATTGAACCGCCTGTGGATGCTCAAAGTCAACAAACCACTGTTGACACACCACCTGTAGCACAAAAATTACGTAGATCTGATAGGATACGTCATGAGCCCGAGAGATATGGATTTCTTGTGAACCTACTACCTATCAAGAGGCTATGTTAGATCCAGACTCTGAGAAATGGTTAGAGGCCATGAAGTCTGAAATCCAATCCATGTATGATAATCAGGTATGGACCTTGATTGACCACCTGAAGGTACAAAGACCATTGGGTGCAAATGGGTTTTCAAAAAGAAAACTGACATGGATGGTAAAGTGCATACTTACAAAGCAAGGCTAGTTGCAAAAGGTTTCAAACAAACTCATGGTATAGACTATGATGAAACTTTTTCACCTGTAGCCATGCTTAAGTCTATTAGAATTCTCATTGCCATTGCTGCATATTATGACTATGAGATTTGGCAAATGGATGTTAAAACTATGTTTCTTAATGGAAACTACTTGAGGATGTGTACATGACACAACCTGAGGGTTTTGTACAACCTGAGAATTCTAGTAAAGTATGCAAGCTTCAAAGATCCATTTATGGTTTGAAGCAGGCTTCTCGGAGTTGGAATCTTCGTTTTGATGAATCAGTCAAAGAGTTTGGATTTATCAAAAATGAAGATGAACCTTGTGTTTACAAGAAAGTTAGTGGGAGCGCCATTGTATTTCTGGTCTTATATGTTGATGACATTTTACTCATTGGGAATGATATCCCTACCTTGCAGAGTGTCAAGTCTTGGTTAGGAAAATGTTTCTCAATGAAAGACTTAGAGAAGCTGCCTATATCCTAGGGATAAAGATCTATAGAGATAGATCTAAGAGGCTGATTGGTCTAAGTCAAAGTACTTACATAGACAAAGTACTGAAAAGGTTCAGTATGCAAGATTCCAAGAGAGGATACTTGCCTATGTCTCATGGTATTACACTTAGCAAATCTCAGTGTCCTAACACAAAAGATGAGCAAGAGCGCATGAGTAAGATTCCTTATGCTTCAGCAATAGGATCTATCATGTATGCTATGTTGTGCACTAGACCAGATATCTCTTATGCTTTAAGCATAACGAGTAGATACCAATCAGATCCCGGTGAGAGTCACTGGACGGCTGTCAAGAACATTCTTAAGTATCTAAGAAGATCTAAAGATATGTTCTTGGTGTATGGCGGATTGAAAGATGAACTGGTTGTAAGTGGTTACACAGATGCAAGTTTTCAATCTGACAAAGATGATTTCCGATCGCAGTCAGGATATGTGTTTTGTTTAAATGGTGGTGCTGTTAGCTGGAAAAGTTTGAAGCAAAGCACTGTTGCTGATTCTACAACTGAAGCTGAATACATAGCAGCATCTGATGCAGCAAAGGAAGCAGTTTGGATCAAGAAGTTCATTACTGACCTTGGAGTGGTTCCTAGCATCACAAATCCTGTTGATGTTCATTGTGACAATAATGGTGCTATCGCACAAGCAAAGAACCTAGGTCACATCAGCGATCCAAACACATTCTTAGGCGTTATCATCTCATTCGAGAAATCATTGAGAGAGGTGACGTAAAAATATGCAGAGTTCCAACAGATGACAATGTTGCTGATCCATTGACTAAGCCTCTACCACAAGCAAAGCATGATCGTCATGCTAGGTTCATAGGTATTAGATACATTGATGAGTGGGCCTAGTGCAAGTGGGAGATTGTTAGTAATAGTGCCCTAGGCCTATTGTATGGACATGGTATTTTGAATATTTATGAGCATTTACTATTATCATAATTTGCATGTTTATTATATAATAATATCCTTGAATAATATTATGAATTATTCTAAATGTCCCTAATCGGTTATTGTTGTGGGAATAACAATAAATTAAGATTAGTATGAAATTTGATTGATATTCATGGGATGAATATGTGTATGAGATACAAATCAAATTTATATGTATTTGTTGAGAACAAATATTGGATAAGACCCGCCTTGAGATTAATACATGGATCAAAGTTATAAGTTAATCTCTAGTAGCTGTGTCATTAAATCCTTAGACCTAATTGCTATAGTTCTCAACATGAGGAATATTATTTTGACATAATCAAACGTTGTCTTTAACTGGATGATTATAAAGATTATGATTGAACATAATAAGAATCATGTAGTGAGATATGAGTGATTAAGATGGAATTTGTCCCTCTTATTATAAGAGAGATATCTCTGGGCCCCTTGATGATTGAGACTGAGAAATGCATGGCCATGCTCAAATAAATTGATGGAGATCAATATCATTTGTCTAGTCAGTCTAATTGGGTTTCGAGAAATTAAAGATAGAGCGATATAAGGTTGACTTTATCCACGCCTTATATTCTATCAAGATATCATGTGACAAAAGGATTATGTCAATAGCTACTTTAAGGTTGTCTCGGAACATGAGCTTTTCATTTAACTTGGGTAGTCATAATGTCTTACTAGAGGCTGCTTATGACTTGTAGGATCAAAATGTGATTTAGGCCTACTGCCAACGTTAATTGAACCTATAGGGTCGCACACTAAGAACGACAATAATGGTTATGGTTTGTTACTCTCTATGTAATTTAAAATGATGAGATTATTTTAAATTATAAATAATAATTAGTTGTCATTTAGATTCGAGTTTAATTTTAAGAAAATTTAAATTCGTAATTTAAATTATGACAAGTAATTAATTTGTTATATTTTCCTATTGGATAAGGAAATAATCCATAAATATTTTGGTTAAAAATTTAAATCCTTATTTTGTAAGGACAATGATTTACATTATCATTATTTAAAAGGAGTTTTAAATAAATATTAATTAAAATCCTAGTTAACCAAAAACCCCTGTCATACTTGTATATATATGATATATATATTTTAAAGTCGGTGGGGCATTTGAAAGGTCACGTCGATTGGGCATTTGAAAGGTCACGTCGATTGGGGCATTTGAAGCGTAGTGTCTTTTGCCTTAAAATGGATAAACAGAGAATTGGATACAATGGTTTTTTTGTGAAAAATGGACTTATTGAACTGCATTCAAAAACTATTTTGGTGTCCGTTCGTGTGTGGATACTTGTAGAGGGTGGTCATCTTTCTGAAAGGCAGCACCTTTGAAGATCCGAGCAAACCCAACACAAGAACAGATGGATTACATACTGATCAACAAAAAGATAATATTTTTGTTTATCCTTCTTTCGGTTTTATGAAACACATGTGATTCTTGATGGGTTATGGGTTATGGAATAAATTTATTTTATTCCGCTTCCATTTAATTCCAATTAGATTGGAATTTTCTATTCTGTAACCCAATACTTTTAAATTTATACAGATTATTTTGAAGGCCTGTGTTACCTGGACTCTCTCGTCCAGCTCCTAAAATCATGCTGGATAATGAACTTTTTTAGTTGTGGCCTTTAAAAATTGGCACGTAAGGGTTGAATTGTTCCATCGATGAGTTTGTCCATTCATTTTAACATTGGAAGTTGTTATTTTTTATATCTAGGGATTGGTCCAAGTTGCAGGTATTGAAATAATTTTGCAAAATTTTTTTTATTATATTCATAAATTAAATGAAAAGTTTGAACATTGTTGCCGCGGAAATCCATTCTTCAACTCGGTGCAACTCAACTCCGGATCTGAACGCTGATCTCTCGTCCGAGCGAAACCTACAAGACTATCCTCACGCAGAAAGTATCTAGGGTGGCTGTCATGCCCCAGACCCAAAAATTTTGAGCTAGGGTGACAACCCGCCGCGTGCCGGGCACGCAAGGCATCTTAAAATCTTGATATACGATTCAAATGGCAATGAATATGGAAACCAACCATAATACAAATGATAGTTATAAGTTTTGGGTTTCAAACCCTACAATCAAGTCATGCTAATAAGTTGGGCTACAACAAGCCCTACACACAAACATAATAGGATTACACCAATGCAATGGTTCTCATTTTATTTATTGAAAGCTCCATCAACTCCAAATATCCATCATCAACCCTGAGGCTCTGAAAAACATTGTGAAGGTTTAATGAGTTTACACTCAATAAGTAAGCCTATTATACAATCATATCATACTTGAATTATATTTAACATGCCACCAACATATGCATCTTGTCAACTTAACATAAATTGAACATTTGATAATCATCAAAATATGCAAACTGGCAAACTCACTGTTTATATAATTATAGATTTCCTATGTGACCCACGGCCTTGCAATACTTCAATCAGAGCACATCCTCCAGATGCGTGGCCATCAATATCCACAGAACACATTGTACGATGTGTGAGGCCATAGCATAACAGAACACACTCTACGATGTATGTGGCCATAAAATCATACAGAACACATTGTAAGACATGTGGGACATACCATAACAGAACACACTCATCAGTGTGGGAGGCCGTAAAAATCATACAGAACATGTCTACAATATGTGGGACCATATCATAACAGAATACATCTTCAGTGTGTGTGGCCATAAAAATCATACAGAACACATCTACAATGTATGGGGCCATAGTAAAGGAGAACCGCGGCGACACATATAAATCTATTTAACATTTTCATCTCATGTGCATCATGCATCTGTATCTCACAATATCTCACAGTGTTTTGCACAGTACAAGGAAGTGCATATAATCACCTCAATATAAATATGTCGTACAGGCAATCACAATTCTGGCATATACATCATAAATCATTTCTTACAATATTACCAATCATTATAATCAATAATTGTTCAATTGAAATCCACAGTTCCATGCTACATAGAGAATTCAGTTAATTTATAAAAATGCATGCAAACTGTATATACTCAATTTATTAATTAAACAATTAAATTGCATAATAGTCTTACTTACCTCCTACGCAAATCCAATGATAACCAACTAATCAGATGTCTGGGTACCTACAGGATCAATGTACATAATTAATTCACAAAAATCTAATTAATAAAATGACCCTTAAGACCCTACCCAGACTAGTTCACGGGCCCAACTTCGGGCTCGAATATCTCCCACTATACACACCAATTGGGGAAGTAAAAATACCCCAAGAAACTAGAATTCACCCAGATTCTAGCCATATAATTTTTTCTAATCTTGGCCCGTTACGGGCCCAAAAACTAGCCCCAAAACTCATCCCTGCACGGCCCAAAAGGCCCAAACCGGCCGGCCCAGCCGGCCACTCATCCTTTCTTCCCAGCTCCTGTTTTGCCCGAAACAGAGGACAGCATCCGGCCGGCGGCCAGGGCCGCCGCCGGCCTAATTCCGTCCGGCCCGGCCACCGGAGGCCGGGCCGGAGCCGGCCGCCGCCGCGGCCGGCCTCCTTTCCCCCCCTCTCTCTCAATTTCTCTCCTTCTCTCTCTTCTCTCTGCAGCTCCGCGTGGAATTCATCATGCCGGCGATGATTCTGGCCAAATTGGGGCCGGTCCGGCCGCCGTTGGCGGACCAGAGCCGGCCGCGGCTCCCCTCTCTCTCCTCGCCTTGATTTTCTCTCGTCTTCTCCCTCACGTCCGCGCGGCACGGCCGGCCACCTTGGCCGGCCGGACCTCCACCGGACGCACGCCCGGCGCCGGTGGAGGCGACAGGCCGAAGCTCGGGCCCGGCGAGGCGGCGAGCACGCCGGGGCCCGAACCAACCGGCGGAAGCCGGTTCGGCTCCGCCACCGCGCGAGAGAGGGCCAATTGGCCCTCTCTCTCCTCTCTCTCTCCACCACCACCCCGCCGGACGCCTCCCCGGCGGCGGGTCGCTGGCCAATCTCAGGCCCGGCGCGGCGGCGAGCACGCCGCCGGGCCTGAACCAAGGTTCAACCGGTTGAATCCATCTCCCCGAGCTCTCTGTCTCTATCTTTCTCTGCTCTCTTTCTCTCTCTCTCTGGCTCTCTCTTTCTCTCTCTCTCTCTCTTCTCTCTGGACCCGGGATTACCTGTTGGAGACTGATGCCAGGATGATGGAGGGAGTCCCCCTCCATCATATAAATAATCCCCCAGTGCAACGCTTTGGTCAGGTAAAGAGATCGGGCATTCAAAAGCGCGTGATGACTAGGGCATTCAATCGTCAAGTCAGGGAAAGAGATCAGGCATTCAATTGTCAAGTCAGGGCCTAAATGTCATGTCAAAAGTCTAAACCTCAAGAAGGTTTTCCCCGGGATGTCAGGTGTCCCCAAAAGTAATTACTAAGAGTTACGATCCCCATAATAAATTACCGGGGGTTACATTCTCCCCCCTTATAAAAATTTCATCCTCGAAATTTGATATACATCCAATAGAATATAAATCCAAATTTTCTATCTCATAATCAGCTAAATTTCATTCAAAAGTCACCGTCATCGATACATCGTTGATCTGTAATAAGATACAAATAATTGAGGATATTTCTTTTTCATTTTCTCCTTAGAACATAAGGAATACTACACCATCTCAGAACTTAATCCTTGCGGTCCACAATGTGCACAAGATGATCATCATAGGTCAATTCTTTCTTAAGCTAAATTGGTTCAAGTTCTAACACATAACAGGGTTTAAAATATCTCCTCAGTCATAAAGGTATGAAACACATTGAACACCCCAAAGAGTAATGAAGATAGTGCTAAGTTATAAGCCACCTCCTATTTTGATCAAATCTCAAATGGCCCAATAAATTGAGGACTCAAATCACCTCTAACACAAATCTCATCACATCATTGATTAGTAAAACTTCCAAATGATCTTCAACCTGAAATTTCAAATCTTTCTGTTTAACATCAACATAACTTTCTATTACTCTGAGCTACATGAAGCTGCTTTAATTAACGATACTTTCATAGTTGCTAAACCAGCTCAGTCCAAAATTGTCTCTCTCACCTCATCAATATGAAGGGAATCTACACCTTATATCATAGACAATTGAAATGAATCCATTTGAATGTTGGCTTGGTAATAAAATAAGCAATTTCACTAAGGGTAAGAAGCTATACCAAGCACTTTCTAAATCCATCACACAGGCTCGTAGTATATCATCAAAATCTAATTGGTTCATGCAGATTGTCCATCTATTTGAGGGTGGAAGGCTGGACAGAAATTCAGCTTAATTCACAAAGCCTTATGAAAACATCATCAAATTAGAAGAGTGAGACAAATGGGTTCAGACTCAATTTACGCAGTTTACCATTAAACAAAAACAAATATTAACATTTAACCCACTAAAATTTCATCCTCGAAATTAAATGTCCACAAATTTTGTACCATTAAAGATACTCACTAGCAAACTTTTATTTCATTCCCAAGTACCCAAATGACATGTCCAACTTTCAAAATTAATTTGATCTTTCTACCAAATAAAATTGAATTCCTTAAGAAGTATTTCTTTCCTGTCCCTTTTTTTTTTTCCTTAACTCTCACAACACAATCATCATAAATATCATAGGGTCCATCATATGTATTATGTCATCCATTCTTAAGGTTAGTAACACATCAGGTACTCTTAATTCCTCGATAAGACAGTTCCAAGTTCTTTTGAATTAAATATAAGATAGTTTTCTTCCAATGCTCTCTCAACTCATAATAGTTGAATGTGCCATTAATCATTACGACACTTATTTCAATCATCATAACATACTTGGTTTCACTCTTGAATACTTCAAGCTAACATCAATGAACATTATGCCAATCATTTAGGATATCTTTCATAATTATCATAATCAACTAATTTAATTTCTTTGAATAATAGTGCCATCATTAATCATCAGTATGATTAATTTATCAATAATACCACCATAACCAATCAATTTCTCTTGAATAGGTCAGTATATCCTCAATAAATAATGTAATTTAAATGATTCAAATTCTTGAATCGATTATTTCGTTACCAATGATTATCAAAATCATCTATAGATTATGCAATCTCATGCCATAACATGACCAACTAATTTAAACCCTTCAAATATCTCAAAGTGACTTCACTAATCTAGCTCAGATGGATACAAGACTTATAAGGTCAATAAAGATTGAAAATGCACTTACCATCCGAAAGACATAATTGAAAATTATAGTAATCTCTCTATGACTTGAAAGTGATAATAGATGTACCCTTAACCATAATCCATAACTGATAATAATCAAAAATAAAATCATCTCCCTCCTATTTTCTTAACAATAATTATGCCACTTATGGCTGATTGATAATTTATCCATCCTGGAGAAAGATATCTACTAGGAACTATGAAGAAAGGTACAATAAGTATGCACGATAAATTAATGAATAGATATCTTGATTTAGAAATCTATTAACAGATGAAAATCCCCATGAAATTCTTTATCAGTGGAGTTTATCTTATTCTCATTCTTGCTAAAATCTTTCACTTTCTACCATCAAAATATTTGATCATTTATAGCCAAAATCAGTTCTAAAGATTAATAGAGTCTACTGCTCTCAAAAACTTAAACAGTAATTGTCTCAGAATTTAAAATTTTATATTCTTCCTAAATGGTCCATCAAGATATAATATGCAGTCAACTATTTCATTAGCATCAATATCAACCATCTCCATATCTAGCAAATGCAATATCCATAATAAAAGTTCTCTTAATAAAATTCACTATATATACTTATCCATCCAGACTCAAATTCAGAAAGTACTCAATTGTGATAGATCAAAAATGTAATTAACTATTTCATTCCCAAAATATCATCAATATTAATCATCCATATAACCAGCAGATTAGCTCATAATCTTAAACTTACAATATCAACAATGTAAGTTCTACAAATAAAATTCATTATATACATCCACATTCAAATTTAGATTTACTAACTCCAAATCCACATATCAACTCAATTGCAATATGGACATAATGATGTTATCTTAGTCATATTAGTCATCAATTGAATTTTCACTACTATGTTATTCCATATATTCATCTATCTTTTATTGCATATCCAATTAAAATTTCATCTCCCATATTATTTAAAGGTCTGAAACTGCTACGAATCATTTCCAACAAGTTTAATGGAGCTAAAACCTCTAGAAGCCCTTGACCTCCCCATGGTCAAGGTCACCAGGGGAGCCCATAATATCATTGGCTTGCGATGGTTCATTCTTAATTCCTATCAAATTTGTAATTCAATTAATATCTTGATAAACTTTAAATTTCAAGCTTCCAAAGCATAATTCATGAAATTCCTTGAAAGTCATAATTGTCTCAATATCATCCAAGTATTTTGCCTAGAGTGTCATATGCATATGTCCCTAAGATCATAACCTGGGTCCTGTGGGTTATGGGCCCACCACGCTTCCGCTGCGCACTCTGATGCTGCATGTCCTGCATAGACTGCGCCATACCCGAGAGAGCTTGAAGCATCTCGGACTGGAATCGCTGGTGCTCAGTTCCTACTGGGTTGGCAGGGGCCATACCTCCAGTAGTTCCTTGACCCACCGGCTGATCAGCATTACCGGCCAGAGAGTCCTCCTCATACAGTTGGCTCCTAGTACGCGAGCCATAACTATTTTCTGTTAAATAGATGTGGTTAATATCATAAACTAAAGTGTCAGGTGACTCTAAGTATAATGTCATCAAATATGTTCACTACATGTTATCATGTCAATATGTCTGTGTCCCTAGGGTCATAAGTTCTCTACCTGTTATCATGTCAATATGTCCGTGTCCCTAGGGTCATAACCTAAGCTCTGATACCATAAAAGCTGTCACGCCCCAGACCCAAAAATTTTGAGCTAGGGTGACAACCCGCCGCGTGCCGGGCACGCAAGGCGTCTTAAAATCTTGATATACATTCAAATGGCAATAATAAACCAACCATAATACAAATGATAGTTATAAGTTTTGGGTTTCAAACCCTACAATCAAGTCATGCTAATAAAGTTGGGCTACAACAAGCCCTACACACAAACATAATAGGATTACACCAATGCAATGGTTCTTATTTTATTTATTGAAAGCTCCATCAACTCCAAATCCATCATCAACCCTGAGGCTCTGAAAAACATTGTGAAGGTTTAATGAGTTTACACTCAATAAGTAAGCCTATTATACAATCATATCATACTTGAATTATATTTAACATGCCATCAACATATGCATCTTGTCAACTTAACATAAATTGAACATTTGATAATCATCAGAATATGCAAACTAGCAAACTCACTGTTTATATAATTATAGATTTCCTATGTGACCCACGGCCCTGCAATACCTCAATCAGAGCACATCCTCCAGATGTGTGGCCATCAATATCCACAGAACACATTGTACGATGTGTGGGCCATACCATAACAGAACACACTCTACGATGTATGTGGCCATAAAAATCATACAGAACACATTGTAAGACATGTGGGCCATACCATAACAGAACACACTCGTCAGTGTGGGAGGCCATAAAAATCATACAGAACATGTCTACAATATGTGGGGCCATATCATAACAGAATACATCTCCAGTGTGTGTGGCCATAAAAATCATACAGAACACATCTACAATGTGTGGGGCCATAGTAAAGGAGAACCGCGGCGACACATATAAATCTATTTAACATTTTCATCACATGTGCATCATGCATCTGTATCTCACAATATCTCACAGTGGTTTGCACAGTACAAGGAATGCATATAATCACCTCAATATAAACATGCCGTACAGGCAATCACAATTCTGGCATATACATCAATAAATCATTTCTTACAATATTACCAATCATTATAATCATATAATTGTTCAATTGAAATCCACAGTTCCATGCTACATAGACAATTCAGTTAATTTATAAAAATGCATGCAAACTGTATATACTCAATTTATTAATTAAACAATTAAATTGCATAATAGTCTTACTTACCTCCTACGCAAATCCAATGATAACCAACTAATCAGATGTCTGGGTACCTACAGGATCAATGTACATAATTAATTCACGAAAATCTAATTAATAAAATGACCCTTAAGACCCTACCCAGACTAGTTCACGGGCCCAACTTTGGGCTCGAATATCTCCCACTATACACATCCAATTGGGAAAGTAAAAATACCCCAAGAAACTAGAATTCACCCAGATTCTAGCCATATAATTTTTTTGCTAATCCGGCCCGTTACGGGCCCAAAAACTAGCCCCAAAACTCATCCCTGCACGGCCCAAAGGCCCAAACCAGGCCGGCCCAGCCGGCCCACTCATCCTTTCTTCCCCGCTCCTCTGTTTCGCCCGAAACAGAGGACAGCTCCGGCCGGCGGCCAGGGCCGCCGCCGGCCTAATTCCGTCTGGCCCGGCCACCGGAGGCCGGGCCGGAGCCGGCCGCCGCCGCGGCCGGCCTCCTTTCCCCCCTATCTCTCTCAATTTCTCTCTTCTCTCTCTTTCTCTCCGCAGCTTCCGCGTGGAATTCATCATGCCGGCGATGATTCTGGCCAAATTGGGGCCGGTCCGGCCGCCGTTGGCCGGACCAGAGCCGGCCGCCGCCGCGGCCGGCCTCCCCTCTCTCCCTCACCTTGATTTTCTCTCTCTTCTCCCTCACGTCCGCGTGGCACATCTGTGCCGGCGGCACGGCCGGCCACCTTGGCCGGCCGGACCTCCACCGGATGCACGCCCGGCGCCGGTGGAGGCGACAGGCCGAAGCTCGGGCCCGGCGAGGCGGCGAGCACGCCGCCGGCCCGAACCAACCGGCGGAAGCCGGTTCGGCTCCGCCACCGTGCGAGAGAGGGCCAATTGGCCCTCTCTCTCCTCGCTCTCTCCACCACCACCCCGCCGGACGCCTCCTCCAGCGCCGGCGGAGTCGTCCGCCAAATCTCAGGCCCAGCGCGGCGGCGAGCACGCCGCTGGGCCTGAACCAAGGTTCGACCGGTTGAATCCATCTTAGTCTCCCGAGCTCCTCTCTGTCTCTATCTTTCTCTGGCTCTCTTTCTCTCTCTTTGGCTCTCTCTCTCTCTCTCTCTCTCTCTCAGGTTCTCTCTGGACCCGGGATTACCTGTTGGAGACTGATGCCAGGATGATGGAGGGAGTCCCCCTCCATTATATAAATAATCCCCCAGTGCAACGCTTTGGTCAGGTAAAGAGATCGGGCATTCAAAAGATGCGCGATGACTAGGGCATTCAATCGTCAAGTCAGGGAAAGAGATCGGGCATTCAATTGTCAAGTCAGGGCCTAAATGTCATGTCAAAAGTCTAAACGTCAAGAAGGTTTTTCCCGGGATGCCAGGTGTCCCCAAAAGTAATTACTAAGAGTTACGATCCCCATAATAAATTACCGGGGGTTACAGTGGCCCTCTGTAGAAGACCCTCTGATGCCCAAATTAGTAAAAATTTACAACAAGCATATGTGAGGATAAAGCTCTCACAAAAGAGTTCCTCACGATGAATGGCCTCTCGAGAACTCAGAGCTCTACTTGAGCTTCAATGGAGTTTTTAGTCAGAGTGTTAGTGAAAGCATACCTGAGAGACTTTAGGACCAGAGTATTTATAGGCGATCACCTGATTCCTTGGGCGCATCATAGGAGGTCCGAAAACCGTTCAGATTCAAATCGGATTCGAATCAAGTTTGTTACGGGGCCGGTGGATCAGTATCTAGTTAGTTAGAGAATTGATGGCTAGGAGAGCTAGTTGATGCTTTGAGATTTAGCGATTATATAGGCCCTAGGCCACTTCTATAGGCCTTAATCCACTTCCGGTATTATTTGCATAATTTTCTGCTCAATATCTTGTTAAGCTATTGTGAATTTGAACTCTCCCACGCTGGGTTCCGCAGAGGCGCTTGAATGCCTCGGTCTGGCCGAGGCATAGGAATAACTCGGTCTGGCCGAGGCATAGGAATAACTCGGTCTACCGAGGCATTAGAATAGCTCAGTCTGCCGAGGTGTTTGAATATCTCGATCTGTCGAGGCGTTTGAATAGCTCGGTCTGTTGAGGCGTTTGAATAGCTCGGTTTGCCAAGGCATGGGAATGGTTTGGTTCTGCCGAAGATGGTTCGGCTCTGCTGTTTCCTAGATATGACAGTTGGCCGATCGGATATCGGGATTGGTCTCGACCTTTTTATTGTGTGCACAAGTGTTGGCGCAATGATAATTTTACCCCTCATCACATGACCCCACTCCCTAGTCCGAAGTGTAAATTCGGATGTAGGAAGTAGAGTCTAGAATAATTTCATTCGAGGGGATTCAAAGAGACGTGCAATGATGGCCTCGTAAATGCTGGGCCACTGCTCCATCATTTCTTCTCATCACACGAGGAGGAAAACCCCTTATTTCTCATGGGCGATGATTGAGGAAGTCCCATGTGGCAAATCCTTGTGTTTATGGCGCCGATAGCAGCAATTTCAGCATTCGGGGGGTTTCTTCTAGAGACGCCATACTTTCTCCCTAAAATGCCTTCAAGAAAAGGGGGAAGGGTTAGAGCGGTGTTCTTTCTGTAGCGCTTTCTTGTTTCTCCCTTAGAGATTTCATTCCTCAAAACTCTTGCAAGTTTATTCGTGGTTTGCTCTTCAACTCAACAACATGAAAGGTCCAAATGATGTAGCTTCCGAGATAACTCTTGAAGATCTGAATAGAATACGTCATTGATACAAGATCTCTCAAGACGTTGCCCTATGGCCTCCAAAAGCTGAGTAGAGGGTCTCAATGCAACCGGAGCGTGAGGTGTTCTTCTATGAAGAAAGCTTGAGAGCGGGCCTTTGGTTTCCCCTTCACCTGCTAGTGAAAGAAGTAATGAGGTTCTACAACTTATGCCCGACGATGGTAGCTCTGAATAGCTAGCGAAACCTTATTGGGTTTATTTTGATGTGCAGTCGTGTTGGGGTAACAGCAACTCTTTCTCTATTCCGAGTCTACTACAATTTGGTTTCTGAAAGGAACTCCGAGTGGCCCTATATTGGTCCCCAGAAATCGTTCAAGATGATATCGGACAATCCATCATCGATAAAGGAGTAGAAATCTTGATTTTTTATTATCGAGAGGAACATTGACTCCGATTTTCCCTGGGCATGGGTGAGCTATGTGAAGGATCCAGAGGCACGCCCAGAGCTGTCTGAGTAGGAGAAGAAAGATTTGGTGACCCTTCGTAGTGGTCAAGTATTCTCGGCCAGTGCCCTTTTGTCGAAGGATGCCCTTTTCATCACCGGGCTTAGTTCTTTTTATCCTCAGGGTGAGTTTTCTTCCTTTTTTCTATGTCTGTTATACTCAGGCGACTTTATCATAACCTAAATGAATGTTTGTTGCATTTATAGCCGAAAGGTTGGCGTTCATGGGTCAAATAAGGAAGGAATTGGGCAAACGCTAGTGGGAGGCTAGCTCTGGTGAAAAGCGCAGATCCGAGAAGAAACCCCGCCTTTCTGGGGCACACTCAAAGGAGCCGAAGCAAGCTAGGGTTGGTCAACATTCTTCCACACCGAAGAAGGGAGAAGTGGGAGTGTCAGCCATGGTGGATGGGCTTTCCCTACCGAAGGAGGGTATGATAGTGGAGGAGGAACGAGCAGTTGGGAAGAATCTGGAGGAGGCCATTGAGGTTTCTCCTCTCCAAATAGTGGTTGTGCCAGATGACCTAGAGGAAACATCACCGGTTTACCCAGTAATCTCTTCACTCGAGGGTAACCAGCCTTATCCGATGGAGGTTGGCAGCCCTAGGATGCCTCATACGGGCGAGGGAGAGACTCCAGCTTTGATCGAGGGGGTGAAGGAAGTAGCTGTCACCACCAAAACCCAAGAGAAGCTGCTTGAGGGAGAATCAGCAGATGTTGAGGGGGAAATCGAATTGGCAATTGGAGTTTAGGAAGAATTTTTTGCTGGGGAACTCCCTCCCGAAGTATTGGGGAGAGTTGTGGAGGAGGTTGAGGCTCCAATGGAGTCTATTGAGGCTGAGCAAACGCTTACGGATCAAGAAGAGCCCTTGGGTGACGGAGATGCGCGGACCGAGGTTTCTTCAGCCAAAGCATTAGAGGAGGAGGTCAGGCAAGCCGAAGTACCCGAGGCTTCTCAAATTAAAGCTTTGATAGAGGAAGTTGGGCAGATGAAAGTCCCTCGGTCTGAAGCCCTCTGGGTTAGCTATTCGGCTATAAATTTTCTCTCACCCGATCCAGACGTAGAAGACATGTTTGCTTCTTTAATGTGGTATGTATTATATGCGGGGGGAAGGTTCCTTAATGAGTGAGCTTGCAGCAAAGGATCTCATCGATGCGGCACATCTCGATGTGCCGAAGGATACTTATCTCGTTCTCGAGATTGATAGCCCCGTCCTCACGAGGATCACCACAAATTATGCTTTCCGGGTAAGTTATTACATCAAGGCAATAGATTTTGGCTAGCTAGCTTGGTTGTATTTTCTTACTTACATTTTGCCTGCAGAATGCTTTAATTGTGAGAGCACTAAGTTGGCGCTTGAACCTGGCCATGGGGGCCTGTGCTCAAGCCAGAAGGGAGGCCGCTGGTCTTCGGGAGAGGGCGGAGTCATCCAACAAGCTTTCTGGGGCCCTGGCTTCCGTTCAGGGAAAGCTTGAGAAGATGGGGAGGTCTTATCAAGCTGCCGCCGAAAGAGCATCTTAGCTTGAAATTAAGGTTAAGGAGCTCCATAAATTTTGCGAACAATCTGACAAGGCTTGTTTGGAGCTATCACAAATTAAATCCAAACATGCCGAAGAGATGGAGCCCTACAGAAGCATTTTAATGAAAGGTGGGGCGAGCTGAAGAAGAGTTTTGCTAAGGAGAAAAGCAGTTTGAACAAGAGGCTCAACAAAGAAGAGCGTAAGTATTGGCGGCAGCAAGATCAGCTTGCTAGTTTGAGCAGGAAATTTGCCGAAAGAGAGAGCCGAACTAAATGGCAGCAAGATCACATTGCTAAGCTTACTGCCGATCTTGCACAATCTCAGCGAGAAACTGAGGAGAGGCAGTCAAGAATCAATGACCTCAAGGATAGGTTCCAGCAAAGTAAAGATGATAAATTGAACGCTCTCAATAAAGTCCATGAGCTGAGTATGAAGATGGCTCAGCGGGAAGAGGAGGTATAATGCCTCCCAATTTCTTTTTGTGTCTTTCTCTCGATTATCGCTTTAATTGATTTTGTGTCTGCAGATGGGTAGAATTGGGCTTGAGGTTCAAAACCAGCTGAAAGTCTTAAAAGTTGGCTCGAGCTGCCAGATGAATTCCAAACTAGAAGGTCGGATAGCCGAGGCTAACAAACGGGCTGATCTGGTCGTGGAAGAATACAAAAATTCTACCCAGTTTCTTAATGAGCATAAGGTGGCCTGCACCGATGCATTTCGGTATGGTGAAGAGGAGATGCGAGCAAAGATCTCTCGGGCATACTCGGAGTTAGACCTGTCCTTCCTAGATGCCGAGTATTATGACACCCGGACCCTAGGGACCGAAATATATGCTGAGGCTGAATATGAAGAAATTTTAGACGTTGACCATGAAACCATTCTGGGTGCCGGCAGAGCTGTGGGTCCAAAAGAGTGTCATCAGCCTGATGTAGAAGAACCCAAGGCTCCTCACTCGGCTACGTTCAAAGTGGGCAAACCAAGTCAATCTCTCTCGAACACACACACACACACACATATATATGTTATAAGAAATGTTCCAACAGCCAATCTAAATATATAAGACCTTAATGTCTACCTCAAATAAAATAGCGAGACAATCATTTCTTATTCATTCTAGGCCATTAAGGTGCTCAATTTCCCCTCCTCTCCCTCAATCCCTTCAGTGGCATCTACTAATTCATTCTTTGCACCCATCTACTTGTTCCTTCCTCCATTGCTATTACGCAAGACTGCGATATATGACAGAGCAAAGGCAATGAAACGGTTGTTGAACGAGAGCTAGCATGCTGAAGTGAAGGTGATTGTGGTCCACTGGTGTCAATTAGAGACCAGACTTTACTACCTCTTCACCTAATCCAGCTTTATCAAATACAGCTCTTTGATTACTCAATAGCAAGTTAAGTTTTTCAAAGCTATATGTAAATTTATCAACTATATTTTTATATTATCAACTTCTTTCTTTAAACTAATATTTTTATTAGAAATTGATTCTTTTTCTTTTAACAAATTTTTATTTTCAGATTTCAATTCTTCAACTTCATGAGTTAGTTTATCCTTTTCTTTGTCAAGATTTAAATTATCATTTTTCAAAGATTTTCTTTTCTTTTTCAAAACTTTAAAATCACTAACTAATTCATTAAATGCATCAAACAATTCATCAAAGGTAAAGTCATGACTTTCGGTACTTACCTCATCATCATTTGCCATAAGGCAAATATTTGCAACTTCTTTTTGTTCCTCCTCAGAAGAGAATTCTTCGCTGTCACTCCATGTTGCAATATAAGCCTTCTTCTTCCTTCTGTAGGCTTTCTTTAATTGAGGACAGTCATATCTAAAGTACTCCGGTTTCTTACATTCATAACATATGAGGGGGTTGATAAACGCATAAATAATTGTCACTAAACCTATTAATTAATAATTTAACATACCTATTATTATTTAATATTTTAATATTCTATATAATATTTTAGTAAAAAATCTTATCAACTTAAAGAGCTCGATTTTAGAAATTTAATGATGCAAACGGCACTCAAATCGGATTTAAGATGAGCCCGAAATTGATTTTTCATTGATTTATCCGTTTCAGCATGCATTTTAAAGCGAAAGTCGGCAAACCAAGTGCCGATTTAAATTCCAACCGTTTCCTCCATCAATTAAGGAATAAATTGGATAGGAAGTTATCAAATTGAATGAATTAAATTCATCTTGAACAATTTGGATTTTATTCACGATTTCTCTAGGATTTTCTTCATGCCTTCGTTGCTTCCGCATCCTCTGTTTTGGCAACATTGCATCTGGGCCGTGTCTTCACCGCGTCTAGGCTTCTACAAATAGCAGCAGAGGGAGGAGGGAAGTCCGTCCAGCGCACTACATCCAGGAGATCCGTCAAGAGCCATTCGTAAGCTTTATTCCGTCCGTGCCCAAGAGCCGTCCTGTTCTTCCTTTTCCTTTCCTGAGAGCTCTATTCTGTGGCTTCGGTGAGCAAGGGAGAGGCTATTCTGCGTCCGTGGGCATTGGGGAGCAATCCGTGGTTCGTGATCTAGTGCGGTGTCCGTCCATGAATTCATGCGAGCTCTAGCTTGGAGGCGAAGGAAGAACAGAGTCTCTGTTCATCGTTCTAGTCCGTGTCATGGAGAATTCGGGAGGATCTGTCCATGATTTTGACGTTGTGGAGGTGCTCTGTTACTAGGCGGTTGTCCGTGGATTTGGTGGATGCTTTGTTCGTTGGCTCGGGAGGCGAGGAGGAACAAAAACTCCATCCCATCTTTGGTTTGATTTAGAAGAATTTATTGCTTTTTGTTGCCTCTTAATGTTAGTAAATAAAACTCTTCTATGCACTCTTGGTTGTTATTAAAATAAAATTCCATTCATCTTTAATTGTTATTAAATTATATTTAAGTGAAAATAATTTTAGACTGATCTATGCTTAAAGGGATGGGCCATGATCTATGGGTACGAGTCATGCTCTTATAAGATAGACCATATCTTAATTATTTTGCACTAATAATTATCTATTTAGTTAAATTTATAAATTTATTTCAAGATAATCACTAAAGTCCCTGTGGAATCGATCTCTTACTCTCGCTATTCTAATAGTGAAATTAAGGTGTTTTAATCGTTGCGTTACGACACGCATCAGATTTTGGCACCGTTGCCGGGGATTTAAGTATGTTATTTTGAAAAAAAATTATAAAAATTATAAAAATTATAAAAATAAAAAAATAGATTAATTTTCTCTTAATTTTTGAATAGTTATTATCTCTTTGTTTTATTTCCTTAATTGTTAGATTTTCTTATTTTCTTTTTAACATAAAAATTTTATAAAATAAAAATAAAATATAAACAAATAATTATTTTATTTCTATGCTTAGATTGACTTAGGTAAATTTAATTTCTAAAAAAACTCAAAATTCTCTCATTGACATCTCATAATTTATTAGGAAATTAGAAACTTAATTAGAAAAATTAAAAAAAAAAGTATGTAGATTAATTTTGTTTGATAATTTTAAGAGCTAGATATATGTTTGTTGCATAGCATTATCATAATTAATTTTAAGGGCACAAACCCCTAATCAAGATAAGGTGGGGATTTCATCACCCTTCCTTAGCCCACAAACCATATCCTTCATTCTGCATTAACCCAAACCTTTTAACTCTAAAACTAATTAGACATCAGCCCCTTAGGACTTCGAGCTCAATAGGACAAGGCGGTCTTAGAAGTTAGGAGCTGTTTAGATCTAGGGTAAACCTAGAATAGAGAGTCTAATCTTTGCTAACTTGATTGCTAAGAATTATTAAACCCTAATAAAATTATTCATTCCTTGTAGTTCTAGGAATTTTTAGGGTATTTTCTTTAGAATCTCCCTCTTTTTCATATATTAAAAAAAAAACTGTTTGCTTTAGAGTCATTGGTAGGGTGTATGCTTGGTCGCCGATCGTTGCAACCCAACCTTATACCCTTAGATCCTGAGATAGAAAGAACTATTAGAGCAAACAGACTCAAAATTATGGATCCTAATAACGAAAATAATCAACCATGACAGTTAAAAGAGTATTTCACTCCTTCAAGGTATACCTACTCTCCCTGCATTCAAGTGCCTCCAGTAGAGGCTGTCCAATATGAAATTAAGTCAAGTGTAATCCAAATGTTACCATCTTTCTATGGACTTACAAATGAGGATCCCTACAAACACTTAGATGAATTCTTGGAAATTTGCTCAACTGTCAAGATTCAAAATTTCTCCGATGATGCACTTAGGCTTAAGTTATTCCCTTTTTCCCTAAAAGATAAAGCCAAATATTGGTTAAATTCACTGGACACTGTTATAATTTTAACTTGGGATCATCTTTAGAGAAATTTCTTAAGAAATATTTTCTATAGGAAAAACGAATCAAATTAGAAAAGCTATAACAAGTTTTTCCAGACAGATGGAGAAATGTTCCATGAGACATGGGAGAGATTCAAAAAACTGATTAGAAAATGTCCACATCATGCCATACCTAAATGGCAACTGGTTCAGTGCTTTTATGATGGTTTATCAAAAAAGCACTGGCAGATGGTTGATGCTTCATGTGGTGGGACATTTATGTAAAAAAATGAACATGAAGCTTGGCAACTCTTTGAGACATTGAGTGAAAATTCATTATCATATGTCAGTTGCTCGTCGAGACCCTCCCGTAGAACCTAAAAGAGGTGGAATATATGAAATAGGTCATTCTACAGATATCTATACTAAGGTAGATGAATTATCCCATAAACTTGACTGGATTCTACAAGTTGAAAACATCTCTTCCCCATCTATTCAATTACATGAGATCTGCATAATTTGTTCAAGTCCAACCCATTCTATAGGTGAATGCCAGCTGCATACCAATTTCCTGAACTTGTTCAAGAGCAAGCCCACCAAGCCCAAACCCGATTAGCTCCTAGAACAGGAAATGATCCATATGCAAATACTTACAATCCTGGCTGGTGAAATCATCCAATTTTTCTTGGAAACCTCAACCTGTAGCCAATTCATCGATCAGACCTAATTATCAAGAAACCAAATTTAGAAGCATGTCATATTCACAATATCCAAACATCCCACAACCTCCACAGAATAATCAACCTACTTTTGAAGACAAAGTATTACAAGCATTGAAAGGGCTAGAAATGAATACCTAAATCCTTCACTCCCACACACAATCTATTGTAAAACTAGAAACTCGGATAGGTCAATTAGCCACAGCATTCAGTAGAAGGGAGGAGGGTAAGTTACCTAGTCAGCCTATCGATAACCCGAAAGGACATTTCATGGCTGAAGGTTCCAATAGTCCTGACAAATTCATAGAACATGCTAAATCAGTCATGACTCTCAGAAGTGGAAAAACATTGAACCCACCTGAACCATCCCAGAAATTAGAAGTGGCTAAACCAGAAAAGAGAAGAAATGAAGAAGAAAAGGAATTCAATGATCAAGCAATCATACCTAAAGCCTCATTCCCTAGTGCTTTAGAATCTCCTTTGCCTTCAGATAAGAAGAATATAAAATGAATGAGATGCTGGAGTTATTTAGGCAAGTCCAAATAAACTTACCTCTTCTCGATGCTATCAAGCAAGTTCCAGCTTATGCCAAATTTTTGAAGGATCTATGCACACAAAAATGAAAAGCCAAGACACAAATACCAAAAAAGATCCATTTGACTGAACAAGTTAGCTCAGTTGTTCAGCAAATAACCCCATCCAAACTAAAAGATCCTGGTACCTCGATTATATCATGTGTCATAGAAACTTCACAATCAAGAAAGCATTATTAGATTTGGGTGCGAGTGTAAACCTTCTCCCAAGTTCAGTATATGAATTATTCAGATTTGGAGAATTAAAACCCACTACAGTAACACTACAATTGGTAGATAGATCAGTCAAAGAACCTCATGGAATATTGGAAGATGTATTAGTAAAGGTGGATGAATTCTATTTTCCTGTTGACTTCCTTGTGTTAGATATGGAATCTAGCGGTAACCCTAACCAAATTCCCATCATTCTTGGAAGACCTTTTCTAGCTACCGCTAATGCATGTATAAATTGTAGAACAGGTGTGATGGATGTATCTTTTGGAAACAAGAAGATGAGATTAAATATTTTTAATGCTTCCCAAGGACCACCTGTGTATGATTTAAATGAAGTAAACATGATAGAGGAAGTAGTAGATAAGAAATTCCAAAGTTTGATTGATTCGGATCCTTTACAAACATGTCTTACACATTTTGGAATAGATGACTTTGATATTGATGAGTACACCAAAGAGATAAACATATTATTAGAACCACCTAAGTTCGACACCATCCCTCCTTGGACTATAAAATACGAACCACTTCCAACTAAACCAAGTCCTTTAATACCATCCTTGGAAGAACCACCCCAACTAGAGTTGAAACCTCTTCCAGATGACTTAAAATATTCATTCCTTGGACCTAATGACACCCTTCCAGTAATCATTGCATCTACCTTAACCTCTGAGAAGGAAGATAAATTGGTGGATGTACTTAAAGAACATAAAGAGGCAATTGGATGGACAATAGCTGATCTTAAGGGAATTGACCCTTCGTTTGCATGCATCATATTCATAGTGAAATTGAAGCCAAACCACATAGAGACATGCAACGAAGGCTAAATCCGAACATGAGGGATGTTGTTAAGAAAGAAGTAGTAAAATGGCTTGATGCTGGTATCATTTATCCAATTTTAGATTGCCAATGGGTCAGTCCAATCCAAGTAGTACCTAAAAAATCGGTATTACCGTGATTAAAAATGAAAGGGGCGAATCAATTCCTACTCGACATCAACTAGTTGGAGAGTGTGTATAGATTATCGAAAATTGAATGCCATGACTAGGAAAGACCACTTTCCTTTGCCTTTTATCGATCAAATTCTAGAACGGTTAGCAGGACAAAGTTTCTTTTGTTTCTTAGATGGATATTCATGATACAATCAAGTCCCAGTATTTCTGCAGATCAAGAAAAGACCACCTTCACTTGTCCCTGTGGAACATTTGCCTTTAGACGTATACCATTTGGTCTGTGTAATGCACAGCACTTTTCAACGATGTATGTTGGCCATATTTTTGATATGATTGGTCAATTTTTGGAAGTATTTATGGATGATTTCTCAGTCTTTGGTGCATCATTTGATAGATGCCTCGAGAACTTGACTAAGGTACTGAAACGATGTATGGAAATGAATTTAGTCCTAAGTTGGAAGAAGAGTCATTTTATGGTTCGTGAGGGAATTGTGCTCGGACACATTGTTTCAGAGCGAGGTATTGAGGTTGATAAAGCCAAGGTTAAGTTGATCTCAAATCTACCACCCCCAACCTCAGTTAAACAAGTACAATCTTTTCTTGGTCATGCTGGTTTTTATAGACGCTTCATCAAAGATTTTAGTAAAATTTTTGACCATTGTGTAATTTGTTGACTAAAGATAGTTCTTTTAATTTTGATGAAGATTGTCTAATAGCCTATAACATCCTTCGAACTGCTTTGACCACTGCACCAATTATCAAGCCCCCAGATTGGACCATACCTTTTGAAATCATGTGTGATGCTTCTGATTATACTGTAGGGGCAGTTCTAGGACAAAAACTCAATCGAGGACCTCATGTAATTTATTATGATAGAAAAACTCTTTCAGATGCATAAATGAACTATACTACCACTGAAAAAGAATTACTAGCAGTTGTGTTTGCCCTAGAAAAGTTTAGATCATATCTATTAGGGTCTAAGGTTTTAGTTTATTCAGATCATACAGTGTTGAGGCATCTTATATCAAAAAAGGATACAAAACCCAGACTGATTAGATGGATCCTTCTACTACAAGAATTTGATCTAGAAATCTTAGATAAGAAGGGTTCTAAAAATATGGTAGCAGATCATATTTCTAGGATCTTAGTAGAATACAATAAAGAAATAATCATAGATAAGTTCCCTGATGAGAAATTATTTTTAATTTCCCATAGCAGTCTTCCCTGGTTTGCTCACATTGTGAATTATTTGGCAACAGAAAAAGTACCTTCCAACTAAACAAAACAAGAAAAAGATAGATTTTTCTCATAAGTCATATTACTTTTGGGAAGACCCTGAATTATTTAAGTACTATTCAGATCAGGTGATTAGGCGATGTGTTCCCGAGAGTGAATTCAAAAGTATACTTAACTTCTATCATTCTCTTTGTTGACCTAATTGAGGATTTTGATGATTAACTATTTGAGTACAACATCTGAAGTTACTAATGATTTTGATTAAGTTTTTCAGATTATAAGTCGATTTGAGAATCAAAATCAAGACTCAAATCAAGTTCTGGTTCGAATCTAATGTCAAGGTAAGATTGCAGACATTAGAGTCGACACATGGAATCGCAGAGTTGACTCCGGAAAACGGCATAGACTTAGAGTCGACTCCGGGACTGTTAGAGCCGACTCCAACAGAAAAGACAGAATGATGGTTTTTCAGGCCACGACTTAGAGTCGACTCCCAGACTGTTAGAGTCGACTCCAGAAGAATTTTGTGTCGACCCCAGAAAAGTTAGAGATGACTCCAGATCGAGCAGATTAAAGAATTTCGAGTTAGAGCCGACTCCAGAAAAGTTAGAGCCGACTCCAGAATATCAGACACGGCTCCAGAACTATCAGAACGACTCTAAACTTTATCTTTATTTTTTTAATCCCAACGGCTATTGTTATTTATGGATCTAATCCTTCTTACACTTGTTTCTAACGGATAGTTTCAAACTATTTTGGATTAATCGGGATCTATAAGAAGAAGGTTTGCTGCATCCGAACAAGAAGAGACAAGAGAGGCAAAAAGAAAAGAATAGAGACAAATCTTTGAGATCCATCAGAAAAGAAAAGAGGGAAGATTCAATAGGAAAGATCATACTGATTCCCCAAAAGAAGAGAGAGAGATTCCAAGCTTTTGCTGTTCTATTTTGAAGAAATCTCAGGAGAAGAAAGAAGCCCTAGTTTTCTAATCTTTTGAGTCTCAAGAGCATCTGAAGGAGATCCAATCAAAGGAAGAGAAGGAAGAAGCTACCAAGATCTCCGAATCAGGCTTTGATTCCTATCCTCTTATTATTGTTTCATTATTATATATTTGCTCATTGGAGGAGCTGTTTATCTTGTAAAAACAAATATTGTTTGCTGGGTCAATCTGGGGATTGATTCAGTTGAGGCTGTTAGCCTTGTGCAAGCATTAGCTTGAGGTGATAGGTTTTGTGCTGGTGAACCTTGAAAACCAGCTGGGTTCGTTGTGCACCCGGGAAAACAATAAGATTGAGTTGTGAGCTTGCAAAACAACTCTGCTGTAATCAGATTGATTATAGTGTGGACCCAAGAGGTACTTGGGAGTGGACGTAGGTGTAGATACACCGAACCACTATAAAATCTCATGTGTTTGCCGTGATTGTCTCTTTATCTTCAACTCTCTATTTGTGCTTGTTCAGTTTTAATTTGTGTGAATCTAAGTTTTTATTTCCGCTGGGGGTAATCTTTCAAAAGAATTTAAATTTTTGAAAAACCCAATTCACCCCCCCCCCCTCCCCTCTTGGGTTGCTATCTGGAGCAACACTCTTGCCTGTGGAGGACATTTTTGTGGAAAGAAAACAGCAGCAAAGTGGGTTTTATTGGCCAACTCTTTTTAAAGATGCACATGAATTTGGTCGTAATTGTCTCCAATGTCAACAAACAGAAAATATATCTCGAAAAGACATGATGCCCCTAAACCCTCTCTTGGTTGTATGATGTATGGGGTATTGATTTTATGGGCCCATTTCATTTGAATACATTCTGGTGGCAGTTGATTATGTATCAAAATGGATTCAAGCCATGGCAACTCGGACCATAAAGTTGTAATTAAGTTTGTTCAGCATAATATCCTTAGCCGTTTTGGATGCCCAAGGGCTATAATTAGTGATGGGGGTACATATTTCATGAATAGACACTTTGAAGGATTAATGAACAAATATGAAATTACTCATAAGGTAGCTACACCTTATCATCCTCAAACTAGTGGCCAAGTTGAAATATCAAATAGAGAAATTAAACATATCCTTGAGAAAACGGTGAGACCCGATAGGAAAGATTGGTCAGAACGTTTGGATGATGCATTATGGGCTTATCGTACTTCATTTAAAACTCCAATAGGAATGTCTCCTTACAGCTCGTATTTGGAAAAGCCTGTCATTTACCTGTAGAATTAGAACACCGTGCATTTTGGGCCATCAAGCAATTTAATATGATATGAAAAATGCAGGTGTCAATAGAAAACTCCAATTAAATGAGTTAGAAGAGCTACGAAATGATGCATATGAAAGCTCAAAAATTATAAAGAACGAACCAAGGCATATCATGACAAATTTATTAGTAGAAAAATTTTTGAACCAAATCAAAAAGTATGGCTTTACAATTCAAGATTACATCTTTTCCCTGGAAAACTTCGTTCACGATGGAATGGACCTTTTATAGTAACTCAAGTATTTCCCCATGGAGCTGTAGAGCTTAAAGACCCCAAGCAAGGAAATACATTCAAAGTAAATGGCCAACGTTTGAAACCATATATAGAAGAAATTAATGATGGAGAAATTGTTGAATCAATTGATCTTGTGAACCCAACATTATCATAACAAGTAGCACAGTCTGGCTGAAGACTTTAAACTTAGCGCTCTTGGAAGGCAACCAGTTTATTAGTTATTTTTAATTTCTGTTCTTTTAGTATGTTCTTTTAGTATGACCAGAGAAGAGCAACAGAGGCAGATTGAAAGAAGATGGCAACAATGAAACTTCCAACCTTCAAATACTCTACCAGGTAGTATCTTTCCTTGAAATTAATTAATTTTTCTTCCATTAGGGACAATGGAAATTAAGTTGGGGGGAGGAAAAAGAATAAGTAAATCCTAGAGTAAAACTATAATCAGATGTGTGTACCAAATTCTGTCTCGATTTGAAGTTAATCAAGCAGTCTATTAATGAATTAATGGTTAGATTATTTTTGAGATACTGAGGAATAATTATTAAGTAAAACCTAATAAAAGGTAGGGTTTAGCCCAGAAAAATTTTTAGAATAATTTCAGACCCTCTGACCACTGATCTTAATAGTACAATCTACTTAATAAGGGTATGGGTGAAAATGTTATTCAAAAAAAAAAAAAAAGAAAAAAAAAGAAAAAAAAAAAATCTCTCTTAAAGTTAATAAATTAGGTTCTTAACATCTTTCACTGAGTAACCGGGCCCCGTCACCTAAGAAAGTGATGTTGTTCGCGTAAAAAGGTGGGATGTAAAAGAACCTAAGTAGAGTCAGTCCTACCTAAAGCCTTTTTGACTGAGTAAGTAAGTCCAAGGGGTGTTTTACACCTAATGCCCTAAAACCAATTGGTTTGGGAGCCATTGGCCTAAAGCTCGCTACAAAGGTTAATTAGAAAGCAAGGGGATAGGACATTGCACTGACTTTACACAAGGGAACTAAATTACAAAAGACATTACACCCAACCCAAATTAAGTTAGAAGACTTAATTAGAGAAGTGGAAAGTTGGTGAAGGAAGACTTCTATAAATTCTTATGGACTACACTTTATCACTAAATGGGTAAGCTTAATAATCCGATGAAGTACCTCCCTTATGATCTAACCAGAAATTTTTAAGAAGAACTTTAAGATAACTATCAATTCTTGGACTAGCTTGGTACATATTTCTAAATTACTTATTTGCTCGAGGACGAGTAAGATTCAAGTTGGGGGGAGTGATAAACACATAAATAATTATCACTAAACCTATTAATTAATAATTTAACGTACCTATTATTATTTAATATTTTAATATTCTATATATTTTAGTAAAAATCTTATCATCTTAAATAGCTCGATTTTAGAAATTTAATGATGCAAACGACACTAAATCGGATTTAAGATGAGCCCAAAATTGATTTTTTATTAATTTAATCCGTTTTAGCATGCATTTTAAAGCGAATTCGGCAAACCAAGTGCGTGTCGTAGCACAACGATTAAAACACCTTATTTTACTATTAGAATAGTGAGAGTAAGGGATCGATTCCATAGGAACTTAGCGATTATTTTGAAATAAATTTATAAATTTAACTAAATAGATAATATATCAGTGCAAAATAATTAAGATATGGTCTATCTTATAAGACCACGGCCCGTACCCGTAAATCACGGCCCGTCCCTTTTAAGTATAGATCAGTCTAAAATTATTTTCACTTAAATATAATTTAATAATAATTAAACATGAATAGAAACTTTATTTCATTAAATTAAAAAGTCATGACATTAAGAAGGCAATAAGAAAGCAATAAATTCTCTCTATACCAAACCAAAGATTAGATGGATCCTTCTACTACAATAATTTGATCTAGAAATCTTAGATAAGAAGGGTTCTGAAAATATGGTAGCAGATCATATCTCTAGGATCTCAGTAGAATACAATAAAGAAATAATCAGAGATAAGTTCCCTAATGAGAAATTGGTTTTCATTTCCCATAGCAGTCTTCCCTGGTTTGCCCACATTGTGAATTATTTGGCAACAGGAAAAGTACCTTCCAACTAAATAAACAAGAAAAAAGATAGATTTTTCTCACAAGTCATATATTACTTTTGGAAACCCTGAATTATTTAAGTACTATTCAGATCATGTGATTAGGCGATGTGTTCCGAGAGTGAATTCAAAAGTATACTTAACTTCTATCATTCTTTTGTTGACCCCAATTGAGGATTTGATGATTAACAAAACTATTTGAGTACAACATCTGAAGTTACTAATGATTTTGATTAAGTTTTTCAGATTATAAGTCGATTTGAGAATCAAAATCAAGACTCAATCAAGTTCTGGTTCGAATCTAATGTCAAGGTAAGATTGCAGACATTAGAGTCGACACATGGAATCGCAGAGTCGACTCCGGAAAATGGCACAGACTTAGAGTCGACTCCGGGACTGTTAGAGCCGACTCCAACAGAAAAGACAGAATGATGGTTTTTCAGGCACGACTTAGAGTCGACTCCCGGACTGTTAGAGTCGACTCCAGAAGAATTTTGTGTCGACCCCAGAAAAGTTAGAGACGACTCCAGATCGAGCGGATTAAAGAATTTGAGTTAGAGCCAACTCCAGAAAAGTTAGAGCCAACTCCAGAATGTCAGACACGGCTCCAGAACTGTCAGAACGACTCTAAACTTTATCTTTATCTTTTTTAATCCCAACGGCTATTGTTATTTATGGATCTAATCCTTCTTACACTTGTTTCTAACGGATAGTTTCAACTATTTATGGATTAATCGGGATCTATAAGAAGAGGGTTTGCTGCATTCGAACAAGAAGAGACAAGAGAGGCAAAAAGAAAGAATAGAGACAAATCTTTGAGATCATCAGAAAAGAAAAGAGGGAAGATTCAAAGGAAAGATCATACTGATTCCCCAAAAGAAGAGAGAGAGATTCCAAGCTTTTGCTGTTCTATTTCGAAGAAATCTCAAGAGAAGAAAGAAGCCCTAGTTTTCTGATCTTTTGAGTCTCAAGAGCATCTTGAAGGAGGATCCAATCAAAGGAAGAGAAGGAAGAAGCTACCAAGATCTCCGAATCAGGCTTTGATTCCTATCCTCTTATTATTGTTTCATTATTGTATATTTGCTCATTGGAGGAGCTGTTTATCTTGTAAAAACAAATATTGTTTGCTGGTCAATCTGGTGATTGATTCAGTTGAGGCTGTTAGCCTTGTGCAAGCATTAGCTTGAGGTGATAGGTTTTGTGCTGGTGAACCTTGAAAACCAGCTGGGTTCGTTGTGCACCCGGAAAACAATAAGTTTGAGTTGTGAGCTTGCAAAACAACTCTGCTGTAATCAGATTGATTATAGTGTGGACCCAAGAGGTACTTGGGAGTGGACGTAGGTGTAGGTACACCGAACCACTATAAAATCTCATGTGTTTGCCGTGATTGTCTCTTTATCTTCAACTCTCTATTTGTGCTTGTTTAGTTTTAATTTGTGTGAATCTAAGTTTTTATTTCTGCTGGGGGTAATCTTTCAAAAGAATTTAAATTTTTGAAAAACCCAATTCACCCCCCCTCTTGGGTTGCTATCTGGAGCAACACTCTTGCCTGTGGAGGACATTTTTGTGGAAAGAAAACTGCAGCAAAGTGGGTTTTATTGGCCAACTCTTTTTAAAGATGCACATGAATTTGATCGTAATTGTCTCCAATGTCAACAAACAGAAAATATATCTCGAAAAGACATGATGCCCCTAAACCCTATCTTGGTTGTAGAAATTTTGATGTATGGGTATTGATTTTATGGGCCCATTTCCTTCCTCTTTTGGATTGAATACATTCTGGTGGCAGTTGATTATGTATCAAAATGGATTAAAGCCATGGCAAACTCGAATCAATGACCATAAAGTTGTAATTAAGTTTGTTCAGCATAATATCCTTAGCCGTTTTGGATGCCCAAGGGCTATAATTAGTGATGGGGGTACATATTTCATGAATAGACACTTGAAGCATTAATGAACAAATATGAAATTACTCATAAGGTAGCTACACCTTATCATCCTCAAAATAGTGGCCAAGTTGAAATATCACATAGAGAAATTAAACATATCCTTGAGAAAACAGTGAGACCCGATAGGAAAGATTGGTCAGAACGTTTGGATGATGCATTATGGGCTTATCGTACTGCATTTAAAACTCCCATAGGAATGTCTCCTTACATGCTCGTATTGGAAAAGCTGTCATTTACCTGTAGAATTAGAACACCGTGCATTTTGGGCCATCAAGCAATTTAACTATGATATGAAAAATGCAGGTGTCAATAGAAAACTCCAATTAAATGAGTTAGAAGAGCTATGAAATGATGCATATGAAAGCTCAAAAATTTATAAAGAACGAACCAAGGCATATCATGACAAATTTATTAGTAGAAAAATTTTTGAACCAAATCAAAAAGTATGGCTTTACAATTCAAGATTACATCTTTTCCCTGGAAAACTTCAATCACGATGGAATGGACCTTTTAGTAACTCAAGTATTTCCCCATGGAGTTGTAGAGCTTAAAGACCCCAAGCAAGGAAATACATTCAAAGTAAATGGCAACGTTTGAAACCATATATAGAAGAAATTAATGATGGAGAAATTGTTGAATCAATTGATCTTGTGAACCCAATATTATCATAACAAGTAGCACAATCTGGCTGAAGACTTTAAACTTAGCGCTCTTGGAAGGCAACTCATTTTATTAGTTATTTTTAATTTTCTGTTCTTTTAGTATGTTCTTTTAGTATGACCAGAGAAGAGCAACAGAGGCAGAATGAAAGAAGATGGCAACAATGAAACTTCCAACCTTCAAATACTCTACTAGGTAGTATCTTTCCTTGAAATTAATTAATTTTTCTTCCATTAGGGACAATGGAAATTAGTTGGGGGAGGAAAAAGAATAAGTAAATCCTAGAGTAAAACTATAATCAGATGTGTGTACCAAATTCTGTCTCGATTTGAAGTTAATCAAGAAGTCTATTAATGAATTAATGGTTAGATTATTTTTGAGATACGAGGAAAAATTATTAAGTAAATCTAATAAAAGGTAGGGTTTAGCCCAAAAAATTTTTGAATATTTCAGACCCTTCTGACCCTGATCTTAATAGTACAATCTACTTAATAAGGGTATGGGTGAAAACATTATCAAAAAAAAAAAGAAAAAGAAAAAAAAGAAAAAGAAAAAATTCTCTCTTAAGTTAATAAATTAGTTCTTAACATCTTTCACTGAGTAACCGGGCTCCGTCACCTAAGAAAGTGATGTTGTTCGCGTAAAAAGGTGGGATGTAAAAGAACCTAAGTAGAGTCAGTCCTACCTAAAGCCTTTTTGACTCGAGTCAGTAAGTCCAAGGGGTGTTTTATACCTAATGCCCTAAAACTAATTGGTTTGGGAGCCATGGCCTAAAGCTCGCTACAAAGGTTAATTAGAAGCAAGGGGATAGGACATTACACTGACTTTACACAAGGGAACTAAATTACAAAAGACATTACACCCAACCCAAATTAAGTTAGAAGACTTAATTAGAGAAGTGAAAGTTGGTGAAGGAAGACTTCTATAAATTCTTATGGACTACACTTTATCACTAATGGGTAAGCTTAATAATCCGATGAAGTACCTCCCTTATGATCTAACCAGAATTTTAAGAAGAACTGTAAGATAACTATCATTCTTGGACTAGCTTGGTACATAATTTAAATTACTTATTTGCTCGAGGATGAGTAAGATTCAAGTTGGGGGGAGTGATAAACACATAAATAATTGTCACTAAACCTATTAATTAATAATTTAACGTACCTATTATTATTTAATATTTAATATTCTATATAATATTTTAGTAAAATCTTATCAACTTAAATAGCTCGATTTTAGGAATTTAATAACGCAAACGGCACTCAAATCGGATTTAAGATGAGCCTGAAATTGATTTTTTATTAATTTATCCGTTTAGCACGCATTTAAAAGCAAATTCGGCAAACCAAGTCCGTGTCGTAGCACAACGATTAAAACACCTTAATTTACTATTAGAATAGTGAGAGTAAGGGATCGATTCCATAGGGACTTTAGCGTTATTTTGAAATAAATTTATAATTTAACTAAATAATAATTATCAGTGCAAAATAATTAAGATATGGTCTATCTTATAAGACCACGGCCCGTACCCGTAGATCACGGCCCGTCCCTTTTAAATATAGATCAGTCTAAAATTATTTTCACTTAAATATAATTTAATAACAATTAAACATGAATAGAAACTTTATTTCATATAAATTAAAAAGTCATGACATTAAGAAGGCAATAAGAAAGCAATAAATTCTCTCTACACCAAACCAAAGATAGGATGGAGTCTTTATTCATCCTCTGCATGCGCCTCCCGAATCACGAACATCTCTTCTGGGAAGAGAGCCACGAACCACCGATGGCTTAGAACATGGGAACACCTGATCTCCACGAACCACGGCTAGAACAAAGATCTTCAATTCACAAACTCTCC
>UESW01002605.1:53058-69533 GCA_900491605.1 Calamus simplicifolius
GAACGGAACAGAGTGTCTCCATGCACCACAGATAGATGTAGATCCTCGGACGGACACCTTCCAGACGAGCTCCCCCTTTGCTGCTATTTGTAGAAGCCCGGACGCGGCCTAGATGCGGCTCAGATGCAATCCAAGCGTTTGTTTCCATATCAGATGAAAGCATGATGCAGACGACGCGGCGTGGAGAAAATCTCGGAGAAATCACGAATAAAATCAAAATTCCTTCCATATGAGTTTAATTCTTCCAATTTGCTACTTTCCTATTCAATTTATTTCTTAATTGGTGGAGGAAAAGATTGAATTTGATTAGGAGAAGAATCGTGCGAAAAGAAAGCAATTTTTGCTGAGACGACGATGAAGTCGGCACTGGGTTTGCCGACTTTGCTTTAAAATACGTGCTAAATCCTTATAAAATTAATTCTGAGCTCGTTTTAAGTCCGATTCGAGTGCCGTTTGCGTCATTAAATTCTAAAATCGAGCTCTTTAAATTGATGTGCTTTAACTATAAATATTATATAAAATAATTAAATATTAAATAATAAGGTAATTTGATCTCTTAATTAATATGTTTATTATGATTATTTATGCGTTTATCACTTCCCCCAACTTGAATCTTACTCGTCCTCGAGCAAATAAAAAATTTAGAAATATGTACCAAGCTAGTTCAAGAATTGATAGTTATCTTACAGTTCTTCTTAAAATTTCTGGTTAGATCATAAGGGATGTACTTCATTGGATTATTAAGTTTACCCATTTAGTGATAAAGTGTAGTCCATAATAATTTTCTTCACCAACTTTCCACTTCTCTAATTAAGTCTTCTAACTTAATTTGGGTTGGATGTAGTGTCTTTTGTACTTTAGTTCTCTTATTTATTTATTTATGTGTAAAGTAGTGCATTGTTCTAACCCCTTGCTTTCTAATTAACCCTTGTAGCGCGCTTTAGGCCAATGGCTCCCAAACTAATTGGTTTTAGGGCATTAGGTGTAAAACACCCCTCGGACTTACTGACTCGAGTCAAAAAGGCTTTAGGTAGGACTGACTCTACTTAGGTTCTTTTACATTCTCACCTTTTTATGTGAACAACATCACTTTCTTAGGTGACGGGGCCCGGTTACTTAGTGAAAGATGCTAAGAACCTAATTTATTAACTTTGAGAGTTTTTTTTCTTTGTTTCTTTCTTTTTTTTCTCTCTCTTTTTTTTTTTGAATGACATTTTCACCCATACCCTTATTAAGTAGATTGTACTTAATAAGATCAGTGGTTAGGAGGATCTGAAATTATTCAAAAATTTTTCTGGGCTAAACCCTACCTTTTATTAGGTTTTCTTAATAATTTATTCCTTAATATCTCAAAAATAATCTAACCATTGATCATTAATTAGACTGCTTGATTAACTTCAAATCAAGACAGAATTTGGTATACACATCTAATTACGGCCAAACTCGAGGATTTACTTATTCTTTTTCCTCCCCTCAACTTAATTTTCATTGTCCCTAATGGAAGAAAATTGATTTCAAGGAAAGATACTATCTGGTAAAGTATTTGAAGGTTGGAGGTTTCATTGTTGCCATCTTCTTTCAATCTTCTTCTGTTGCTCTTCTCTGGTCATACTAAAAGAACATACTAAAAGAACAGAAAGTTAAAAATAACTAATAAACTGGGTTGCCTCCAAGAGCGCTAAGTTTAAAGTCTTCAGCCAGACAGTGCTACTTATTATGATAGTGTTGGGTTCACAAGATCAATTGATTCAACAACTTCTCCATCATTAATTTCTTCTATATATGGTTTCAAACGTTGGCCATTTACTTTGAATGTATTTCCCTGCTTGGGGTCTTTAAGTTCTACAGCTCTATGGGAAAATACTTGAGTTACTATAAAAGGTCCATTCCATCATGAATGAAGTTTTCAAGGAAAAGGTAATCTTGAATTGTAAAGCCATACTTTTTGATTTGGTTCAAAAGTTTTTCTATTAATAAATTTGTCATGATATGCTTTGGTTCGTTCTTTATAAATTTTTGAGCTCTCATATGCATCATTTCGTAGCTCTTCTAACTCATTTAATTGGAGTTTTCTATTACACCTGCATTTTTCATATCATAATTAAATTGCTTGATGGCCCAAAATGCACGATGTTCTAATTCTACAGGTAAATGGCAGGCATTTCCAAATACGAGCCGATAAGGAGACATTCCTATGGGAGTTTTAAATGCAGTACGATAAGCCCATAATGCATCATCCAAACGTTCTGACCAATCTTTCCTATAAGGTCTCACTGTTTTCTCAAGGATATGTTTAATTTCTCTATTTGATATTCAACTTGGCCACTAGTTTGGGGATGATAAGGTGTAGCTACCTTATGAGTAATTCCATATTTGTTCATTAATCCTTCAAAGTGTCTATTCATAAAATGTGTACCCCCATCACTAATTATAGCCCTTGGGCATCCAAAACGACTAAGGATATTATGCTGAATAAACTTGATTACAACTTTATGGTCATTGGTTCAAGTTGCCATGGCTTCAATCCATTTTGACACATAATCAATTGCTACTAGAATGTATTCGAATCTAAAAGAGGAAGGAAATGGGCCCATAAAATTAATACCCCATACATCAAAAATTTCTACAACCAAGATAGGGTTTAGGGGCATCATGTCTTTTCGAGAAATATTTTCTGTTTCTTGACATTGGAGACAATTACGACCAAATTCATGTGCATCTTTAAAAAGAGTTGGCCAATAAAACCCACTTTGCAGTACCTTTGCTGCAATTTTCTTTCCACTAAAATGTCCCCCACAGGCAAGAGAATGGCAGAAGTTAAGTATACTTTTGAATTCACTTTCAAGGACATATCGCCTAATCACCTGATCTGAACAATACTTAAATAATTCAGGGTATTTCCAAAAGTAATATTTGATTTGTGAGAAAAATCTATCTTTTTCTTATTTTGTCCAGTGGGAAGGTACTTTTCTGTTGCCAAATAATTCACAATGTGAGCAAACAAGGGAAGACTACTATGGGAAATTGAGAATAGCTGCTCATCAGGAAACCTATCTCTGATTATTTCTTTATTGTATTCTACTAAGATCCTAAAGATATGATCTGCTACCATATTTTCAGAACCCTTCTTATCTAAGATTTCTAGATCAAATTCTTGTAGTAGAAGGATCCATCTAATCAGTCTAGGTTTTGTATCCTTTTTTGATAAAAGATGCCTCAATGCTGCATGATCTAAATAAACTAAAACCTTAGACCCTAACATATATGATCTAAAGTTTTCTAGGGCAAACACAACTGCTAGTAATTCTTTTTCAGTGGTAGTATAGTTCATTTGTGCATCTAAAAGAGTTTTGCTAGCATAATAAATTACATGAGGTTCTCGATTGAGTTTTTATCCTAGAACTGCTCCTACAGCATAATCAGAAGCATCACACATGATTTCAAAAGGTATGGTCCAATCTGGGGGTTTGATAATTGGTGCAGGGTCAAAGCAGTTCGAAGGATGTTATAGGCTGTTAGACAATCTTGATCAAAATTAAAAGAACTATCTTTAGTCAATAAATTACACAATGGTCTAGAAATTTTACTGAAATCTTTGATGAAGCGTCTATAAAAATCAGCATGACCAAGGAAAGATCGTACTTGTTTAACTGAGGTTGGGGGTGGTAGATTTGAGATCAAT
Organism: Calamus simplicifolius; assembly: GCA_900491605.1. Classification (NCBI taxonomy): domain Eukaryota; kingdom Viridiplantae; phylum Streptophyta; class Magnoliopsida; order Arecales; family Arecaceae; genus Calamus; species Calamus simplicifolius. Next base: position 56,741 of record UESW01002605.1, read on the forward strand.
TCAACCTTGGCTTTATCAACCTCAATACCTCGCTCTGAAACAATGTGTCCAAGCACAATTCCCTCACGAACCATAAAATGGCTCTTCTCCCAATTTAGGACTAAATTCATTTCATACATCGTTTCAGTACCTTAGTCAAGTTCTCGAGGCAGCTATCAAATGATGCACCAAAAACAAAAAATCATCCATAAATACTTTCAAAAATTGATCAATCATATCAGAAAATATGGCCATACATCGTTGAAAAGTGTCTGGTGCATTATAAAGACCAAATGACATGTGTCTAAAGGCAAATGTTCCAAAAGGACAGGTGAAGGTGGTCTTTTCTTGATCTGCAGGAAATACTGGTATTTGATTGTATCCTGAATATCCATCTAAGAAACAAAAGAAACTTTGTCCCGCTAGCCGTTCTAGAATTTGATCGATAAAAGGTAAAGGAAAATGGTCTTTCCTAGTCACGACATTCAACTTTCGATAATCTATACATACTCTCCAACTAGTTGATGTGCGAGTAGGAATTGATTCGCCCTTTTCATTTTTAGTCACGGTAATACCTTTTTTAGGTACTACTTGGATTGGACTGACCCATTGACTATCTGAAATTGGATAAATGATACCAGCATCAAGCCATTTTACTACTTCTTTCTTAACAACATCCCTCATGTTCGGATTTAGCCTCCTTTGCATATCTCTATGTGGTTTGGCTTCAATTTCACTATGAATGTGGTGCATGCAAACGGAAGGGTCAATTCCCTTAAGATCAGCTATTGTCCATCCAAATGCCTCTTTATGTTCTTTAAGTACATCTACCAATTTATCTTCCTACTTAGAGGTTAGGGTAGATGCAATGATTACTAAAGGGTATCATTGGGTCCAAGGAATGAATATTTTAAGTCATCTAGAAGAGGTTTCAATTCTAGTTGGGGTGGTTCTTCCAGGGATGGTATTAAAGGGTTTGGTTTAGTTGGAAGTGGTTCATATTTTATAGTCCAAGGAGGGATGGTGTCAAACTTAGGTGGTTCTAATAACATGTTTATCTCTTTGGTATACTCATCAATATCAAAGTCATCTATTCCAAAATGTGTAAGACATGTTTGTAAAGGATCAGAATCAAGCAAACTTTGGAATTTCTTATCTACTACTTCCTATATCATGTTTACTTCATTTAAATCATACACAGGTGATCCTTGGGAAGCATTAAAAATATTTAATCTCATCTTTTGTTTCCAAAAGATACATCCATAACACCTGTTCTACAATTTATACATGCATTAGCGGTAGCTAGAAAAGGTCGTCCAAGGATGATGGGAATTTGGTTAGGATTACCCCTAGATTCCATATCTAACACAAGGAAGTCAATAGGAAAATAGAATTTATCTACCTTTACTAATACATCTTCCAATATTCCACGAGGTACTTTGACTGATCTATCTGCCAATTGTAGTGTTATCATTGTGGGTTTCAACTCTCCAAATCCAAATAACTCATACACTGAACTTGGGAGAAGGTTTACACTCGCACCCAAATCTAGTAATGCTTTTTTGATTGTGAAGTTTCCTATGACACATGATATAATCGGGGTACCAGGATCTTTTAGTTTGGGAGGGGTTATTTGCTGAACAACTGAGCTGACTTGCTCAGTCAAATAGATCTTTTTTGGTATTTGTGACTTTGCTTTCCGTTTTTGTGTGCATAAATCCTTCAAAAATATGGCATAAGCTGGAACTTGCTTGATAGCATCGAGAAGAGGTAAGTTTATTTGGACTTGCTTAAATAACTCAAGCATCTCATTCATTTTTATATTCTTCTTATCTAAAGACAAAGGAGATTCTAAAGCACTAGGGAATGGGGCTTTAGGTATGATTACTTGATCATTGAATTCCTTTTCTTCTTCATTTCTTCTCTTTTCTGGTTTAGCCACTTCTAATTTCTGGGTTGGTTCAGGTGGGTTCAATGTTTTTCCACTTCTGAGAGTCATGACTGATTTAGCATGTTCTGGACATTTGTCAGGACTATTGGAACCCTCAACCATGAATTGTCCTTTCGGGTTATCGATAGGCTAACTAGGTAACTTACCCTCCTCCCTTCTACTGAATGCTGTGGCTAATTGACCTATCTGAGTTTCTAGTTTTGCAATAGATTGTGTGTGAGAGTGAAGGATTTGAGTATTTGTTTCTAGCCCTTTCAACGCTTGTAACACTTTGTCTTCAAAAGTAGGATGATTATTCGGTGGAGGTTGTGGGATGTTTGGATATTGTGAATATGGCATACTTCTAAAATTGGTTTCTTGATAATTAGGTCTGATCGATGATGAATTGGTTACAGGTTGAGGTTTCCAAGAAAAATTTAGGTGATTTCGTCAGCCAGGATTATAAGTATTTGCATATTGATCATTTCCTGTTCTAGGAGCCAATCGGGTTTGGGCTTGGTGGGCTTGCTCTTGAACAAGTTCAGGAAATTGGTATGCAGCTGGACATTCACCTATAGAATGGGTTGGACTTGAACAAATTATACAGACCTTATGTAATTGAGTAGATGGGGAAGAGATGTTCCCAACTTGTAGAATCCGATCAAGTTTATGGGATAATTCATCTACCTTAGTATAGATATCTGCAGAATGACCTATTTCATATATTTCTCCTCTTTTAGTCCTATGGGAGGGTCTCGACGAGCAACTGACATGTGATGTAATGAATTTTCACTCAATGTCTCAAATAGTTGCCAAGCTTCATGTTCATTTTTTAACATAAATGTCCCACCACATGAAGCATCAATCATTTGTCGATGCTTTTCTGATAAACCATCATAAAAGCATTGAACCAGTTGCCATTTGGGTATGGCATGATGTGGACATTTTCTAATCAATTCTTTAAATCTCTCTCATGTCTCATGAAACATCTCTCCATCTGTTTGAAAAAAAACTTGTTATGGCTTTTCTAATTTGATTCGTTTTTCCTATGGGAAAATATTTCTTAAGAAACTCTCTCTGAAGATGATCCCAAGTTGAAATTATAACAGTGTCTAGTGAATTTAACCAATACTTGGCTTTATCTTTTAGGGAAAAAGGGAATAACTTAAGCCTAAGTGCACATCAGAGAAATTTTGAATCTTGACAGTTGAGCAAATTTTAAGAATTCATCTAAGTGTTTGTAGGGATCCTCATTTGTAAGTCCATAGAAAGATGGTAACATTTGGATTACACTTGACTTAATTTCATATTGGACAGCCTCTACTGGAGGCACTTGAATGCAGGGAGAGTAGGTATACCTTGAAGGAGTGAAATACTCTTTTAACTGTCGTGGTTGATTATTTTCGTTATTAGGATCCATAATTCTGAGTCTGTTTGCTCTAATAGTTCTTTCTATCTCAGGATCTAAGGGTATAAGGTTGGGTTGCAACGATCGGCGACCAAGCATACACCCTACCAATGACTCTAAAGCAAACAATAATTCAGTTTTTTTTTATAATAGAAGAGGAAAAAAGATTCTAAAGAAAATATCCTAAAAGATTCCTAGAACTAAGAGCAATGACTAATTTAATTAGGGTTTAATAATTCTTAGCAATCAAGTTAACAAAAATTAGACTCTCTATTCTAGGTTTATCCTGGATTTAGACAGCTCCTAACTTCCAAGACCGTCTTGGAGCCCTCCAAGTCAAAAATTAGCTGATTAACTAGCCAGTTGAGGATAAGGTCAGTGGGGTCCCCCATTGCTTACTAGGTAAGCGAACGGAACCAATTAAGTAACCACTTTCCTTTCCTTTTCTAGACATCAGTTAAGCAGTCAATCTTGATCCGGTCCAACTCTTTTGGGTGCCTTGTCCTATTGAGCTCGAGTTCCTTAGGGGCTGACGTCTAATTAATTTTAGAGTTAAATGTTTGGGTTAATGCAAAATGAAGAATGTGGTTTGTGGGCCAAGGAAGGGTGATGAAATCCCCACCTTATCTTGATTAGGGGTTTGTGCCCTTAAAGTTAATTATGAAAATGCTATGCAATAATCAGATGTTCAGCTCTTAAATTATCAAATAAAATTAATCTAATTATTATTTTTTATTTTATTTTATTTTATTTTTTAAAGATTTTTGTGATTAGGTTTCTAATTTCCTAATAATTATGAGATGTCAATGGAAGTTTTTTAAGTTTTGCAGAAAATAAATCTACTAAGTCAATCTAAGCATAAAAATAAAATAATTATTTTGTTTGTATATTTTATTTTTATTATATATATATATTTAAATTAATTATGTTTTATGGAAGGTGTCTTAGGGTTTTCTTTCAGTTTTTTTAAGGTAAGTTAATTAAAAGGAAAATTTGATTAGGTTAAAATTGGATTTGTGGCAAAAGGAAAGTAATAATTTTTTTAATGTTAAAAGAAAATAAGAAATTATAACAATTAAGGTAACAAAAAAATAAAATAAAGAGACAATAACTATTTAAAAATAAGAATAAAATTAAGAGAAAATTAATCTTTTTTTATTTTTTATATTTTTATTTTTTTAATAATTTTTTTTAAATAACACACTTAAGTCCTCGGCAACGGTGCCAAAATCTGATGCGTGTCGTAGCGCAATAATTAAAACACCTTAATTTCACTAATAGAATAGTGAGAGTAAGAGATCGATTCCGCAGGACTTTAGCGATTATCTTGAAATAAATTTGTAAATTTAACTAAATAGATCATTAATAGTGCAAAATAATCAAGATATGGTCTATCTTATAAGAGCACGGCCCATACCCGTAGATCACGGCCCATCCCTTTTAAGCATAGATCAGTCTAAAATTATTTCTACTTAAATATAATTTAATAACAATTAAACATGAATATAAATTAAAAAGTCATGACATTAAGAAGGCAATAAGAAAGCAATAAATTTTCTCTACACCAAACCAAAGATGGGATGGAGTCTTTGTTCCTCCTCTACATGCGCCTCCCGAATCACGAACAGATCAGCCTCCACGATCCATTGCTCCTGGGATCTTCGACTCCTCGGATGGATAGAGACACGAACAGATAGATCCTCCACGACTCCATGAACAGAGGCACGGACGGAATCTTCTCTACAGCTCCACGGATGCAGCTCCTGGACTGAACTCTCTCTCACGGCTGGAACGGAGACATGAACAGAGGCTCTCCAAGCCTGGAACAGAGCACCTTCTCACGGCACCATGAACAGAACAGTGTCTCCACGCACCACAGACAGATGTAGATCCTCGGACGGACACCTTCCAGACGAGCTCCCCCTTTGCTGCTATTTGTAGAAGCCCGGATGCGGTCTAGATGCGGCTTAGACGCAATCCAAGCATCTGTTTCCATATCAGATGCAAGCAGGATGTAGACGACACGGCGTGGAGAAAATCCCGAGAAATCATGAATAAATCAAAATTCCTTCCATATGAGTTTAATTCTTCCAATTTGCTACTTTCCTATTCAATTTATTTCTTAATTGGTGGAGGAAAAGATTGAATTTGATTAGGAGAAGAATCGTGCGAAAAGAAAGCAATTTCTGCTGAGACGACGATGAAGTCGGCACTGGGTTTGCCAACTTTGCTTTAAAATACATGCTAAATCCTTATAAAATTAATTTCGAGCTCGTTTTAAGTCCGATTCGAGTGTCGTTTGCATCGTTAAATTCCTAAAATTGAGCTCTTTAAATTGATGTGCTTTACCTGCAAATATTATATAAAATAATCAAATATTAAATAATAAAGGTAATTTGACCTCTTAATTAATATGTTTATTATGATTATTTGTGCGTTTATCATGGTCCTTTGTCGTGCCTTCCCCTCCACTCTGAGGGGATCTGCTCAAACCTGGTTCAACAGCTTGAAACCAGGTTTTGTTGATTCATTTGACGAGCTGAGTTGCCTCTTCATCAGCCAGTTCGTTAGTAGCCGCCGTCACTGGCGAAGATCTGATTCCCTCTCCGAGGTTAAGCAGAGAGAGGGAGAATTGTTGAAGAGTTATCTCGGCTGCTTTAACACGGCCCTCCTAGAAGTTGACCACCTCAATCATGAGGTGGCCATATCCGCCTTGGCCGGAGGAGTGTCCAAGGAGGGAGACTTCTACCTAGCTCTGGAGGTTAACTACCCAAAGAGCCTATCAAATGATGTCCCTGGCGGACAAGTATGCCAGGGTGGAAGAATCGAGAAGGTCAGCCCAGGCCGAGCAGATGAAGAAGAAGGAGGCAAAGGGCTCGGACAGGCAGCGAGCCCACCGCCACGCTAGCCCGCCTCGCCACCACAGAGCTCCTCCGCCGCCACCTCAAGACCAAACTCAGAGTCTAGCCCGAAGGTTTGACCGCTATACTCCCCTCACCGTGCCAAGAGCTCAGATCCTGATGGAGATCGAGTGTCAACTTCCTCGGCCCCCTCCCATCCGAGGCAACGGAGCCCGGAGGGACCCAACCAAGTACTGCTGCTTCCATCAAGACCACGGACACAACACCGAGGACTGTTGGCAGCTCAAAAAGAGATCGAACAGCTAATTCGGTGAGGCAGATTGAATCGATTCAGGGGCCCCCCAGAACCAAATAATGAAGAGAATCGCCAACCTGAACCTCGCCAACTCCCACCACCAAATCCACCCGTTATTGGCAATATCAATGTGATAACGGCGGCCGGATCCCCATCTTCTTGGCCAGGCGAGGAGGAGAGCCTACCGAAGAAAGCCCGAATTGATGAACTCACCTTCTTTGATGAAGATCTTGGGGAGGTATAGTGCTCTCGTGATGATACTCCACTTGTGTTTTCAAATATGAACAACTATGATGTACACCGCATTTTGGTTGATAAGTGCAAGCTCTGTTAATGCTTTGTGTTTCGATGCCTTTGTGAGGTTAAAATTCTGAGTAGAAAGCCTCTGACCGATGGAGTCCGCCATAGTAGGCTTCACAGGTAATTTCATAACCCCTGAAGGAGCTATCACTCAGTTAGTCCAGCCGGCACCTGGCCTCGCGTGGCTACCATGTTCATGGATTTCTTCGTAACCAAGTTCATATCCCCCTACAACGCCATCCTCGGCGGACCAGGGCTAATCTCTCTCAAAACCATAATTTTGTTCCCCATCTCGCCATGAGACTCCCCACTGAATGGGGGGTAGGGGTGGTTCGAGAAAGTCAGATTGTGGCTCGGCATTACTTTGTTAACGACCTCCAGTTCAGAAAGCCCGAAGTGGACGGGCTGGATTCTCGGGAAGATCTCACTAAGCAGCTAGGGGAGCCGGCCAAAGAACTGGAGGAGGTACTACTCGACGAGGCTCGGCCCGACCGAGCTATTAAGGTCGGATCGTAGCTAGGAGAAAAGCTTCGGCAAGGACTAATTGAGTTTCTTGGGAGGAGTGCTAACATCTTCGTCTAGTCCGCATCATACATGCCCGCAATCAGCCAAGGCATCCTGGTTCATCGCATCAGCATAGACGAAACATTTCGGCCGGTCAAGCAAAAGAAGAGAAGCTTTGTCCCCGAGCGCCGAAAAGCCATTGAAGAGGAGGTAGACAAGCTAATCAAAGCCAAGTTTATCCGAAAGGTCATGACCAAATCCGAATGGCTGCCTACCAATAAAGAATAGCTTGTTATCACTCCGCCAGAGTCAAAGGGAAGTTTTTACTCTCCAGCAATTTGATACTTCGGAAGGCATCCGTCTCAAAACCGCTGGAGCAAGGGAAGCTGTCCCCTAATTGGGAGGGCCCTTATCAAATTGCGAAGTAATCAGACCCGGCGCCTATAAGCTCCAAGATCTAAATAGGAAACCTATTCTTCGGACATGGAACTTGGACAATCTCCACACCTATCATCAGTAAGAACACACCTCTCCAAGCTTACTCTGTCTACTAAATTAAATTTTGAAGATTTGCAAAGCTTCTATCTTTATTGCTTTCTTTGATAGCTACAATGAGAAGCAGGTTTACAAATCCTCGGCTGGGCCGAGCGATCTCTGTACCTTGGCAGCGCCAAGTAAAATATAATCTTTATAATCCTCGGCTGGGTCGAGCGATCTCCGTACCTTGGCAGTGCCAAGTAAAATATAATATTTATAATCCTTGGTTGGGCCGAGCGATCTCCGTACCTTGGCAGCGCCAAGTAAAATATAATCTTTATAATCCTCGGTTGGGCCGAGCGATCTCCGTACCTTGGCAGCACCAAGTAAAATATAATCTTTATAATCCTCGGCTGGGCCGAGCGATCTTCGTACCTTAGCAGCACCACGTAAAATATAATTTTACAATCCTCGGCTGGGCCGAGCGATCTCCGTACCTTGGCAGCGCCAAGTAAAATATAATCTTTATAATCCTCGGTTGGGCCAAGCGATCTCCGTACCTTGGCAACGCCAAGTAAAATATAATCTTTATAATCCTCGGTTGGGCCGAGCGATCTCTGTACCTTGGCAGCCAAGTAAAATATAATCTTGAAGGCTCGACAACACCGAGTGATATCATTTGAAGGCTCGGCAACACCGAGTGATATTATTATTTGAAGGCTCGGCAACACCGAGTGATATTATTATTGGAAGGCTCGGCAACACCGAGTGATATCATTTGAAGGCTCGGCAACATCGAGTGATATTATTATTTGAAGGCTCGACAACATTAAGTGATATTATTATTTGAAGGCTCAGCAACACCGAGTGATATTATTATTTGAAGGATCGGCAACACCGAGTGATATTATTATTTGAAGGCTCGGCAACACCGAGTGATATTATTATTGGAAGGCTCGGCAACACCGAGTGATATCATTTGAAGGCTCGGCAACACGAGTGATATCATTTGAAGGCTCGACAACATCGAGTGATATTATTATTTGAAGGTTCGGCAACACCGACTGATATATTCTCTGAAGGCTCGGCAACACCGAGCGACGTATTATATAAAGCCTCAGTCTATCCAAGTAATTTCTCAAACATTCTGACGTGACTGAGACGTCCTATTATGCTTCGGCAGAGGTTAATAAACTTTCTTCACTTACCAGTAGGATTACGCAAATTATTTCTTTTCAAAGAAATACACGCTTCATCCCTCAAATAGGGCCATGCATATTACATGGACTCACACGGCCTCCCAGGCCTTTCTCCAGCCCAAAATGGAGATAAAAAAGAGGACCGAGTGACATGTTCACAGAAATAAAATGACAGAAACACTGTTGAACTTAAAGATTATGCTATGAATCAGAAAGCATAAAGCGAGAGCGACAACTCTCAACACAAACGCATCAGAAAAAGAAACAGATGTCACAGGAAGAAAGAGTAAAAACTTTTTTTATTGATGAAAAGATTACAACCTCTTAAGAGGCATTACAAGTGCGTCAAAGCACAAAAATACAAATAAAATGGAAGCTTGGCTGAGCAGCTTCGGTCGATGATGATGTCTTTACATCCGACCCCATAAATCAGAGTAACTAGACAAGCTCCATTGAGCCACTGGTTAGTCCCAAAGAACAAAGTAAGCCATCCACGAATCCCTCGGATGAACACGTGAAGGGATCATAACCAGGTCAAGGACCCGTGGATGCTTATGTCAATGAAGCATCCCCCCAAGTGGGATGCTGGTCTGCTGGCCACCACCCGATCGTAAACGGCAGAGAACCAGCAAACCAACACATCCATCCTTCCCTTTTTCACATGGAAAAAGATTCCTCAGTCGAATGAACCGAGGAATTTGGGCCGAGGGAGGAGGCGAAATTCATGTAAACCATAGGGAATGCATATGCCTTGTATTTCCCGTAATCCCCATGGCAAGTGACAAAGGACACACAGGAAGCGTTACGTGCGCTCCCCATATGACCTCTACGGGCCTCCCGTGCGCTCTCCATATGACCTCCGAGAACTCCTCCCTTGAGGACTGCCTACTCTTCAGCAGCTTCTCCATCACCCTAGCTATCTGGGACGAACCAATCTTCAAAGGGAAGGATCGGACTCTTCGCTCTCGACATCAATGAAACAGACGCCATGGAAACTCTTACAATGTACAGAAAAGAAAGTCTTGAGATAGCCTAACACGGCCCGCTCCTCCCATTTTATAGGCAAATGGACCGGGAACAACTATTAAAACAGAAAGCCCCGGATTCAAAACACTCTGGCCACACCGCCGTGTGGCATCACAGGATGAAAAGAGCGCTTTTCGATGCATGCCAAATGCATTTCCCAGGCCATGACGCACGAAAAAAGATTTTCCTCTGATCTCGAATCAAGAGTCTTAAATGCAAGAAATCGCCCGCCGGTCCTTGAGATACGGTCAGGTCTAGAAATCGCCTTATGAAAACGATGCCCTCCAATGGCAATCGAGTGCTTATCTCATACGTTAAAAAGACCCGCGTTGGAAAAGGCCAACGGATGAATGCCCTACGCAAAAAACAAAGCGTCCTTCGGCGGATCACAAACCCGCCTTGTTAACCCGGGCAGAAAATGAAATGATTTCTCATAGGCCGGACCGCCCGCCAAATTTTGGCCAAACTACTCACGCAGTTTTCAGTCATATCACGCTGAATCATCTTCATACCTTGGTCAAACAAGCTGATCCCTTGCCTCGAGTTGACAGAACTATCTGCCTAGTCTTGGCCTCGACCGAGACAATTACCAGGGATCTAGCTGAACTATTCTATGCTTCGGCACACTGAACCACTGCCTGATCTCGGCTTTGACAAAGCAAATCGGTTCAGCTTTGAATAAGCTGGACATTTGTTTTGAAAGAAGCAAACTGACCCAAAGGCGAGAGTTATACATGAAATCCACTCGCTATCAGCTTCTAACGAAACAGCCATTCAGGCGGCACGTAATTTAAAAAGACAAGGCCGAACAGAAGGGAACAAAAGATCCATTCATTAAAGTTTTGGCCAAGATACAGGTATGAAAACAGAAAAATACATATGCAGCCCTTAAGGCTTAGGGTTTGGGTTGGTCCCAGGAACCTCCTCGGTAACATCTGGGAGAGCTTGGCTTGCTTCGCCCACTTCGAAAAATGATTCCTCGGCAGCTAGCTGAGGGCGCTCTTCAGGAGCCACAGCCTTATTAGGGCCCATAATAGCCTCAAGATCGACGTCTGAGATATCCCCATATTCCTCTTCTTCGGCCCTCGGGGTGCAAGCATTGAAATGTTCGGTGTCCAGAAAAGACAAGTCCCATTCGGGACGCGCCCAAGAGATCCTTGCTCGAGTCTCCTCCTCGCCGATCCAAAATGTATCGGCACAAGCCCCTCTACGTTCTTTGGAAATTGCGCAGAATTTTTGTACTCATCCACACCCAAAGTAAGCTGATTTTGGAGTTCGAGGTTTATCCGATGACTCGCGGATAACTCTGCCCTTAAAGCTTTTAACTGCTCCTGCGCCTCGAGCCCAATCCTCCCCATCTGCAAAACATCAAGGTATTCTAACCCACAAGCAAAAGAAAAGCACCAAAAGCAAATAAATAGGAAGACACTATACCTCTTCCTCCCGTCGAGCCATTTCATCACTCAACTCCTGAACCTTCTCCAAGGCCTTCAACTTGGCTGATTTGTTTTGTTGCAGACCCTCATTGAGGTCATTAATCCGAGACTGCTTGTCCCCAATTTCCTGGTGAGATTGATCAAGATCGTCGTGAGCCGAGCAATCTGCTCACTCTACCACTTCAGCCGATTCTCCATATCGGCGAGTTGATCCCGCTGCCACCGGCATCTACGCTCCTCTTCCTCCAGGTTCTTACCCCAACTATTCTTCTCCTCAGCATGATTGGCCCTCAGCTGGCCCCACCTCTTATTGAAATGCTGCTCCATAGCATTGATTTTGTTATCATTTTTAGCCTTGATCTGAGACAACTCCAGGCAGGCTCTATTCGATTGTTCGCGGAAACCATGGAGCTCTTTGACTTGAACCTTTAATCGAGAGGTCCTTTCAGATGCAAGTCGATAAGACTCACTCATCTTTTCAATATCAGCCTTCGTAGAGGCCAAGGCCCTAGAAAGTTGGCTGGTTGAATCCACCCTCGCCCGAAGGGCGGCCGCCTCCTTCTTGGCCTGAGCACAAGCCCCAGTAGCCAAGTTCAAGCGCCAAGTCAGCGCCCTTATGGCCAAGTCAGCACCCTTGTGACCAAAGCACTCTATGAGAAAAACACCAGTAAGAAATCATGACCCGACCAACTAATCAAGAACTTCAACCTTGGTACAACAACTTACCCGAGAGGCATAATTCGAAGCCATTGTCATAAGGATGGCATTGTTGATTTCAGGCAGAAGAAAAATATCCTTCGGCACTCCAAGCCAATCGAAAGCTGCATCAATGATATCCTCGGTGGCGGGCTCGCCCGTCGAGGAACTTCCCCCTGTGCGCAAAATGGATTTCATCAAGGCAGTGAGCATGTCATCCACCTCTGGGCTATGGATAAAAGAACTTATTGCCGAAGAACTAGCATGAGGAACTTCGCCTCTAGAAACCATCTGCTCAGCCTCCTTTGCCAAGACTCTAACATGCTGGTCCTCGAATGCTTCGGCCCTGACAGAAGGACCTTCGACCCGAACGCCCCCTTCATTCAGCGATTCTTCTTCTTCTTCCTCTACTTGCGCGTCAACCTCCTCCGCGCATCCACGACGACTATGGGAAAGGGATCCTTAGCAGGGGGAACCACGACCTCCGCCGACCTTTTGACGAGCGGTCCCACTTGAGCTTCGGCAGCAGCCACTGCCTCTCCTGACCCCTCTGCCTGAGCAGGGGTCCTTCCACACACAGTGGACTCTCCACCACCGGTGGCTGAAGGACCTCTGGCGAGGGATAGCCGGACGTGCTGGGGACATCTCCTCGGCATCGTCTGATACGACCACTACCTGGAGA
>UESW01002605.1:69734-122345 GCA_900491605.1 Calamus simplicifolius
TCGAGCTCCGTCAATTTCCCCAAGGACTCCGGGATTTCTCCAAAAAGGTTCATTCCCGCCATAAAGAGGTAGCTTAATTTAGCCAAATTACCGAATTCTGAAGGAATTCTCGTCGGGGCGAAGAGATTATAAGCGAGGGTGAGGGTCTCCAGAGTAGAGAGGCTGCCAAGCTCTGCTGGAACCCAGCCGTTGAAGAGATTGTTGTCGAGGCATAGTGACTGGATGGCCGGAAACCGGGCAATAGAGGCGGGAATATCGCCACTGAAATTATTTCCAGCGAGGCTAAGATAGGTGAGACGGGACGACAGTCGGTCGATCTCGGCGGGGAGTTCGCCGACGAAGAAGTTCTGAGAGAGGTCCAAGTGCTCGAGATTGGAGCATTTGTATAGAGAAGTGGGGAAGGGGCCGGGGAGACTGTTGTTAGAGAGATCGAGATAAGTGAGGCTTCTGAGGTCACAAATGGCCGGAGGAATCCGTTCCATGAGTCCTTGATCGATAAGGGATATCCTGGTGACGAAGCCAGCGGCGCAGGAGATTCCCGTCCATCTGCAATGATCGGCGGCAGCGGTGGAGTTATTCCAAGAGCTGAGAGCGGGAGGGTTTCCCCAATTGGCCTTTATCTTTAGGAGAGTTCGTTTCTCGTCTTCCTGGGATGTACTTTGGGACGTGGATCCGGGAAGGAGAGAGGTGGAGAAGAGGAGGAAGGGAAGTAGGTGGATGAGAGGAGGGATGGAGGGAAGAGTGCGGGTGGATGGAGAACTGGACTTTGCCGCCATCGAAATTCCCTCAATTTGTGTTGCCTGATTTCAAGAGCAGTGATCTACTCCTTAATTATATTGCTGGCCAGTTGAGTGTCTAAGTCGCTGGCTTTGTTCAAGTGGTGGCTATGGTGACTGAGTTGAGTGAAACTTATTTTGACGGTAAGATCTATGGACCCCAGTGGCAGGGAGACACTGCCAATCATGCAACATGGCAGTGGATGGGACGATCAATGAGATAGCAAGTAGCCGAACATTGCAAGAGATCCCGTAATCATTTTGAAGGTAATTGATTATTTGTTGTGATGAAGGGTAAAATCGTCGTTGCATTATTGATTGCCCGCATTGATAATTGGGTCTGACACCATTGGAACACTCTGCTAGCCAGCTGGCATGACATCCAAGCGATGAAGCTAAATCACTTTGGCAAAGTCGGGTCACCCCAACAACCTGAGCTATCTTCATACCGTGGCCGCGCTGGCCGAGCCATTCCTCGGTAAGCCGAGCTATCCTTATCTCTCGGCCCCAGTCCGAGCGATCTCTATGCTTCGCTAGCTGAGCTATCCGAGCTATCCTTATCTCTCAACCCCAGCCTGAGCGATCTCTATACCTCGCTAGCCGAGCTATCCTTATCTCTCGACCCCAGCCCAAGCGATCTCTATGCCTCGCTAGCCGAGCTATCCATAACTCGGCCTGCCCGAGTGATATCCATACCTCTGCAGAACCATGAAAACCAAACAAGGATCCACATAGGCAATCATACCTGTGCTACCGGAAGCGACCTAGAGCTTATACGATCGCTGAATCTCAAAGCGCCGGATAGCCCTCTCGACCGTCGATCCTTTAACTGACAAGATACGGATCCCACCAGTCTCACAACAAACCCGATTCGAATCCTAACAGTTTTCGGAACTCATCCAGAGCATGTCCAAGGCATCAGGTGATCGCCTATAAATATCAACACCCTCAAGCCTCTCAGGTATGTCTATTTTCTATGCTCATTTTTCATACACAATTCTAGGACACCCCATTGAAGCTCCCCCTGAGCTCGGAGCTCTCGATAGAGAACACCCGCCAAAAGAGGAACTCCTCTGTGAGAGTCTTCTCCTCACATTTACTTGTTGTGAATCTCTACTGACTTGGGCATCGGAGGGTCCTCCGCAGAGGACAACCCTCACATCATCCTCTGCGCGCGGATTGTCTTGCAGGTTCTACCCCAAGGCGGCGAGATCGGTGTCCGGATCAAGAGCCAGGAGCGCACCCAAGTCAGAGAACGGATTTCCACAGCAATAGATTGGTGCTAGAGGAAGGGCCCTAAAGTCCCATAAGCTTGTAATCTAGGAGACGAGACTCGAGAACCAGAGGAAACATCCTCTAATGGCCAATCGGAGGAGAGCCACCTTTGAGGCTCAATATCATGCTGCTTCTCAAAGGCTTGATCCGATTAGCAAGGCGGCACCACCGCTACCACCACCAGCTGAAACTCCTTCGCCACCAGCAACGGCGGTAACCCTAGACCAGTTCGCTACTCTGGTTCAGCAGATCCAAGCATTGACCCAGTTGGTCCAGGGATTCCAGGCGATCCCTAGCCCTGCTGCTCCTGCTTCTTAGCCTCACGAAGAGGCCGCTGCCCCTGCCCCGCCTGTGATCTCTTCTTCCGATCTGACTGGAGCGGCAGATCGTGGTCGCCAGCCTGCAAAGGCGAAGCCGGCGCTGCAACGAGCTAGAGGGAAAAGCCCGCTCAGATCTAGGCGAGTCCACTCCCCCTCCTCGGTGTCTTCCCAAAATTCGACGCCGCTGCCTCGCCCGATCCCTCATACCACTCTGGATGAAGGGATCAGACAATAGATGCAAGAGATACGACAAGAATGGCATCGGGAGTTAGACGCCGCCAAACAAGCTCCTCCATCCCAGCCGAGGGTGGAGTAGGTCATCCCCTTCTCCAAGGGGATCATGAGGGAAGTGATTCCCCCTCATATTAAGCTCCCCGCCATTGAGCCGTACCATGGATCCACTAATCCCGATGATCATCTGAGCAGCTTCAGGTCCATCATGATGTTCCATGGAGTGTCGGATGCAGTCCTTTGTCGTGCCTTCCCCTCCACTCTAAGGGGATCTGCTCAAACCTGGTTCAACAGCTTAAAACCAGGTTTCATTGATTTATTTGACGAGCTGAGTCGCCTCTTCATCAGCCAGTTCGTCAGTGGCCGCCGTCACCGACGGAGATCTGATTCCCTCTCCGAGGTTAAGCAGAGAGAGGGGGAATCGTTGAAGAGTTATCTCGGCCGCTTTAACACGGCCCTCCTAGAAGTTGACCACCTCAATCACGAGGTGGCCATGTCCGCCTTGGCCGGAGGAGTGTCCAAGGAGGGAGACTTCTACCTAGCTCTAGAGGTTAACTATCCGAAGAGCCTGTCGGACATTATGTCCCTGGCGGACAAGTATGCCAGGGTAGAAGAATCAAGGAGGTCAGCCCGGGCCGAACAGATGAAGAAGAAAGAGGTGAAAGGCTCGGACAGGCAGCGAGCCCACCACCGCGCTAGCCCGCTTCGCCACCACAGAGCTCCTTTGCCGCCACCTCGAGACCGAACTCGGAGTTCGGCCCAAAGATTCGACCGCTATACTTCCCTCACCGTGCCAAGAGCCCAGATCCTGATAGAGATTGAGCGTCAACTTCCTCGGCCCCCTCCTCTCCGAGGCAACGGAGCCCGGAGAGACCCAACCAAGTACTACCGCTTCCACCGAGACTACAGGCACGACACCGAGGACTGTTGGCAGCTCAAGAATGAGATCGAATAGCTAATTCGGCGAGGCAGATTAAATCAGTTTAGGGGCCCTCCTGAACCAAATAATGAAGAGAATCGCCAACATGAACCTCGTCAACTCTCACCACCAAATCCTCCCGTTATTGGCAATATCAATGTGATAACGACGGCCGGATCCCCATCTTCTTGGCCAGGCAAGGAGGAGAGCCTACCAAAGAAAGCCCGAGTTGATGAACTCAACTTCTCTGATGAAGATCTTGGGGAGGTTAATATTTCGGGTAGAAATCCTCCGACCGATGGAGTCCGCCATAGTGGGCTTCACAGGTGATTTCATCACCCTTGAAGGATCTATCACTCTGTCAGTCCGAGCCGGCACCTGGCCCCGCGTGGCTACTGTGTTCATGGATTTCCTCGTAACCAAGCTCAGATCCCCCTACAACGCCATCCTCGGCGGACCAGGGCTAATCTCTCTCAAAGCCACAATTTTGTTCCCCATCTCGCCATGAGACTCCCCACTGAATGGGGGTAGGGGTGGTTCGAGAAAGTCAGATTATAGCTCGGCATTACTTTGTTAACGACCTCCAGTTCAGAAAGCCTAAAGTAGACGGGCTGGATGCTCGGGAAGATCTCACTGAGCAACTGGGAGAGCCGGCCGAAGAACTGGAGGGGTACTATTTGACGAGGCTCGGCCCGACTGAACTATTAAGGTCGGATCGCAGCTAGGAGAAAAGCTTCGGCAAGGACTAATTGAGTTTCTTAAGAGGAGTGCTAACATCTTCGCCTGGTATGCATCATGCATGCCCGCAATTAGCCAAGGTGTCCTGGTTCATCGCCTCAACGTAGATGAAACATTTTGGCCGGTCAAACAAAAGAAGAGAAGCTTCGCCCCGAGCGCCGAAAAGCCATTGAAGAGGAGGTAGACAAGCTCATCACAGCCAAGTTTATCCGAGAAGTCATGACCAAATCCGGATGGCCGCCTACCAACAAAGAATAGCTCGTTATCACTCCGCTAGAGTCGAACAGAAGTTTTTACTCCCCGGTGATCTGATACTTCGAAAGGTATCCGTCTCAAAACCGCTGGAGCAAGGGAGCTGCCCCCTAATTGGGAGGGCCCTTATCAAATTGCAGAAGTAATCAGACCTGGCACCTATAAGCTCCAAGATCAAAATAGGAAACCTATTCCTTGGACAAGGAACTCGAACAATCTCCGCGTCTATCATCAGTAAGAACACACCCTCCCCAAGCTTACTCATTCTACTGAATTAAATTTTTGAAGATTTGCAAAGCTTCTGTCTTTATTACTTTCTTTGATAGCTACAATAAGAAGCATGTTTATAAATCCTCGGCTGGGCCGAGCGATCTCCGTACCTTAACAGCGCCAAGTAAAATATAATCTTTATAATCCTCGGCCGGGCTCAGCGATCTCCGTACCTTGGCAGCTCCAAGTAAAATATAATATTTATAATCCTCGGCTGGGCCGAGCGATCTTCGTACATTGGTAGCGCTAAGTAAAATATAATCTTTATAATCCTCGGCTGGGCCGAGCGATCTTCGTACCTTGGTAGCGCCAAGTAAAATATAATCTTTATAATCCTCGGTTGGGCTGAGTGATCTTCGTACCTTGGTAGCGCCAAGTAAAATATAATCTTTATAATCCTCGGCTGGGCTGAGCGATCCCCGTACCTTGGCAGCGCCAAGTAAAATATAATCTTTATAATCCTCAACTGGGCCGAGCGATCTTCGTACCTTGGTAGCGCCAAGTAAAATATAATCTTTATAATCCTTGGCTGGGCCGAGCGATCTCCGTACCTTGGCAACGCCAAGTAAAATATAATTTTGAAGGCTCGGCAACACCAAGTGATATTATTATTTGAAGGCTCGGCAACACCGAGTGATATATTCTCTAAAGGCTCGGCAACACCGAGTAATATATTATTATTTGAAGGCTCGGCAACACCGAGTGATATTATTATTTGAAGGCTCGGCAACACCGAGTGATATATTATTTGAAGGCTCGGCAACACCGAGTGATATATTCTCTGAAGGCTTGACAACATCGAGTATTATATTCTCTGAAGGCTTGGCAACACCGAGTGACGTATTATATAAAGCCTCGGCCTATCCAAGTAATTTCTCAAACACTCTGACGCGACTGAGACGTCCTGTTATGCTTCGGCAGAGGTTAGTAACCTTTCTTCACTTATCGGTAGGATTACGCAAGTTATTTCTTTTCAAAGAAATACACACTTCATCCCTCAAATAGGGCCATGCATACTACATGGACTCACACGGCCGCCCAGGCCTTTCTCCAGCCCAAAACAGAGATAAACACATACTCCACAGAGGACCGAGTGACATGTTCACAAAAATAAAGTGACAGAAACACTGTTGAACTTAAAGATTATGCTACAAATCGAAAAGCATAAAATGAGAGCGACAACTCTCAACACAAATGCATCAGAAAAAGAAACAGATGTCACAGGAAGAAAGAGTAAAAACTTTCTTTATTGATGAAAATTACAACCTCTTGAGGCGCATTACAAGTATGTCAAAGCACAGGAAATACAAATAAAATGGAAGCTCGGCTAAGCAGCTTCGGTCGATGACGATGTCATTACATCCAACCCCAGAAATCAGAGAAACCAGACAAGCTCCATTGAGCCACTGGTTAGTTCCAAAGAACAAAGTAAGCCATCCACGAATCCCTTGGATGAACATGTGAAGGGATCATAACCAGGTCAAGGACCTGTGGATGCTTATGTCAATGAAGCATCCCCCCAAGTGGGATGCTGGTCTGCTAGCCACTGCCCGATCGTAAACGACAGAGAACTGGCAGACCGACACGGCCCTCCTCCCCTTTTTCACATGAAAGAGATTCCTCAGTTCAGAGGAATTCAAACTGAGCGAGGAGGCAAAGTTCATATAAACCATGGGGGATGCATATGCCTTGCATTTCCCGTAATCCCCATGGCAAGTGACAAAGGATACACAGGAAGCGTATACGTGCGCTCCCCATATGACCACTGCGGGCCTCCCGTGCGCTCTCCATATAACCTCCGAGAACTCCTCCCTTGAGGACTACTGCTCTTCAGTAGCTTCTCCATCACCCCAGCTATTTGGGATGAACCAACCTTCAAAGAGAAGGATCGGACTCTCCGCTCTCAACTTCAATGAAACAGATGCCATGGAAACTCTTACAACTTACAGAAAAGAAAGTCTTGGGAGATAACCTAACACGGCCCGCTCCTTCCATTTTATAGGCAAACGGACCGGGAGCAGCTATTAAAGCAGAAAGCCCTGGGATTCAATACACTTTGGCCACACCGCCGCGTGGCATCTCAGGATGAAAAGAGTGCTTTTCAATGCGCGCCAAACACATTTCCCAGGCCATGATACACGGCAAAAGATTTTCCTCTGATCTCGAATCAAGAGTCTTAAATGCAAGAAATCGCCTGCCGGTCCTTGAGATACGGTCAGGTCTGGAAATCACCTTATGAAAATGATACCCTCCAATGGTGATCGAGTGCTTATCTCGTACATTAAAAAGACCCGCATTGGAAAAGGCCAACGGGATGAATGCCCTATGCAAAAAATAAAGCGTCCTTCAACGGATCACCCAAAAACGAAATGATTTCTCATAGACCGGACCACCTGCCAAATTTCGGCCGAACTACTCACGCAGTTTTTAGTCATATCATGCCGAACCATCTTCATACCTCGGTTAAACGAGCCGATCTCTTGCTTCGGATTGATAGAACCACCTGTCCAACCTCGGCCTCGACCGAGACAATTACCAGGGATCTAGCTGAACTATTCTATGCTTTGGCACGCTGAACCAGCTGCCTGATCTCGGCTTTGACAAAGCAAATCGGTTCAGCTTTGAATAAGCCGAACATTCGTTTCGAAAGAAGCAAACCAACCCAAAGGCGAGAGTTATACATGAAATCCATTCGCTATCAGCTTCTAACGCGAAACAGCCGTTCAGGCGGTACGTAATTTAAAACAATAAGGCCGAACAGATGGGAACGAAAGATCCATTCATTAAAGTTTTGGCCAAGATACGGGTATGAAAGCAGAAAAATACATATGCATCCCTTAAGGCTCGGGGTTTGGGTCGGTCCCAGGAACCTCCTCGGTAACATCTGGGAGAGCTTGGCTTGCTTCGCCCACTTCAAAAATGATTCCTCGGTAGATAGCTGAGGGCGCTCTTCAGGAGCCACAGCCTCATTAGGGCCCAGAATAGCCTAAAGGTCGACGTCTGAGATGTTCCCATATTCCTCTTCTTCGGCCGTCGGGGTGCAAGCATCGAAATGTTCAGTGTCCAAAAAAAGACAAGTCCCATTCGTAATGCGTCCGAGAGATCCTTGCTCGAGTCTCCTCCTCTGATCTGAAATGCATCGGCACAAGCTCCTCTATGTTCTTCGAAGAATTGCGCAGAATTTTTGTACTCTTCCACAGCCGAAGTAAGCTAATTTTGGAGTTCGAGGTTTATTCAGTGACTCACGGATAACTCCTCCCTTAAAGCTTTTAACTACTCCTGCATCTCGAGCCCAATCCTCTCCATCTGCAAAACATCAAGGCATTTTGACCCATAAGCAAAAGAAAAGCACCAAAAGCAAATAAATAGAAAGACACTATACCTCTTCCTCCCGCCGAGCCATTTTATCGCTTAACCCCTAAACCTTCTCCAAGGCCTTCAGCTTGGCCGATTTATTTTGTTGCAGACCCTCCTTGAGGTCATTAATCCGAGTTGCTTGTCCCCAATTTCCTGCTGAGACTGATCAAGATCGTCGGTGAGCCGAGCAATCTGCTCACTCTACCACTCCAGCTTATTCTCTATATCGGCGAGTTGATCCCGCTGTCGCCAGCATCTACGCTCCTCCTCCTCCAGTTTCTTACCCCAACTATTCTTCTCCTCAGCATGATTGGCCCTCAGCTAGCCCCACCTCTTATTGAAATGCTGCTCCATAGCATTGATTTTATCGTCATATTTAGCCTTGATCTGAGACAACTCCAGCAGGCTCTATCCGATCGCTCGCGGAAACCCTGGAGCTCTTTGACTTGAACCTCTAATCGAGAGGCCCTTTCAGACGCAAGTCGAAAAGACTCGCTCATCTTCTCAAGATCAGCCTTCGCAGACGCCAAGGCCCTGGAAAGTTGGCTGATTGAATCCACCCTCGCCTAAAGGGTGGCCGCTTCCTTCTTGGCCTGAGCGCAGGCCCCAGTGGCCAAGTTCAAGCGCCAAGTCAGCGCCCTTGTGACCAAAGCACTCTGTGAGAAAAACACCAGTAGGAAATCATGACCCGATCAACTGATCAAGAACTACAACCTCGGTACAACAACTTACCCGAGAGGCGTAATTCAAAGCCATCGTCATAAGGGTGGCATTATTGATTTCAAGCATAAGAAAAACATTCTTCCATGCTCCAAGCCGACCGAAAGCAGCATCAATGATATCCTCGGCGATGGGCTCACCCGTCGAGGAACTTTCCCCCACGCGCAAAACGGATTTCATCAAGACAGTGAGCATGTCATCCACCTCTGGGCCATGGATAAAAGAGCTCATTGCCGAAGAACTAGCCTAAGGAACTCCGGCCCTGGAAACCATCCGCTCAGCCTCCTCTGCCAGGACTCTAACATGCGGGTCCTCGAATGCTTCGGTTCCGACCGAAGGACCCTCAACCCGAACGTCCCCTTCATTCATCGGTTCTTCTTCTTCTTCCTCTACTGGAGCGTCAACCTCCTCCGCAGCATCCCCGGCAACTATGGGAGAGGGATCCTCAGCAGGAGGAACCACGATCTCCGCCGGCCTTTCAACGAGCGGCTCCACTTGAGATTCGGCATCCGCCACTGCCTCTCCTGACCCCTTCGCTTGAGCAGGGGTCTCTTCCACACACAGTGGACTCTCCACCACCGATGGCTGAAGGACCTCTACGGAGGGATAGCCGGACGTGCTGGGGACATCTCCTCGGCATCATCTGATATGACCACTACCTGGAGAGGGGGGACCTCGACGACTCTCTCTGAACTTCCCCAACGGCTTCCTCTGCTATCTCACCTCCCTCCGGCAGGGAGGGCTTGTCAATCACAGCTGGCGTCCCCGCTTCCTCCTTCTCCGAAGCAGAGGAGCGATAACCAGCATCGTCTTTCCTGGGCTCCCTTGAGTGAGACCCGGAAGGACGAGCTCTCTTATCGGACTTATGCTTGTCCCCCGAGCCAGAGTTCCTGTGGCGCTTGCCTAGCTCCTTCATTATTCGACCCGCAAACATAGACCTCTCAGCTAAAAACACAACAGACGTTCAGCTAAACAATGGCAAGATCACATAAACATATTAAGCAAAGACTCACCCTGAGAGTCAATAGAGCTAAGTCCGGCGGCGAAAAGGGCATCCTCTGCCAATAAGGTACTGACAGAAACCTCCGGACCACTGCGAAGAATAGCCAGATCCCTTTTTTCCCACTCGCTCAACTCCATGCGCGCCTCCGAATCCTTTACATAACTAGCCCATCCTTTCAAAAAATCTGAGCCGATGTTTCCTTCGGCAATGAGTAATCGGGACTTCCACCCCTTTGGCAAAGTCGGGTCACCCCAACAACCTGAGCTATCTTCATACGCGGCCACCCTGGCCGAGCCATTCCTCGGTAAGCCAAGCTATCCTTAACTCTCGGCCCTAGTCCGAGCGATCTCTATGCCTCGCTAGCTGAGCTATCCTTATCTCTTGACCTCAGCCCGAGCGATCTCTATACCTCGCTAGCCAAGCTATCCTTATCTCTCGGCCCCAACCCAAGCGATCTCTATGCCTCGCTAGCCAAGCTATCCTTATCTCTCGGCCCCAACCCGAGCGATCTCTATGCCTCGCTAGCCGAGCTATCCATAACTCAGCCTGCCCGAGTGATATCCATACCTCTGCGAAACCATGAAAACCAAACAAGGATCCACATAGGCAATCATACCTGTGCTACCGGAAGCAGCCTAGAGCCTATACGATCGCTGAATCTCAAAGCGTCGGATAGCCCTCTCGACTGTTGATCCTTTAACTGACAAGATACAGATCCCACCAGCCTCACAACAAACCCGATTTGAATCCTAACAGTTTTTGGACCTCATCTAGAGCATGTCCAAGGCATCAGGTGATCGCCTATAAATATCACCACCCTCAAGCCTCTCAGGTATGTCTATTTTCTACGCTCATTTTTCATACATAGTTCTGGGACACCCCATTGAAGCTCCCCCTGAGCTCGGAGCTCTCGATAGAGAATACCCGCCAAAAGGGGAACTCCTCTGTGAGAGTCTTCTCCTTACATTTACTTGTTGTGAATCTTCACTGACTGGTTATCGGAGGGTCCTCAGTAGAGGATAACCCCCACATTATCCTCTGCGTGCGGACTGTCTTACAGGTTCTACCTCGAGGTGGCAAGATCGGCGTCCTGATCAGGAGCCAGGAGCGCACCCAAGTCAGAGAACAGATTTCCGCAGCAACATATTGTTTCACTGGATATTTTATAATAACAATAACTATTCAATAATATTTTATTACCAATTTTCAGCTAGTTTGAAACATTATTTTATTTTGTGAATAACCATAAAAAAAAAACATTTTATCGTGAGGACTCATGGCATAGTTGCGGGTCATAGTAATCATTATTTTGTTTTAAAATTCATGATTTGAAAAAAATCATGAATTAATATTTATCATTCTTATTGAAACAATAAATGATTTTCTCAACAGGTATATAATGAGAGGGTGCTATCATTAATAAAATTTTGATGATATGAAAATGAAGTTTTACTTATTAACCTACATAATCTTTTTGATGTGAGTAACCACCCCTCTGCGGCACTATAACAAACGCGCGCAGCCTTTGAAGCAAGAGTAATAATTTCGATCGGCTCTTGGCTTTGGATCCTGGCTTCGGCACCGGCTCCTGGCTTCGGCCTCAGCCCCGGCTTCGGCTCCGGCATTGGCTCTTGGCTTCGGCCTCGGCCCGGCATCGGCTCCTGGCTTTGGCCCCAGCATCGGCTCCTGGCCTCGGCCTTGGCTCCGGCTCCAATTCCTGCTCCAATCTCAGCCATTGATGCAATTCCAATAATGACGCCGAATTTCAATGCTGAACGGACTTAAAACTATACAACGCGATCCACTCACCCACTTTTTACCAAGATCACGTGCAGTTACAGGAACTGCACACTTGCAAATATCCGCGGAACGTATCTAACCACCCAGTGTTAATTTATGAAGCTGATCTCAACAGCAGAGAAGATCACAGCTGTTATCACGGAAGGATAAGAGGGACCCTGAATAGGTACATAAGATCCAACCCCTAATGGGGCTCTCTCAAGCACTACACTAGTTCAAAATTCTTGTTCTACAAACCACTAACTTGAGCATCGGAGGGTCCCGATTGGAACCACCGATTCGGGGCTTTTTGCAGGTTCCCGGAGGAAGAAGGCGCTCCCTCTACACTTCCGATGACCTATGTAGATCTCCATCCATCGGCGCTCACCGCAAGTGATTTGGCAGCAACAGATTGGCGCGCCAGGTAGGGGGGAAGATAGGCGATTACCCTCATGCATCTGTGACCCCTCGATTTCTGCAAAGAAGATGATGGTGACGATGCGAGCTCAGGAAGCTTCCACCAGCCATGCTGCGGAACACTTTCCGCAGGCTGAGCAATCAGAGGCCAACCTCTAGGTTCCGCCTCTTGCACCACCACCAGCTAGCCAGTCCGATCGGCTTGACATCCTGACTCATCATGTGCAAGATCTGATGACGGTGGTGCGGGGACTACAGGAACACTGCTTCGCCGCCATGCCTCAGCCCCCTCCGCCTCATGAGGAGGGTCATGGAGCCAGTCAACCTCATCTGGGCAAGACTCCTCCTGAGGCCTCCCACCACTCGCTCCCTGAACCACGCTGTCGAGAGACCTCAAAGTGACGGTGATCTCTCTCCCGCCATTCTGATCGCTCCCACAGGCGGCGTGGTGAGAATGAACCAAGACATGTGCACTCCCTGCACCGGTGGTCTTTCCCATCCTCATCTTCTGACTCCTCTAAAGAAGACACCGACAGGAAGGCCGCTCATCGAGCCAAGCAATGGCTTGATGAGTATTATCAGCAATTGGAGGAGCTTAGTCGCTGGATCGCCAGCCCTCACGGGATGGACTACGACCACCGTCCCCCACTTTCTTGCGGCATCATGGAGGAGTCGGTCTCGCCTCGGTTTCGTCTTCCCCAGTTGGACCCGTACGACGACATGACAGATCCGCTGGACCACTTGGAGAGCTACAAGTACTCATGCAAGTCCAGGGAGCGATGGACTCTCTCTTGTGTGTTGCCTTTCTGGCCACACTTCAGAAGGTAGCGCGTGCATGATATTCTCGTTTGCCACCGTGCAGCATCAACTCTTTCAGACAACTCGAGCGATCTTTCCTGGCCCATTTTGATGCATGCCGGAAGATCCCTCGAGTGGCTGATAGCTTGTTCGATGTCCAGCAAAGGAGCGACGAAACTCTGAAGGACTTTGTTGCTTAGTTCAAGGAGGCCGCGCTTGAAGTTTATAACTTGGAGGACTCTGTAGCCACCCTAGCCCTGAAATGAGGACTTCGTCCTTCCAGATTTGCCTATTCCCTGGATAAGAAGCCTCCCAGCTCCTACGCCAAATTGCTGAGCCAGGCGCAGAAGTACATTCACGCCGACGAAGCAGACTCTTCCAGGAGGGAGGTCAACAAAGGTTCTAGCAAGAAACCAATGTCCACAGAGCCTGCTGGAGGACGATCCAGGAAGTCTGAGCCTCCTCATCGCTCAGACAACCGGCCTTAGACGCTTGTTCCCAAGGAGCATTTCACTCCTCTCCTTGCTCCAATATTTTACATCCTGTTAGAAATCGAGGACAAGCCCTACTTTTGACGTTCTCCCCCCATGAAGTCAGGAATCTCCCGCAGCAAGGAGCTCTACTGCCGGTATCACAGAGACTACGATTATGACACTGAAGACTGCCGCCTTTTGAAGAAGGCCATTGAAGAACTTGTCCAGCAGGGTCACTTAGGCAAGTTCGTTCGAAGAGGAAATGCCCCTGCTCTGGGTCCGTCGGTGCCTCCTACACCTCAGATCGGCGTGGACAACACCCCAACGGAAAAAACAATAGCTTTGATTTCTTGGAAGGCATGGAATAATTCAAAAAGGCAGTGGGAGGGGCTAGATTCTGTAATTTCTTTCTTTAAAAAGGACTTAGAAGGGGTAGTTAACAAACAGGACGACAGTGTCGTCGTGTCTATGACAATAGCCAAACACCCTGTAAAGAGAATTTTAGTAGACAGT
Source organism: Calamus simplicifolius (assembly GCA_900491605.1). Lineage (NCBI taxonomy): Eukaryota > Viridiplantae > Streptophyta > Magnoliopsida > Arecales > Arecaceae > Calamus > Calamus simplicifolius. The sequence goes on from UESW01002605.1 coordinate 83,576, forward strand.
TGGAGTTCTGTTGACGTTTTGAGCTACGAAGCTTTCGTTCGGATGAACCTATCTAACTCTTCTCTTCGACCCATCATCACACCCTTAATGGGTTTTACTGGAGATTCTGTGAAGGTCGAAGGAGAGATCACCCTCCATGTCACAGCTGGAACTCCACCGTGTCAAAGCACGGTTGCCATAAACTTCCTAGTGGTCTGGGTCCCATTGGCCTATAATGCTATTTTGGGGAGGCCTGGCTTAAACCTATTGGACGTTGTTATCTCCACTAAAAGGCTACTAGTGAAGTTCCCTACCGATGAAGGGATTGGGGAGATGAAGGGAGAACAAAGCCCATTGTCGCTCTGCTATTACTTGGCCCCCAGTCTGCAAGAGTTGAAACTAGCCACTGCGCCTGAGCCGTTTGACCCTCGGGACTTGGAGAAAAGGGGGAACCGGCTGAGCGCCTACAAACCTTCCCACTGGGAGAAGACCCGATGAGAACCATCCAGCTTGGGCATTCCTTCTGGAGGATGCACGTGATCAACTCCTTGCTTTCTTACGTGCGAACTATGACATCTTTGTGTGGTCATCTACCGACATGCCAGGCATCCTTGAAGAGGTAATCACTCATAAACTTAATATCAAACTGGGATGCCGACCTATTCGGCAGAAGAAGAGAAGTTTTGCCCCAGACCAACAGCAAGCCATAGACGGAGAGGTCCGCAAACTGGAAGCTACGGGTCATATTTGAGAAGTCCATTATCCAGAGTGGCTAGCCAATGTTGTAATGGTCTGTAAGGCTAACGGAAGTTGAAGGATGTGCGTGGACTTCACTGACCTCAACAAAGCCTGCCCCAAGGATAGCTTTCTACTGCCTTGGATTGATCAGTTGGTGGACGCTACGTCTGGACATAAAACACTAAGCTTCATGGATGCCTTCTTAGGATATAACCAAATCAAGATGGACACAACCGACGAGGAGGCTACTTCATTTGTGACAGAGAAGGGAGTATATTGTTACAAGGTGATGCCATTTGGACTAAAGAACACGGGAGCCACTTACCAGAGGCTGATGAACAAAATTATTGAAGACCAGATTAGACGCAACATGGAGGTGTACATGGATGACATGTTGACCAAGAGCATCCATGTCACCAACCACATCTCTGACTTGACAGAAACCTTCAACAACCTCCATCAGTACCAGATGAGGCTGAACCCCCGCAAGTGCGCCTTCGGGTAACAGCGGAGAAAGTTTTTGAGCTTCATGGTGACCCAACGCGGGATCGAAGCAAATCCTGACAAGATCCGAGCCATATTAGACATGAGGTCTCCGGTCAACAAAAAGGAGGTGCAACGCCTGACTGGAAGGGTGGCGGCCCTGAGCCATTTTTTGTCCAAGTCCATGGAAAGATGCTTGCCTTTCTTTAAGGTACTGCGTAAGGTCGACAGATTTGAATAGACAAGGGAATGCCAGAAGGCTTTTGAAGGATTGAAGGAATTTCTATCTACTCCGCCACTACTATCCAAGCCAAAGGGGGGGAAAAGCTTCTTCTGTACCTCGTGGCCTCTTCCAAAGCTGTCAGTTCTGTTCTCGTCTGCATGGATCCCGATGGGACAAAAAAGCCAGTATATTATACCAGCAAAGTGCTCCACGATGCGGAAGCCAGATACACGAGAGTCAAAAAGATCATCTTTGCATTGATTGTGTCCGCCCAGTGCCTCCGACCTTATTTTCAAGCTCATCCGATCGTGGTGGTCATGGACCAACCACTCAAGGCGATCCTCTCTCGTTCGGACACTTTGGGCCGACTAGCGAAGTGGGCACTCAAGCTAGGAGAGTTCAATCTGTCTTTCCGCCCCAGGTTGGCTATGAAGTCTCAAGTCCTGGTAGATTTCTTGGTCGAATGCACGTGGGGCAATGAGCAACCGAAAGAGTCCCATACAAACCCCGCAAGTCCTGGAACTGGAGAGGAGGAATGGATCATTCACGTGGATGGAGCATCAAATTCCTAGGGGAGTGGAGCAGGCCTTATTTTGGCTAGTTCGAATGGAGTGGTGACCGAGTACACTCTCCGATTTCTCTTTCCGGCCACTAATAATCAGGCTGAGTATGAAGCCCTACTGTCAGGACTGAGACTGGCTCGGGAACTCGGGGTAAAATGCCTTAGAGTATTTACGGAATCCCAGCTAGTCACTGCCCAAATCAGAGGGGAGTACGAGGCACAGGACCCTACCATGTCCCATTACTTAGCATGGTACAGTCACAAGCCTCGTCCTTAGCCCACTTCAGCGTCAGCTATATTCCTTAGAGGGAGAATGCCAGAGCTGATGCCTTATCCCAACTAGCCACCTCAGTTGATGGGATTTTGGGAAGAACCTACGTGGAGCATCTGGAAGTCCCAAGCATCGAAGCAGCGGAGGAGACCCTACCGGTCGAGCAACAGCCTTCATGGATGGACGCTTATATCCGGTACTTGACCGACGTCGCCCTTCCTGAAGACCCAACTGAGGCTAGGCTGCTTAAGAGGCAGGCCCCGAAGTTTCTGATGATGGATGGAAAGCTCTACCGAAGATCATTCTTGTACCCGGTCCTCAAGTGTGTCGGTCCCATAGAAGCAGATGACATCCTGCAGGAAATCCATGAGGGCACATATGCGGAAGTCATCTGGGGGGTAGAGCTCTGGTGTACAAAGCTCTGCGACAAGGATACTACTGGCTAACAATGAGGGAGGATGCGTCTAAGATCATCAAGAGATGCGATAGTTGCCAACGCCATGCCAACATCCAACGTCAGCCGACGTCCTAGCTTACCCCTCTAACAGCACCTTGGCCCTTTGCCCAGTGGGGCATGGATATCTTGGGACTGTTCCCCCCGGCTTTGGGTCAACGCAAATTTCTGCTGGTAGCCGTTGACCACTTTACTAAATGGATCGAAGCCGATGCACTCGCCAAAATAACTGAGGGCAAGGTGAGATCCTTTTTCTAGAAATCTATAGTATGTTGGTTCAGGCTTCCGCACACCCTCGTCACTAACAACGGCTGGCAGTTCGATAATACGGCTTTTCGTAGATTCTGCGCCGAGCTAGGCATCCATCAGCGGTTCACCTCTGTGGGGCATCCCTAGACCAATGGCATGGCCGAGGTCACCAACCGCATTATTCTCCAAGGACTTAGGGCCCAACTAGATGAATGCAAAGGACGGTGGGTGGAAGAGCTCCCCAATGTGTTGTGGGCCTATCACACAACGCCACAAGCCCCCACCGGGGAGACTCCTTTTAGCTTGGTCTTTGGATCCGAAGCTGTCATCCCAAGCCCCCGAACGGAGCTGTACAGCGAAGGGGACAACCCAAATCAATTGCGGGCCGACCTCGACCTAGTGGAAGAGCTACGAGACCGAGCACGACTTCGAATGGCGGCTTACCAATAGCGGACGGCCAAGTATTACAATGATCGCATCCATCCTAGGGCATTTTTACCAGGAGACCTGGTCGTCAGGCGAGCTAAAGTTTCAAAGCCGATGGAAGGGGGCAAGCTAGCGCCAAGATGGGAAGGACCCTATCGAGTCACGGAGGTGCTCCACCACAGAGCATACAAAATTGAGGGGCTGGACGGGAAGCCTCTCCCTCGCACTTGGAATGCAGACAACTTACGTCGGTATTATCAATAGTTTGTTAATTTCTTTAATTGAAACATATCTGCTAGAGTAATATTTAGAATATTCTCTTACTAATGTGTCTTTGAGTGATCCTGCTTCTCACCTAAAGCCCGACTCCGCGTTGGCACCTAATGCCCGGCTCTGCATCGGCACCTGAAGCCTGACTCCGCGTCGGCACCTGAAGCTCGACTCCGCATCGGCACCTGAAGTCCGGCTCCGCATCGGCATTTGAAGCCCGACTCTACATTGGTGCCTAAAGCCCGACTCCGTGTTGGCACTTGAAGCCCGACTCCACGTCGGCACCTAAAGCCCAGCTCCACATCGGCACTTGAAGCCTGGCTCAGCATCGGCACCTAAAGCCTGGCTCCGCGTCGGCACTTGAAGCCGACTCCATGTCGGCACCTAAAGCCCGGCTCCGCATCGGCACTTGAAGCCCCGCTTTGCATAGGCACTTGAAGCCCAACTCTGCGTCGGCACCTAAAGCACGGCTCCGTGTCGGCACCTAAAGCCCAACTCTGCATCGACACCTGAAGCCCGGCTCGATTCCGTGTCGGCACCTGAAGCCCGACTCCACGTTGGCACCTGAAGCTCGACTCCACATTGACACCTAAATCCTGGCTCTGCGTTGGCACCTAAAGCTCGGCTCTGCATCGGCACTTGAAGGTCGACTCTGCGTCGACACCTAAAGCCCGGCTCCGCGTCGGCACTTGAAGCCCGGTTCCGTGCAGGCACTTGAAGCCCGACTCCATGTCGGCACCTAAAGTCCAGCTCCGCGTCGATACCTGAAGCTCAACTCTGCGTCAGCACCTGAAGCCCGACTCCGCGTCGCACCTAAAGCCTGGCTCTGCGTTGGCACCTGAAGCCCGACTCCCCATCGGCACTTGAAGCCCGACTTCACATCGGCACCTGAAGCCCAACTTCGCGTCGACACTTGAAGCCCGACTTCACATCGGCACCTAAGCCCGACTCCGCGTCGGCACATTAAGCCCGACTTCGCGTCGGCACCTGAAGCCCGACTTCGCGATGGCACCTGAAGCCCGACTCGTGTTGGCACCTGAAGCCCGACTCCACGTCGGCACCTGAAGTCCGACTCCACATCAGCACATGAAGCCCGACTCTGCGTCGGCACTTTAAGCCCGACTCCACATTGGCACCTGAAGCTCGACTCCATGTTAGCACCTGAAGCCCGACTCCGCATCGGCACTTGAAGCACTCCGTGATGGCACCTAAAGCCCGACTCTACGTCGGACCTAAAGTCCAGCTCCGCGTCAGCAATTGAAGCCCGACTCCGCATCGGCACTTGAAGACCGACTCCGAATTGGCACTTGAAGCACTCTGCGTTGGTACTTGAAGCCCGGCTCCGCATCGGTACTTTAAAGCCCGACACTGCGTCGAAAGTTGAAGCCTGACTCCGCGTCGGCACTTGAGCCCAACTTCGTGTCGGCAAATGACTGTGTCGGCACTCTAGTTTGGCAGCATCGGTACATGAAAACCGACTCCACTTCGGTATTAGAAGTTTTAGCTCTCCAAACGAACCAACCCCATATCAGTATTGGCCTAGCTGTACCATAGCCTCACTCGGTCTCGTGTCGATAGCCACTCATGGATACCTTATCGGCCCCTTAATCGACTTCGCGTCAGCACTACCCTCCGGTGTTTCCAGTCCATCGGCCTATGGCACGAGGTTATCTGTCAAGACCATAAGGTCGTACATAAGTGCTATTATTAGCTATGATTGCCTACGGCCTTGATAGCAGCCACTACGGCTTATCCATATCCTATCGCTGATAATTGGCTATGATGCAAATCAAATTGAGAACTGAATGAGAAATTTTCATTAGTAGTAAAAGTTACAAAATTGTCGACCTAGTCGGACTTAGTACAGTTAGGAAAAGAAAAAGATAATCACGTTCAGGCCGAAGCTGGACCCTCATCCTCGAGAACCTCATCCGGCTCCAACTTTTCTATTCCTTCAAGGCCATATAATTTCCGAACCTTCTCCTTGCAATCTTGGAAGCCACCTTCATATGCAAATGCAGTTGTTTTGGTCAGCTCCTTATCGAAGGCATCAGATTTCCTAAATTCCTCTATGGCCTCCGCAGCTTTTTCTCGGCCTCGGCTATCTTCTTCTCGGCTTCGGTCTCGCCGCCATCAGGTTAGCAATCTTAGCGTCTGACCGACGGGCGATTTCCTCTGCATTTTTGGCTCTTTCGTCGGCCACACCTATTTCAATGGTAGCGGAGTGCAAACGGCTCTTCAATAAGTATACTTCTGACTCTGCCACCTTCAATTCTCTTCCACCACCCTTTGTTTCTCCTCGGCCACTTGAGCGTTGTCAAGCTCATAGGCCGCCCGGCGCTGAGCTACTTCAAGTGCCTCTTTCACTTTTCGGCCCATGCCAAATCCTCGAGTCGAGCAGATTCGGCTTCGGCTTCGGCCTTTTGCGCCCGGGCAGTCTCCGCCCGAGCCTCCTCCAGGACTACCTCAGCCCTCTTTGCTCTAGCCTGGACTTCTTGAATTTTCTTTCGAGACTGGTCGAGAGCGGCCTCGGCTTGGGACCAAAGGCCCCTCATGGCAGTCATAGAGTTCAACACCTGATCAAATTATTTGGTTTAGATGAAGAACGGTCCCAACAGTTTGACAATGGAATAATACTTACCCAGAGATGTGCCATAGACGCCTCTCGAAAGAATGTGGATGTCCCTTGATGTTGAAGGAACCTCTATAGCTCGGACACGGAAGCCTGGGCCACTATCCGCTCGGCCCAGTGGCTATAGCGCATCAAGATCGACTGGAAAGAGGGATCGATGTCATCTCTTTCCGCTGATCTGGCGGCTGCAGACGAGGGGTCAGCCTCTGACTTCGCTCCCTTCGGTGCCTTAGCTGGTGGGGATGCCTCGACCATCGCCCCTTCGGAAGATGGGGCGGATTCTGGAGTCAGCCTTGTAGCCGAGTTGGTTGGCTCCACTTCGGGAGCTGTGGGCTGTGGTGACGGCGCTTCAGTCCCCTGCTCCGGAGAAGTGCCAGTCAGATCAATAGGAGACGGAGGTGGTGCCGGTGAAGGCGGACGAGGTCGATCCCTTTCCCCCACCTCACTCCATCCTAATGCCTCTCCGGCCTCGGCCCTTTCTGCCTCACTTCCTAGGGCCTCTTCGGCTTTGGCCCTTTCCGCCTCGCTCCCTTCTGAAGCCTTCTCGGCCTCAGTTTTCTTAACAATCCCAACAACCCGAACAGACAGGATCGGCCGCCAAGAGGTACTACGGATACTAATACCCCTTTCGCTGATGAGTACACGCTCTCTCATCTTAGGGGTGGGGCGGCATCTGATGTGACTAACCACCCCTCCTGGCAGCACTATAACAAATGCACGTAACCTTCGAAGCAAGGGTAATAATTTTGATCGGCTCTTGGCTTCGGCCTCGGCTCTGGCATTGGCTTCTAGCTTCGGCCTCGGCCTCGGCCTCGACTTCGGCATCGGCTCCTGGCTTCGGCCTCGGCCCTGGCGTCGGCTCCTGGCTTCGGCCTCGGCTCCGGCATCGGCTCCTGGCCTCGGCCTCAGCTCCGGCTCCAATTCCTGCTCCAATCTCAGCCATTGACGCAATTCCAATCATGAAGCCGAATTTCAATGCTGAACGGACTTAAAACTATACAACGCGATCCACTCGCCCACTTTTTACCAAGATCACGGGCAGTTACAGGAACTGCACACTTGCATATATCCGCGGAATGTATCTAACCATCCGGTGTTAATCTACAAAGCCAATCTCAACAGAAGAGAAGATCCCGGCTATTATCACGGAAGGATAAGAGGGACCCCGAACAGGTACATAAGAGCCAACCCCTAACGGGGCTCTCTCAAGCACTACACTAGTACAAATTCCTGTTCTACAAACCACTAACTTGAGCATTGGAGGGTCCCGACCGGAACCACCAGTCCAGGGCTTTTTGCAGGTTCCCGGAGGAAGAAGACGCTCATCGCAAATGATTGGCAGCAAACACTTTTCATTTGAAATTGAAGCTCACAAAATATTCTTTAATGCTCTCAAAGAGACACCGGAAAAGGTAAACCTCCAATTTGTAATGCTTTCTATCAACCAAGACCTCATGTGCTATCAAATTAAAGGTTCTAAAGTTACATCATGTACAAATAATGTCAAAATAGGTTCAAAGTACGCCTTTCCTAGCTCTTTCTTGTCTGGGGTGATTCCATTTCAATCTATCCACTAGGTATAATCATGGTGGCTATTCTCGATAGTATGGTGAATTGGCAATAATAGTGTTCATATCAAACCCTTAGGTCTAACTTAAGGTTAAGTAAGTAATATAAAGTATAAGGTTTCTTTAACTCTAAGCACCTTAAGATTATTAAAACCCTATTTTAAAATTATATATTAAGAGCTATGGCTAAAGAAAAAGAAAGAAAAAAGAATTAAAATTTTATCCATCAACTTTACTGAATAATAGCTAATGTGGTCCAATTTAGTTAGCTAATCCTATATTCACACATGACAGAGTTCGATAAAAAGAAGAAACCTTGATGAGAAAAGGATTTCCTTTGTAACCATTGGCCTATTCTAATTGATTAGAACTCTTCTTATTTGACATAAATTCACTTTGAGAAGGGACATGTTCAAAAAAAATTTCTTTCATGATTGTCACATCATTTAAGAATTACGATAATTAAAGTCATCCAATGTAAGAGTATGGTTCCAACCATAACTCTCCAGACATCTATTAAAATAGCCCAAGACCTCATAAATGGGAGGACTATATCTCTCTCTCTTCCTCTGCTTAAATCCAAAGTAGCTTATCCTAGAGCCCTATGATTCCTTCCTTATCCTCTTTGGCTAACTTGATCGAAGGGACTTCCTCTGGGCCTCGACGCTGGATGGCCATGGTGTTCAACTTCTTGCCTGGGATATTGTCTGTATGCTGATTGCTGAGGGCGAGCTTGGGATCTAGTCTCTCACTGCTAGGAGGAGGCTTTGATTGCTAGGCATGCCTCGCGGTTCTTGCTTGATCCGCATTGTTTGTGGAGCTCCTTCATGCATGCCAAATATGAAGATTGGAATCAGTCCATTCCCCTCAGTCCTTCTGTGGGCACTCCTTCTTTGAAAGAGGTATGTCGGCATGCTCTGGCTATTCTGGACTGCATCTCTTGGATGATTGGTGACGGAACCTTTGTGGATGTTATTCAGGACGCTTGGATTGTAGACCTTCCCCTGTCTCGATGGCCGACCTTTGTTTGCAAAGATATCCCTAATGGAATGAGAGTCTATGATTTAATTTCCCAGGATCATTCTTATTGCATTTCTTCGTCGGTATCTAGCTTCTTCGGGGGTGACCTCTACCGATGCGTTACTTCTATTCCTCTCATTCCGGGTCCCACAGCCAACATTAGGGTTTGGAGGAGATCTTGTATGTCTCAGGCTTCTATTAGGGACCTCCTGAATATCTATAGGCTTCTGCCCCAGCAAGCTAAGGATTTGGCATGGATATGGCACCTTCCCATTCACCCTAGAGTGCATCTCTTCATATGGAAGCTTGCTTGGAGTGTTCTTCCTACCTGTTCCCTGCTCTCAAGGAGACATATGAGCATTATGCCTACGTGCCCGTTGTGTGGTCTTGAGGAGGAGACAATGGATTATGCTATCTTCTAATGTATTAGAGCGAGACAGATTTGGCAGAGTTCAGGCGAGTGCCCTTGGGTGCATGATTTTGATTCCCAGCGCATCTCTTTTCTGTGCCTGATCAGGCAGGCTTTGCGGAGAGGCTACCATCAGCTGGTTCCGAGGTGGGCTTATACTGCTTACCAGATCTAGTTATCCCAGAATTAGCTTGTGTTCACTGACGAGATAGTTTCCTCCTATCAGGTTGTCAGGACTGATGTCTTCTTATACGCTGAGTATACCTTCCATCAGAGCACTCTTGATTTTGCTAGCCCTGGCCACTGGGTCTCCCCTGCTGCTTCGGCAGCGTACCGGCGTACGATATTATTTCTTGGGAGCCCCCACCTCTAGGGTTTGTCAAAATCAACTTTGATGGAAGTGTTCGAGGTAGATGTGTGGGATCGGCTTTTGTTATTTGGGGGTCGGATGGCATAATGCTCGCGGCTGGAGGATTCAGGATTCTTGACTCTTCCGTTCCCCTTGCTGAATTGTATGCGGCATGGGCTGGTATTTCTTATGTCTTTTGGACCTTGAGTGTCCAAAGGCTTATTATTGAGGAAGATTCTGCTATGGTTATCAGTTGGATCCATCAGGAGCATAGTGTCCACCTGCCGACCATTCCTTTGATCAATGACATCCGTTCTTTTCTTCAAGGCGCCGACAGCGCCCAGATTTAGCACATCTACAGGGAAGCCAACTTAGCTGCGGATTGGATTGCCGCCAAAGTGGCCTATCACTCTGGCTTTTGGAGCTGGAAGCCGGATGACCCTTGCCCTATTATCCTGACCCAAATATTGTATTCAGATATATTGGATTCGTCTCACCCTAAACTGGTGTGATCACCCGCCTGTACCCAAAAAAAAAAAAAAAAAGAGACACCGAAATAGGTAAACCTCCAATTTGTAATGCTTTCTATCAACCTAGACCTCACATGCTATCAAATTAAAGGTTCTAAAGTTACAGCACGTACAAAAGAATGTCAAAAGAGGTTCAAAGTATGCCTTTCCTAGCTCTTTCTTGTTTGGGGTGCTTCAATTTCAATCTATCCATTAGGTATAATCATGGTGGCTATTCTCAATGGTATCGTGTGATGTTGAAGATCGAGCTGCGTTAGAGTTGACAGAAGGAGCAACTGATGGAACCCCAGCTTCGGACCCCGAGGCTCTCTTGGCTTCGGCCTCCAAGACCCCCTTGGCCTTGGCCTCCAGGATGCCCTCGGCCTCAGATCTCATGTCCCCTCGGCCTCAGACCTGAGTCCCCTCGGCCTCAGACCCCAAGTCCCCTCGACCGCGAACCTCATGTCCCCTCAACCTCGGACCTGAGTCCCCTCGGCCTCATGTCCCTCGGCCTCAGACCTCATGTCCCCTCGGCCTTGGACTGAGTCCCCTCCGGGTGCCTGACACTAACACGTGGCCCGCCAACCACTTACGGCTGCTTCGTGGCCCACTAACTACCTGTGATTGCGCATAGCCACTATATGTAGTAGCGTCTATATGATATGACTAGGCCCATCTGTCACCTGTGGCGCCATGCCTGGCAGGAAACTAGTGAGGCAAGATACCTCTAGCATGCTCAGTGTCAGTTGTGACCTGTCTCTGTCAGCCTGGCCACCTACCTACTACCGAATAGCAGTGCCTCAGAATTAGCCACCTTTTGAGAGCGGGAAAGGGAATCTTCGAACAGGTATAAGAACCTACACTCACAATGAGGGAAGGGATCTGAACTCAAGCTCTCAGCTATTTTTCACTAGCTCTTTTTCTTCACTATTCCCAAGTCGCTTACTTGAGCGTCGAAGGGTCCCTACCGATGCAACCGGTCTCCGGCAACTTTCTTATAGGAGCTTCTTCGAGGTCTCCGTTTCTCGACGTTCGAGGAATGTGACTTGGCGGCAACAGATTGGTGCACCAGAAAGTGGGGAGAGAGAAGAAAGCTTCAAACCAGCTAGCTACATACTCTTCTCCCCTGAGCAGTCAAGAAGATGGTGGTGACACAAGTGCATGAGGTTTTCCACCAGCCATGCTGGGGGTCACCGTCAGGGAGCTGAACCGTCGGAGGTTGGCCCCCTTGCTCCCCAGGTCAGCATTTTCGCTTTGCCATCGCCACCACCACCGCAACAAGACAATCGGATCACCACCTTGATAATGCAAGTCCAATCGCTAGTGCGGCGGTCCAAGTGCTGCAGCAGTAGCCGGTAGTAGCGCAGTGACAGCCAGTGCCATCCTTATCGATCTCGAGGGTGGTCCAACCCAGCCAACTTTCTTTCCGAGGGATGTCTCCTCTCTGGGAGGTCCGCCACCGCCGTGCTTCGCCTAGGTACCATCGCCGGGAGGCCTCTAAGAGGCTCTGGTCCCCTTCCCACCATGTCAGCGCTTTCTCTAAGCGGCGGCATGGGAAAGATGCGGAGCGCATACGTTTGCATCGTTGCCACCCCTCTTCATCCTCGGAGTCTTCAAGGGAGGGGTCCTTTGATGGCTTAATTGCTCACCGGGCTGAGTGACGGCTAGATTAATACAATCGGCAGCTAGAGGAGCTCAGCTGCAGGATCACCAACCCGCTGGAGGCGGATTATGATAGCCATCCACCGCTGTCCAGCCGCATCATGGAGGAGCCGATTTTGATCTGATTCTGCCTCCCTCAGCTAGACCCATACGATGGCACCACCGATCTCCTGGACCAACTGGAGAACTACAAGGTCCTAATGCAGGTCCAGGGGCAACTAACTCCCTGCTTTGCATCACCTTCCCCGCCACCCTGAGGAAGGCGGCCCGAGCTTGGTACTCTCGCTTGCTGCCGTGCAGTATCAACTCCTTCCAGCAGCTGGAGAGGGCCTTCCTGGCTAACTTTGATGCACGCTAAAAGATTCCACAAGTGGCGGATAGTTTATTCTCCATTCAGTAGAGGAGCAGCGAGTCGCTGAGGGATTTCGTCGCCCAATTCAAGGAAGCTGCCCTCTAGGTCTACAACCTTGAGGACTCAATGGCCACTCTGGCTTTGAAGCGAGGGCTCCGTCCCTCCCAGTTCGCCTACTCCCTCGACAAGATGCTGCTCGGTTCTTACGCTGAACTACTGAGCCGGGCGTAGAAGTATATCCGCGCCGATGAGGCCTACTCCTCTCGGTGTGAGGCGGATGGGAGTTCCAACAAGAAGCAAGCCCGTTCGAGCCTTCTGAGGCTCGACCCAGGAGGCCCGAGCCTCCCCGCCGACTAGACAACTGACCATGAGCACTTGCTTCCAGGAAGGGACCCTTCACTCCTCTGCTCGCCCTGATATCCCACATCCTAATGGAGATCGAGGGCGAGTCGTATCTTCAGCGCCCTTCTCCCATGAAGCTAGGGACCCCCCCCCCACAACAAAAACTTCTACTGCCACTTTCACCGGGACCATGGCCACGACACCGAAGATTGTCGCTAGCTGAAGAAGGCGATTGAAGACCTTATCTAGCGTAGCCACCTGGGAAAGTTCATCTAGAGGGGGAGCCCGAGTGCTCCCGGCCTGTCAGCACCTCGACCACCTCAGGTCAACATCGACAATGCCCCAACTGAGAAGACCGTGGCCATGATTTCCTGGAGGATAGGTAGCGCATCCAAGAGGCCACAGGGGGATGAGGGGCTAGATTCTGTAATTTTCTTCTTTAAAAGAGACCTAGAGAGGGTAGTTAATAACAATGATGACAGCATCATTGTATCCATGACGATTGCAAACACCCTGTAAAAAGAATCTTAGTTGACAGTGGGAGCTCAGTTGATGTTTTTAGTTATGATGCCTTTGTTCGAATAGACTTGTCACCTAGCTCCCTTCAACCTGTCACCACACCCTTGATGGGCTTCATTGGAGATTCGTAAAGGTTGAAGGGGAGATCACCCTTTCGGTCACTACTAGGATGCCACCATGTCAAAGCACGGTCTTCATGAATTTTCTAGTTGTTCGGGTCCCCTTGGCCTACAATGCCATTCTTGGGAGACTCGGTCTAAATCTTTTGGATGCCGTCATCTCCACCAAGAGACTGCTCTTGAAGTTTTTCACCAGCGAAGGAGTCAAGGAGATGAGGGAGAGCAGAACCCGGTACCACTCTGTTATCATACAGCCCCCAACCCTTAGGGGGCGATGGCTGCACTAGCACCAGAATCACTCGACTCCCGAGACTTGGAGAGGAGAGGGGAGCCAACCGAGCAGCTGCTGACCTTTCCGCTGGGAGAGGATCCAACGAGAACGGTGCAGATCGAAGCCCTACTCCCAGAGGAGGCGCGCAACTAACTCCTCGCTTTTCTATGAGCCAATTCCGACATCTTCGCATGGTCGGCGGCTGACATGCCAGGTATATCAAGGGAGGTAATTACCCATCAACTCAGCATCAACCCAAGATGCCGACCCGTCCGATAGAAGAAGAGGAGATTTGCTCCGAACCGGCAGAAGGCCATCGATGAGGAAGTTTGCAAGCTGGTAGCCGCCGGCCACTTCCGAGAGGTCCACTACCCTGATTGGCTGGCCAACGTTGTGATGGTTCGCAAGGCCAGCGGGAACTGGAGGATGTGCATCGATTTTACCAACCTCAACAAGGCGTGTCCCAAGGACAGCTTCCCGTTGCCTCGGATCGACCAGTTAGTGGATGCCACATCTGTCCACGAGACCCTCAGTTTCATGGACGCCTTCTTAGGATATAACCAAATCAAAATGGACCTGGCGGACGAGGAGGCTACTTCATTTGTGACCGAAAAGGGCATATACTGTTGCAAGGTAATGCCCTTCGGACTAAAGAATGTTGGGGCTACCTATCAGAGGCTAATGAACAAGGTCTTTAAGGATCAGATTGGACGTAACATGGAGGTGTACGTGAACGACATGCTAACCAAAAGTATCTGTACCGCTGACCATGTTGCCGACTTGGCAGAGACCTCCAGTAATCTTCACCAATTCTAGATGAAGCTGAACCCTTGCAAGTGCCCTTTCGGAGTTACAGCAGGCAAGTTCCTAGGCTTTATGGTGACACAGCGAGGGATCGAGGCGAACCCTAATAAGATTCAAGCCATCCTGGACATGAGTCCCCGGCTAGCAAGAAGAAGGTGCGGCGCTTGACTGGGAGGGTGGCAGCCTTGAGCCATTTCTTGTCCAAGTCAGCAGAGAGGTGCCTACTGTTCTTCAAGACACTGCACATGGTCAATTGCTTCGAGTGGACAAAGGAGTGTTAGAAGGCCTTCGAGGAGCTAAGAAAATTTTTATCCACTCCATCGTTACTGTCCAAGCCACGGGGCAGGGAGGAGCTCTTCTTCTACCTTACAGCTTCTCCCGAGGCCGTCAGCTCTGTGCTCGTTTGCATGGATGCTGACGGGACGTAGAGACCAATTTATTACACCAGCAAGGTGCTTCATGATGTGGAGACCAGGTATTCTAGAACTGAAAAGATCATATTTGCCATGATCATCTTCGCTCAGCATTTCAGGCCTTATTTCCAAGCCCATCCTATTGTGGTGCGTACGGACCAGCCCCTTCGGACGATCTTATCTCGTACTGACACCTTCGGTCGATTGGCAAAGTGGGCCATCAAGCTAGGGGAGTTTGACCTATCCTTTCGGCCGAGGTCAGCAATGAAGTCCCAAGTGCTAGACGACTTCCTGGTCGAGTATACATGGTCTGAGGAGCAATCAGAGGAACCGCACTCAGAGTTTCCAGCCATAATGACTGAGGCAGGAGAGAAAGACTAGATTCTTCATCTGGACGGCGCATCTAACTCTCAGGGGAGCGGAGCCGGGCTCATCCTTGCGAGCCCCAAGGGAGAGGTAATGGAGTATGCTCTCCGTTTTCTTTTTCCCGCCATTAACAACCAAGCAGAGTATGAAGCCTTGATAGTGGGTTTGAAGCTGGCCAGGGAGCTTGGAGCAAGGCATCTCAGAGCTTTCACCGACTCTCAGCTTGTCTGCGGATAAGTTGCGGGAGAGTATGAGGCTCGAGATCCCACCATGTCCCATTACCTAGGTAAGGTCTAGTCCCAGGCCTTCCTTTTTGCTTACTTCCATGTCAGTTACATCCCCAAGGGAGAGAATGCCAGGGCCAATGCACTATCTCGTTTGGCCACTTCGGCCGATGGGGCCTTGGAAAGAACGTATGTGGAGCATCTGGAGGTCCCGAACATCGAGGCCACAGAGGAGTCCCTACCGATCAAGCAGGAGCCCTCTTGGATGGATGCTTACATCCGGTACCTTACCGATGGCATCCTCCCCGAAGACCCGGCTAAGGCTAGGCTACTCAAGCGATGAGCCCCTAAGTTTTTGATAATGGACGAGCAGCTTTACCGAAGGTCCTTCTCATACCCGGTCCTCAAGTGCGTTGGCCCCGCAGAAGTCGATTACATCCTCCGTGAGATCCACGAGAGCATCTGTGGGAGTCATCTGGGTGGTAGGGTGCTAGCGTACAAAGCCCTACGCCAAGGATATTATTGGCTGATGATGAAGGAGGATGCCGCCGAGCTAGTTCAAAGACGTGATAGCTGCCAACGATACGCCAACGATACGCCAACGTCCAGCGGCAGCCGACTTCTCAGCTGAACCCCGTGGCGGCCCCATGGCCTTTTGCTCAGTAGGGGATGGACATTCTGAGACCATTTCCTCTGGCCTCTGGCCAGCGTAGATTCCTGCTGGTCGCCGTCGACCACTTCACCAAATGGGTCAAGGCCTGAAGCGCTAGCTAAAATTACCAAAAGCAAGGTAAAATCCTTTTTTTGTAAGTCTATAATCTGCCGGTTTGAACTGCCACATACCCTCGTCACCAACAACAGCTGGCAATTCGACAATGCTTTTTTCAGAGAATTCTGCATCGAGTTGGGCATCCATCAGTGGTTCACCTCTGTTGGTCACCCCCAGACCAACGGGGCGGCCGAGGTGACAAACTGCACCATCCTTCAAGGACTCAGGGCATGGCTGGATGACTTCAAAGGAAGATGGATGGAGGAACTCCCCAACGTGCTATAGGCCTACTACACGATGTCGTGGGCTCCCACCAGGGAGAACCCTTTTAGCCTCATCTTCGGGTCTGAGGCTATCATCCCTATGGAGATTGGTATCCCAAGTCCCCGAACAGAGACATATGACGAGGAGGGCAACTCGAGCCAGCTGCGAGCCAACCTTGACCTTGTGGAGGAGGTACATGACCAAGCACAACTCAGGATGGCCGCCTACCGATAGCGAACTACCAGGTATTGCAATGCTCGCATCCACCCTAGAATGTTCTTACCAGCGGACCTAGTCCTCAAACGAGCTGAGGTCTCGAAGCCGGCAAAAGGAGGCAAGCTGTCACCAAATTGGAAAGGACCCTATTAGGTCACCGAAGCCCTCCACCATGGAGCTATTGAATCGAAGGACTGGACAGGAAGTTGCTCCCTCGGACCTAAAATTATGATAACCTTCGTCGATACTACCAGTAATGTACCCCTTTTTACATTGGGTTAAGTGTTTGTATTCTTTTAGGCTTATCCGTCCCATATTCTCGACTAATAAAATGTGTTTGAGTAACTCATCTTTTCAGCCAAAGCACGACTCCGATCGACACTGAAAGCCCAAGGCTAGCTCAGCACCAAAGCCCAACTCCGGTCGACACTAAAAGCCTAAGGCCAGCTTGGCACCAAAGTCCGACTCCGATTGGCACTGAAAGCCCGAGGCCACTTTGGCACCAAAGCCAGACCTCGGTCGGCACTGAAAGCCCGAGGCCAGCTCGACACCAAAGCCCGACTCTGGTCGGCATCGAAAGCCCTAGGCTTGCTCGGCACCAAAGCCCAACTCCGGTCGGCACTGAAAGCCCGAGGCCAACTCGGCACCAAAGCCCGACCCCAATCGGCACTGAAAGCCTGAGGCCAACTTGGCACCAAAGCCCAACTCTGGTCGGCAATGAAAGCCTGAGACCAGCTCGACACCAAAGCCTGACTCTGGTTGGCATCGAAAGCCCGAGGCCAGCTCAGCCCTAAAGCCCGACTCCGGTCGACACCAAAAGCTCAAGGCCAGCTCGGCACCAAAGCCTGACTCTGGTCGGCACTGAAAGCCCGAGGCCAGCTCGGCACCAAAGCCCAACTTTGGTTGGCACTGAAAGCTCGAGGCCAGCTCGGCACCAAAGCTCGACTCTGGTCGGCACTGAGCCCGAGGCTTGCTCGGCACCAAGACCCTATTTCGGTCAGCATGGGGAACTCAAGGCTGACTTGGCGCCTGAGGAGCAATCTCGGCCAGCCCTGGAGTCCCGATGACCGCTCGGCACTGCAGGCCCACCACGAGGCTCACACCTATCTGAACCTCGGGTTCACAAAGGGAAGCTTCGAGGCTAGCTTCAGCGCCCCCACCAGGATCTGATCCTATACAGCAACTAGGTCATGGATTTGCTCATGGCAAGCAGACAGACACGATGTCCCCCAATGCCGACGCAGCCCTATCGAGGGTCCTACGACGGCAAGCCGAAGGGAGTCCATACTAAGCTAAATAGATAGCTCTTAGATTTCAAAAAGGAGTCATTTTCATTACTCTGAATGTTTACAAAATGCCGACTAAGTCAGACTTTAATACAAAAAAAGAAAGGAAAATGGGCGATCAGGGCTTGGCTGCTGCAGGCCCATCGTCGAATGACAACCCCTCAGACTGCTTGTTCGGCTCGATGTCTGCAACGCTGGGAAGTTTGAAGACCTTGGCCAGCTTCTCTTTACTGCCTCAAAATCCCTGGAGGTAGACATCGACGGAGGCTTCAGCCAGGTCACCCGCGAAGCTGGTGGACTTGCGAAAGTCATCCACCGCTTCACTGGCCCTTCACTCGGCCGCTGCTGCCCTCTCCTCAGTGGCGGCGACAGCAGCTTTTGGCCTTCGGACCATGGCCACACCCTTCGCGGAGCAAGCATCAGCCATCCTTGCCACCTCTTCTGTATTCTCTGCCCTCTCCTCGGCTGTCTTTATTTCGATGGAGAGGGCATCGATGCGATAGTCCCTAGCGGTGACGGCCCCCATGGTAGCCCCGAACTGGTCCAAGGCTGCCCAAGCGTGCTTGGCCTCAGCGGTCGCCCAACTGATGGCCTCATCGAGCTCGGCAGCCTGATCGGTCTGTGCTGCCTCAAAGGCCTCCTCTGCCCACTCAGCTCGACCCCGGGCTTTGGCGGCCTCCCACTAGGCTTGGTGGAGGATGGCCTCCCCTTGGTCAATGACCTATCTCATGGCCACTAAGGAGTTCACCGACTGCATCAAAGATGAATCAGTACAGGGCAGTTAAAAAAAAGGGGGGGGAAGAACTTTTCAAGTCACGTAAGATATCCAAATGTGGGCCACGAAGGCCTCCCTATAGAAGGCCAAGGCCCTAAGCTGGCAGAGCTCCTCTTGGAATTATGGAAGGATAATCTGGATGATGAGTCACTCCACCCAGCGACCATGGTTCATCACCGAGGGCCGGAAAGGGTTCGCCCCGACCTTGCCTCCCTCGATGGCCTCGGTTGGCTCGAGGGCTGAGCCGAGAGCTGCTAGCACCTCCTCCACCAGTGGCCCCACTGCTGCCAAGGGGCCCTCGCCCGAACTCGGCTCCACTTTCTTCCACACTGGTTCGGTGGTCGGGATGGTGGGCTCTGCCAACGCAGTGGCCCCTCGGCTCTCGCTCCTTTCGAGGGATGTCGTCGTGAGGTCGATGGCAGAGCCGACTGCTCGCTCCTCTTCGTGCTTCAGGGGAGGGGGGGACCATGCTGGGGACCAACTCGAGGGCTAGGTCTGCTGCCTCTCGCTCGGTCCCTCGGCACTCTCGAGGAACTTCTTCCTTTTCACCGATGCCCTCCTGGCCATGTGGATCAGAATCTTCATCACTGTGCAAGTCATCGGCCAAAGTGAGCAAAAAAAAAAGAGAGAAAAAGAAAGAAAAATAGGCCAAGGATCGGGGGCATGCGGCTGCTCACCGCTGCGGGAGGAGATGCCTGCGAGCCAAAGGTTATCCTCCGACAGTAGTTGATTGCAGCGGGGGATAGCGGTTGTCAGCAGCTGCTCGAGTGCCTCCCTATCCTTCGGGGCCCCCATCGAATCCTTGTTTGGCCTCATATCTGGGGTCCCCCACCTTGACCTCATCTCCTCAAGATCGGCGAAGAAAAAGCGGGAGTTCCACCCCTTGACTGATGAGGGCAAACCTTTGAGGGTTCAGCCGGGCCAAGGCTAGAACAGCCACCAACCCGACTATTGTCGAAGGGTGTAAAAATAACAAAAAAAGAGATATCCTAGCCTCTATGCCATGGAGATGACAAAGCACTATGAAGCCACAGATGGTCCGAATGGAATTCGGAACCAACTGGGTATGTGTCAAAGAATAGCGGTCAAGAAGATATTGGAAGAAAGGATGGTAGGGCAGGCGAAGACCTATTCTAAGGGAGACCTCGTAGATAGCGACTCTACCAGGCCGGGAGAAGACTATCCTATCGTTCGGGATAGAAAGGAACAACCGGATGCTACTTGGAATCTGGTAATAGGCCCTAATGTTGGCTAACTCTTGGCCCGTTACTGTGAAGGCAGTCCCCGTCGGGGATTTCGCTCCCACCCTCGATGAGGCGCCGCCGGCCGCCGGACGACTCCTAGCAGGCGCCCGGCCGGTGACTCGCCATTGGGAAAGAGGGACATGGTCCTCGGAGGGGGAGGGGGAGGAGGAGGACCAGGATGGTGCGGAAGGTGAAGAGGCTCGAAGTCTCAAGAAAGAAACATGATCCCCGGGAGAAGCAGAAGAGGACCACGACGGACTGGAAGCCATGGAAAAGCTAGGAGTGATCAGTGTTGGCCCAGATGGCAACCCAAGAGGGGGGGGGGGGTGAATTGGGTTCTTAAAAAATTTAAGACTTTTAAGCAATTTAAATGAGATGTGCAAGTGAAAGGATTAACTAATAAGCAAAGCACAAACACAAGTATATGAGAGATAGAGAAGAGACAATTAGACACGGCAAACACAAGATATTTTTATAGTGGTTCGGTGCAACCAACACCTACGTCCACTCCCAAGACTCACTTGGGTCCACACTATAATCTCTCTAGATTACAGCCGAGTTGTTTTACAAGCTCACAACTCAAACTTGTTGTTTTCACGGGTGCACAACGAACCCAGCTGGTTTTAACTCGGGCTTACCAGCACAAAACCCTACAAGTTGTTTTTCTAGGGCTCACAACTAACCCAACACAAGCACTCCGGCTTGCAACGAGGTATGCCAACCTCCACTAATTCAATCCACAGATTGAATCAGCAAACAAATAATAAAGATTGTTTTTAAACAATAAAGTGCTCCCCTTGAGCAGATATACAAATTAAGTACAAAATGATATAAGGTTAGAAAAGCCTGATAATTTTGCCGATGGTAGATGCTTGGGCTTTCTCCCTTCTTTTCTTCAACTCCTCTAGAAGTGTTGAATCACGCCTCAGCTAGATTCTTGACCGTTGAAGACTTTTGGAGTTGAGATGAATCTTTTCCCTCTTTTGAAAATCCGCAGATTTGACCTTTGGAACGCACTTGGATTTTCTTCTGGCTTTTGTGGAATGATGAGAAGGAGTAGACGAATCTTTCACTTGGATTTCACTCCTTTTGAATCTCTCTATTTGAGCTAAAAGATTTTTCTAATAACACTCTGTTTTTCCCTCTTTTGAATTTCTTACTGAATGATTCTCAATATATTTCTTCTCTCTTTTCTTTGTTGAATGGCTCCTCTATTTATAGATTCTGAAACAATATAGCCGTTAGAAACAAAGAAAAATAACCGTTATTCAAAAATATATCCGTTGGAGCTGATGTGTCATTAAAAAAATTTCCGCCCAGAAGTCGGGGAGTCGGCTCGGGACAGTGCGAGTCGGCTCGAGCAATCGAATCCAGAACGCACCAAAAAATGGGTCTCCAGGAGTCGACTCGCGAAAGTCTGGGAGTCGACTCGTGACTTTCAGGGGTCGACTCGCGAAAAGCTGGGAGTCGACTCGTGAGGCACTCAAAAATGAGTCTTTCTGCCGTCTGAGTCGAGTCGGCTCGGGTACTGTGCGAGTCGGCTCGAGAAAGTTCAGGGGTCGACTCGGAAACTCTCGAGTCGGCTCGGGACTGATACAAAAATCAGAAAACATTCTGATTTGCTTTGAAAATCATCCCAACCAACTTTGAAATATAAATTTGACTTAGATAATGTTGTTTTAACAGTAAAGCTCAATTTCAAAGCATTCTCATTAAGTCATTGATCTTTAAAAGATTGATATATAAAATCATTTTGAATTCATAAGTATAGCTCAATGAAACATATATTCAATTGATTCAAGAAACTCATTATATTTTTAATAGTTCATAGTTTCCAATTTGAAATTGAATATTTCATTAGTTAACTTAACATTGTCATAGCCTTTTAGAAAGTAAAGCAATGTCTTTTGGAAATCATCAAAATCAATAAGTTGGAGTAATTATGTTACAATAATTTCTCAACAATCTCCCCCTTTTTGATGATGACAAAAATATTGAGTTTGTTCATGATTGATTAGTGAATTAACTTTGTTTTCATAGTTAAGTTTAGGCTCCCCCTCAATGAGGTAGCTCCCCCTATGAAACTTAATTAACTAACCCATTGTTTATCACAATCATAGACAATCATAAAACTATAAAATTCTCCCCCTTTTTTGTTATCAACAAAAAGATTGATAAACATTCATTCAAATTTCATTGACATAAGGAAATAGAGAATTCATTTCATTCAAAAAGTCTAGTACATCAAAATGTTCAATACATTGATTTCATAAAGAAAGCATAAAAACTTCAGTACAAGACAACTCTAGTAACTCAAAAATGAGTTCTTACTATTCTAGTTAGATGATCAACAATGTTTTTCATTCCTTCAGATTGAATTTTTACATAGTCCTTGAGCTTTTCATCCACAAATGTGCACGCACTCTTGATTTTATCTTGAAGCTCTGCGTTGCTCTTGGAATAAGTCTCACTATCTCCACATATATCCTTAAGTTCTTCAAAAATATTCTTGAGATCACTACTTAAGGATCCGATGAAGATCCGATAGTGGATTCAATCTTTGAAATACGATCATCAAGAGAATAAAGTGTCTCTCTCAGATGCATAAACTTATTCTCAAATTCAGTTTTAAGCTTGTCAGATTGATCTTCAAGTAAGGCTTTGAGTTGCAAGATTTGTTGATCTGAGAAGCTAGCAGAAGATGAAGTCTGAACAATTGATGGAACAGGGGCTGGAGCAGAGGTAGAAATCAAGGGGCTCGGTGGTGCAGGCGAAGGATGTCTACAGATGGTCCTGCAGCCTCAGTGTCTATTGCTCTTTCCTCTGTCACTCCTTTTCTTTCCCACTTCCCATCCTTTTTGACAAACCCCATCCTATGAATAGTTGCCAGACTATAGAAATCAGTGTGTCTTAAGTTTTTCATTGGTTCATTATCTGAGATCACCACACCCTGGCTTCGAAAATCAAAGTAAGAACCATCCCATATGGCAGACTGGATTTCCTTTTCCCTGCACAATCTGCTATATACCACAACATCATGCTTGGAAGATTGATTGGCTTGCCAGTCACAATGGCGTCCATACAAAAACATCTCTTTCGGAAACATAATCAAATCTACCCGTTTTAGGAAATAGAATCCTACAGCATATATTGTGAAGCAATCTCAACTCTAAGGATAGCTGATTAGCAAGAATCTCTTCAAATCCAACCACATCCCTGTTCAATAATCTGGATAATGCTGGGGCGCGGTCATCAGAAGAGAAGGTTGAGGTGCCAGACAAGGGTAATTGCAATAATCTAGCCAAGATCTCGGGAGTTACAGAAATTCTTACCCTCTCACATTGCTAATAAGCCCATGGTCTCCTCTAGACAAATTTTTGTAAAATTCTTTAACTAATGAGGGATAAGTCGGGCATTCAAGAGAGCAAACTTTCTCCCATCCCATCTCAATTAACTGTCTTCCAAAAAGAAAGCCCTCATTCTCAAATAACTCAAAATCCATCTTCCTACCAGTGGTGATGATTTTATCTGCTAATCGGTCTACCTGGGAGGACGTGGCAGTAGGAGCAGCAGCTGGAGGAGAAGCAGATTCGGTGGAATCCGAGCTTGGCGAAGGATCACGCGCCGGACGCTTGACCGTTTGCTTCACGGAGCGCTTCCTCTTGGTGCCACCCGCCACGACACTAGATCCTCTAGTCTTAGGAGCCATTTGATGATTGGAGGTGAGAGAGGGATTCTAGGAGTTTTGGAGGGTTTGGAGAGAGTGTGGAGAGCGTATTTTTGATTAGGGGACGAATAGAATGAGCGTCGAGTCGACTCTGCCCTAGAAAAATCAATTTGGGACCACCTCGAGTCGGCTCGCGCAAACTCAAGTGTCGACTCGGCACAGACACAGAAAGTCCGTCCCGACATGGAGTCGACTCGCGACAGTGAGGGGTCGACTCGAGAGTTTCAAATGAAACCGGGAGTCGACTCCGATACGCGTCGAGTCGGCTCCGAGACTATTTCAGACAAAAAACATGAAATTTCTGAAATATGTCCGGAAAATGATCATAAAATTGATAAATAATCATTGGATATGAGAATCAATCAGATAAGAGTTCTAGATGAGATGTCCTTAAGATTTGAGGATTTAAAGGAATTCTAGATATATTTCCTTAAGATTTCAAAGTTTACTCAAAAGGATTACAAATTCCTAATTCTCCTCTTAGATATTCAAACCTTTCTTCACTTAGGGGTTTTGTTAAGATGTCAGCTAATTGTTCTTCAGTGTTTACATAATCTAAACAAATTTCATCATTAGCTACATGTTCTCTTATAAAATGATATCTAATTTCTATGTGTTTTGTTCTTGAGTGTTGAATTGGATTTTTGTTAAATTGATTGCACTAGTATTATCACATTTTATGGGTGTCTTATTAGGTTTGATACCATAATCTTCAAGTTGTCGCTTAATCCATAGGATTTGCGCACAGCAACTTCCAGCTGCAACATATTCAGCTTCAGTAGTTGATAATGCAACTGAATTTTGCTTTTTGCTAAACCATGTGATTAAGTTACTTCCTAAGAAATGGCATGCACCACTTGTGCTTTTTCTATCAATTTTACATCCGGCATAATCAGAATCTGAATATGCAATTAGGTTTAATGTTGAGTCTCTAGAATACCATAAACCTACATCTTTTGTGCCATTTAGATATCTTAAGATTCTTTTAACAGCTATTAAATGTGATTCTTTAGGTTCAGCTTGAAATCTAGCACATAAACATACTGCAAACATTATATCAGGTCTACTTGCTGTTAAATAGAGAAGGGATCCGATAATACCTCGATAGTACTTTGATCAATCTTCTTACCTTCTTCGTCTTTGTCTAGCTTGCATGAAGGACTCATTGGTGTTCCAAGGGGTTTCATTGTTTCCATACCAAACTTTTTGAGTAGTTCTCTTGTGTACTTGGTTTGGTTGATAAAAATTCCCTCCTTGCATTGTTTGATCTGGAGTCCAAGGAAGAAGTTGAGTTCTCCCATCATGCTCATCTCGAATTCTCCCTGCATTAACTTTGCAAATTCTTGACAGAGAGATTCGTTAGTAGCACCAAAAATAATGTCATCTACGTATATTTGTACTACTAGTAAATCTTTACTTTTTCTTTTTAAAAACAAGGTTTTATCAACATTTCCTCTTGTAAAATCATTTTCTATTAGAAATTTGCTTAACCTATCATACCAAGCTCTAGGTGCTTGTTTCAAACCATATAAAGCTTTGTGCAATTTAAAAACGTGATTTGAAAACTCGTGATCTTCAAAACCTGGTGGTTGTTCTACATAGACTTCTTCATTAATAAGTCCATTTAAAAATGCGCTTTTTACATCCATTTGAAATAGTTAATGTTCATATGACATGCAAATGCAAGTAAAAGTCTAATGGCTTCTAGTCTAGCTACAGGTGCAAAGGTTTCATCAAAATCAATACCTTCTTCTTGACTATATCCTTTAGCAACCAGTCTAGCTTTGTTTCTAATTACTATACCATTTTCATCTAACTTATTTCTAAAAACCCATTTAGTTCCTATAGTTGAATGGTTTTTAGGTCTTTCAACTAAGGTCCAAACATTATTTCTAGTAAATTGATTCAGTTCTTCTTGCATTGCTAACATCCAATTATTATCTTTTTCAGCTTCTTCTATAGTTTTAGGTTCAATTTGTGAAACAAATGCAAGATGATTACTAATATTTCTCATGTATGATCTAGTCCTTATTCCTTGAGATGGATCGCCTATAATCAATTCCTTAGGATGACTATGTGCATATTTCCAGTCTCTTGGAAGATCTACATCATTATGATCATATTAACATCATCGTCCTTATGTGAATCATTATCTTTAGCTTCTATTTCATGATTAGAAGATACTTCAATATTAAGTTTTTCAAGATCTTTTTCAATTAGGTTTGTATCTTCCTCATCATCAATCTTTTCAGATCTAGTTGCTAAAGATTCATTAAAAACTACATGAATGGATTCTTCAACTACTAAGGTTCTCTTGTTAAAGATTCTATATGCCTTACTAGTTGTTGAATAACCTAGAAAAATTCCTTCATCAGATTTAGCATCAAATTTTCCTAAGTTGTTTTTACCATTATTATGAATGAAACATTTACATCCAAATGCATGAAAGTATTTTATAGTTGGTTTTCTTTCATTCCATAATTCATAAGGTGTTTTCTTTAATATTGGTCTTATTAAAGCTCTGTTTAAGATGTAACATGCTGTGTTAATTGCTTCCGCCCAAAAATACTTTGGTAAGTTGCTTTCACATAGCATGGTACGGGCCATGTCTTCTAGAGTTCTGTTTTTCTTTCAACTACACCGTTTTGTTGTGGAGTCCTAGGGGCTGAAAATTATGATTAATTCCATTTTCAGTGCAGAAATTTTCAAATAAGTGATTTTCAAATTCTGTTCCATGATCACTTCTTAGAGATACTATAGTAGTGTTTTTCTCATTTGTGACTTTCTTGAAAAATTTCAGGAACATCGAGAAAGTCTCATCTTTGTGAGCTAAAAACATTACCCAAGTATATCTAGAGTAATCATCTACAATCACTAGACCATATTTCTTTCCTCCTAGACTTGTGGTTCTAGTTGGTCCAAATAGGTCCATGTGAAGTAGCTCTAGTCCCCTAGAAGTTGAAACAATATTTTTAGATTTAAATGAACTTCTAGTTTGTTTTCCAATTGACATGCATCACATATTTTATTATTTCAAATCTAATTTAGGTAAATCTTTAACTAAATCCATTTTAATTAGTTTTGAAATAAGGTGTGTGCTTGCATGACCTAATCTACGATGCCACAACCAACTAATATCATTAATGTTAGCATTATCAGCAATTAGGCAATGACTACTCTTAGAAGTTTTGTCTGTGTCAACTAAGTATATATTGCCATGTCTATAACCAGTAAAACAATGCTATCATCAATAGAATTAGTTACAGTGCATAAAGAAGATTTAAATGAAACATTAAAGTTTTTATCACATAATTGACTTATGCTAATTAGATTATGCTTCAAACCATTAACATAAAGTACATTATCAATAGTTATGGATGGAGTTATGCGAACTTTACCAAGGCCCAAGATTTGACCTTTACCGTTATCGCCAAATGTCACAACTCCACCTACTTTTGCTTCTAGGGTGATGAATTCATCTTTGTCACCCGTCATATGTCTTGAGCAGCCACTATCAAGTACCACTTTTCTTTGATCTTTTGGCTACAAGACATTCCTGCAATATCATCAAACTTTATGTTTAGGTACCCAAGCTTTCTTGGGTCCTTCATGGTTAGCAGACACAAAAATTGTTCCTTTCGGAACCCATATTTCTTAGCTTTAAATTTTAACTTGTTGTTTTTAATGTTTTGCATTCAAAGGATTTGTGACCTTTTTCATTACATTTAAAACAAGTTATATTACCTTGGTTGGCTTTTACAAAAATATTCTTTAGTGATTTCTGTTTTCTTAATGTGTTATATCCTAAACCAGCTTTGTCAAAAACAGCTTTTTGACTATCTAGGATCATGTTAAGTTTAGTTGAACTTAATGTGAATTTCTCAACAATGTCCTTATATTTTTTAACATCTTTCTTAAGAGAGTCAATTTCTTTAGCTTGCTGTTCTTTATCTAAAGCTAAAGTTTCTATTTGATCTTTTAAATCTTTAGTTGAGTTTTAGTTTCAGATTTTAATGAATCTAATTCTTGATTAAGATTATCTCTTTCTTTCCTAAGTTCTTCTTTTTCATTAGTTAAGTTCTTAACTTCTAAAGCTAATTCATTTTTACTTTTAGCTAAACTAACATTATCATTTTTCACAATTTAAATTTCTTTTTCAAGGATTTAAAATCAATCATAAGTTCATTAAAAGCCTCAAACATTTCATCAAATGTAAACATCATTTCGGAGGTTTCGGAACTTACCTCGTCATTGTCGTCGTCGTTGGCCATGAAACAAATATTTGCAACTTCTTTTTGTTCTTCTTCTTCGGAAGAAGATTCATTGCTGTCAGTCCATGTTGCCATATGCCTTCTTCTTTTTCTTGTAGGCCTTTTTCAATTGTGGACAATCATATCGAAATGCCCTGGTTTTTACACTCATAACATATCAAGGGCTCTTTCTCTTTGTCCTTGTCCTTTCTTTCTTTTCCTTTTCTCCTTCCATTTTGTTTCCAAATTTCTTTTTTGGAAGGGCCTTTTTCTCAAAATCTTCTGAACTTCTTGGCCAAGAGAGCAGTTTCATCATCATCTTCATCACTATCATCACTGCTGCTCTCTTCCAATTCTGCAGTCTTGAGGGCAAAAGTTTTCCTTCTTTTTGTTTCCTCCTCAACATGCTGCTTCATTGTCAATTCGTGGGTCATGAGAGATCCTAGAAGCTCCTCTAAGGGTAGTGCATTGAGGTCTTTGGCTTCTTGGATTGCTGTGACTTTTGCTTCCCACGATCTTGGCAATGACCTAAGTATTTTGCGAACAAGATCAGCATTAGTATAAACTTTTCCAAGACTTTTCAAACCATTCACAATATCAGTGAATCTAGTGAACATGCATGTGATGGTTTCAGTTTGTTCCATTGTGAACAATTCATATTTATGAACCAAAATATTTATCTTTGATTCTTTTACTTGGTTTGTTCCTTCATGTGTATTTCCAACCTATCCCAAATTTCTTTGCGGAATTACAAGTTGAGATCGGTTGAATTCATTTGAATCTAAGGAACAATATAAGATATTAATGGCTTTAGCATTAAGTTGAGCCATTCTCCTATCATTATCATTCCAATCCCTTTCGGGCTTTGGAACAATAGTGCCATCAATAAGGTGTGTGGGTGTACTAGGTCCATTTAATATAACACCCCAAAGCTCATAATCAGAAGCTTGAATGAATATCCTCATTCTAGCTTTCCAATAAGAATAGTTTGAGCCATTAAAAGTGGAGGTCTATTCGTAGAATGACCTTCAGCAAAACTGAACCACTTTTGTGTTGCCATAATGATCTTTAGCCTTGATCGTGAGATCAAATTCTAAATGAGCACTGCTCTGATACCAATTGTTGGCCCAGATGGCAACCCAAGAGGGGGGGGGTGAATTGGGTTCTTAAAAATTTAAGACTTTTAAGCAATTTAAAGTTGAGATGTGCAAGTGAAAGGATTAACTAATAAGCAAAGCACAAACACAATATAGAGAGATAGAGAAGAGAAATTAGGCACGGCAAACACAAGATATTTTATAGTGGTTCGGTGCAACCAACACCTACGTCCACTCCCAAGATTCACTTGGGTCCACACTATAATCTCTCTAGATTACAGCCGAGTTGTTTTCCAAGCTCACAACTCAAACTTGTTGTTTTCCGGGTGCACAACGAACCCAGCTGGTTTTAACTCGGGCTTACCAGCACAAAACCCTACACGTTGTTTTTCTAGGGCTCACAACTAACCCAACACAAGCACTCCGGCTTGCAACGAGGTATACCAACCTCCACTAATTCAATCCACTGATTGAATCAGCAAACAAATAATAAAGATTGTTTTTGAACAATAAAGTGCTCCCCTTGAGCAGATATACAAATTAAGTACAAAATGATATAAGGTTAGAAAAGCCTGATAATTTGCAGATGGTAGATGCTTGGGCTTTCTCCTTCTTCTCTTCAACTCCTCTAGAAGTGTTGAATCACGCCTCAGCTAGATTCTTGACCGTTGAAGACTTTGGAGTTGAGATGAAGCTTTTCCCTCTTTTGAAAATCCGCAGATTTGACCTTTGAAACGCACTTGGATTTTCTTCTGGCTTTTGTGGAATGATGAGAAGGAGTAGACGAATCTTTCACTTGGATTTCACTCCTTTTGAATCTCTCTCTTTGAGCTAAAAGATTTTTCTAATAACACTCTGTTTTTCCCTCTTTTGAATTTCTTACTGAATGATTCTCTCTTCTCTCTTTCTTTGTTGAATGGCTCCTCTATTTATAGATTCTGAAAAATATAGCCGTTAGAAACAAAGAAAAAATAACCGTTATTCAAAAATATATCCGTTGGAGCTGATGTGTCATTAAAAATTTCCGCCCAGAAGTCGGGGAGTCGCTCGGGACTGTGCGAGTCGGCTCGAGCAATCGAATCCAGAACGCACCAAAAAAAAACAGGAGTCGACTCGCGAAAGTCTGGGAGTCGACTCGTGACTTTCAGGGGTCGACTCGCGAAAAGCTGGGAGTCGACTCGAGAGGCACTCAAAAATGAGTCTTTCTGCCGTCTGAGTCGAGTCGGCTCGGGTACAGTGCGAGTCGGCTCGAGAAAGTTCAGGGGTCGACTCGGAAACTCTCGAGTCGGCTCGGGACGATACAAAAATCAGAAAACATTCTGATTTGCTTTGAAAATCATCCCAACCAACTTTGAAATATAAATTTGACTTAGATAATGTTGTTTTAACAGTAAAGCTCAATTTCAAAGCATTTCATTAAGTCATTGATCTTTAAAAGATTGATATATAAAATCATTTTTGAATTCATAAGTATAGCTCACTGAAACATATATTCAATTGATTCAAGAAACTCATTATATTTTTAATAGTTCATAGTTTCCAATTTGAAATTGAATATTTCATTAGTTAACTTAACATTGTCATAGCCTTTTAGAAAGTAAAGCAATGTCTTTTGGAAATCATCAAAATCAATAAGTTGGAGTAATTGTGTTACAATAATTTCTCAACAATCAGAGAACTAACCTGTATTAGGAAGGAGGAGCAACAAGAGCAGTTCGGTGGGAAGATGCAGACAGGAGAACTCTGGAAAGGAGACGATCTCAGGGGGGCAGAGTGCCAGACTTAGAGCTTTCCCCCGACTTATCAGTTTTGAACCGTTCCATCCAACCTAGCCAGCCATGCGAACCCCCGCTATAGGCGGTGTCGCTTTGGCAGGTGCCCAGCACATGGGACGCTCTGCCTTTGGCCAATCATGAGGCATCGCTAGCGTCAGCACTATGATGGCAATGATGGCGGTTGCTTTTTGTGGGTTCCGAGAGGACACTCTCGATTTGAGGCAAATTTCCGTAGATCTGATGGTTAGCAGGGGTGGTAGCTCTGCAGCGCCCAGGTCACCCGCACTAAGGAATCGCTGTACCCCAGGGACACAAGCCCCTCCGCAATTGGCAGTACATTGGGATCAGCCACGTGGGGGCTTACGCCCCTTTTGCCTAGCAGGGGTGGACCCGCATCGTCTCAGGAGTGAGGGGGCATTTGATATGGCTGATCGAGCCACGTTAGAGTTGACGAAAGAAGCAACTGACAGGACCCCAGCTTCGAACCCTGAGGCCCCCTCGGCCTTGGCCTTCGGGATCCCCTCAGCCTCGGACCCGATGTCCCCTCAGCCTCATATCTGAGTCCCCTTAGCCTCAGACCCCATGTCCTCTCGGCCTCGGACCTGAGTCCCCTTGGCCTCGGACCCCATGTCCCCTCGGCCTCAAACCTGAGTCCCCTCGGCCTCGAACCTCATGTTCCCTCGGCCTCAGACCTGAGTCCCCTCGGCATCGGACTCATGTTCCCTCGGCCTCGGACCTGAGTCCCCTTGGCCTTATGTCCCCTCGGCCTCAGACTTCATGTTCCCTTGGCCTCGGACCTGAGTCCCCTTGGGCACTTGACACTAACACATGGCCCGCAAACCACCTGTGGCTGCCACGTGATCCACTAACTACCTACAATTATGTGTGGCCACTATCTGTGCGGGGCATGTCTGACATGACTAGGCCTACCTATTGTGGTGCCGCACCTGGCAGGCGACTGGCAGGGCAAGACACCTCTGATATGCTCAGTGTCAGTTGCGACCTATCTTTGTCAACCTGGCCACCTGTCCACTACTGGACAGCAGCGTCTGAGAATTAGCCATCTTTCGAGAGCGAAAAAGGGGATCTTCGGATAAGAATAAGAACCTACACTTACAACGAGGGAAGGGATATGAACTCAAGCTCTCTAGCTTTTTTTTACTAGCTCTTTTTCTTCATTGTTTCCAAATCGCTTATTTGAGCGTCGGAGGGTCCCCATCGGTGCAACCGATCTTTGGAGACTTTCTTGCAGGAGCTTCTTCGAGGAGAAAGATCTCCTTTTTCTAACGTTCGAGGAGCGTGACTTGACGGTAACATGATGAATTGGCATAACAGTGTTCATATTAACCCTTAGGTTATGTTTGGTAATCGATAATCTATCCAGATTATCGATAATTTAAATTGAACTCACTAAATAACTATGTTTGGTATATATTTGTAATGGTAATCTGAATTATCTCTTATAAGGTAATCCAGATTACCTAAGGAAAAGAAGGTTATTCAAATTACCAAATATATTATAATCTGATAAATATTTTTTGATAAAATTACCCCTGCCTCCTTTTCTTTTATGAAAACAAAATCATCCCCTTCTTTTTCTTTTTTTTCTCCAGTCTCACCGCCTTTCTTTCCTTCGAATGAATTATTTAGCTTATTTTCTAATGGTCTTCCCTTCTTCCACCACAGTATTATTCGCTATGCTTTGCTAATCTAAACTCTCACGATGCCCTCTCCTGCCTTTTTTTAATTCAAGCATGTAAGCATAGACCTCCTCTCTTTTCATGTGCTCCTTTGATCATAGCCATATGTCAATAGAAAAAAATAAATAAAAATAAATATATCAATTATTCTATTAATCTTAATTAATTTTATATAATAAATTATTAAAAAATAAATTATTTTTAAAATATAATAAAAAAATTATGATAATTAAAAGTTTAAGAATAAAAAAATTATTTTAAGCATTGTCATTTATAAATGTAAGTTTTTTCAAACCAATATATATAGTATATGAATTTTTAATAGATTTGATTTAAAGGTATATTGAAAATTTGATGTTATATGGCTGGTAATTTATTTGTCTTACCAATATAGCAATCAATATTACTATAACATTATCCGTGTATACCAAGTACAGTATCAACATTACTAGCAATCTAGCAATTTATCTTGTAGGCAATCCACATTACCATTCAAGATTGTCTAGCGATCCACCAAATGTAACCTTAGGTCTAACTTAAGGTTAGGTAAGCAAGATAAAGTATAAGATTTCTTTAACTCTAAGTACCTTAAGATTATTAAAACTCTATTTTAAAATATATTAAGAGTTGTGACTAAAGAAAAGGAAGAAAAGAATCAAAATTTTATCCATCAACTTACCGAATAATAGCTGATGTGATCCGATTAAGTTAGCTAATTTTATATTCACATGTGATAGAGTTCGATACCAATATGAAGAGAAGAAACCTGATGAGAAAAGAATTTTCTTTCATAACCATCGACCTATTCTAATTTGATTAGAACTCTTCTTATTTGACATAAAATCACTTTGAGAAGGAACTTGTTCAAAAAAAAAACCTTCATGGTTGCCACATCATTTAAGGATTATGATAATTAAAGCCATCCATATAAAAATCCTGTTCCAACCATAATTCCTCCAGACATCTATTAAAATAGCCCAAGACCTCATAAATTGGAGGACTATATATATATATATCTCTTCTTAAATCCAAAGTAGCTCATCTTAGGGCCCCATGATTCCTTCCTTAACCTCTTTTGGTTAACTTGATCGAAGGGTTTTTTTATCTCAAGAAAAACTTTAAGACATCTTATGCTTTGTCTTCTTTATCACATGGAAATGTGAATGATTGATTGGGATGCGTTTTTCCATGCAAATGAAGATTAATTTTATCCATTAATGTGCAAAGATCACAAAATGACTCTATCTAAAGAAGTTAAGAAAGAACATCTAGCCATGCCTTTCAAGAGAAGAGATCAATGAGCAAACAACACTTCAGAAGGTATAGGCCATACTTAGATCAATGAAGGGCAATCATGGAGCATATGGCAACGAGATAGACATACCAAAGGAGCTCAAGAGCTATGATTGATGTACTAAATTAATTGATCTGAAGCACTATGACCGATGAGCTAAATCAACCAACTTAAAAAGCTATAACTAGTGAATTAAATTGATGGACATGAAGAGCTACATTTGATAACCTAAATCAACTGATTTAAAGAGAGATGAATAATGACCTAAATTGGTCGATTTGAAGAGCTATGGTCGATGATCTAAATTAACAAATTCAAAGAGCTATGGCTGATGACTTAAATCATATAACTTGAAGAATTATAGTTGATGACTTAAATCGACCAACCTAAAGAGTTGTGGCTAATGATCTAAGTTAGCCAACTTGAAAAGTTACAATTGATGATTTAATTCAACCGACTAAAAAGATATGGCGAATAATCTAAATCAGCCAATCCAAAGAGTCAAGACTGACTTGACTAGGGTCTAGGCTAACATAAAGAGGAAGGACAACCTAAAGAATCAAACTCAACTTGAAGAGTCAAAGCTGGCTTAACTAAAATCAATCAACTTTGCGAATTAAGAATGACTTAACCAAAATAGATCAACCTAAAAAGTTAAGGCCATCCTTATCAAAATAGGCTAAACTGATCAATCAATTTCAGCTTTGACCAAATAAGATCGGTTATTAAAGACCGACCTAAAGTCCTAGTAATATCAAGTCTTAGTAGAAGAGAGGTGATGCTCGACATGATCGCTCGATCAAATAGCCACAAAAAATTCTACCAAAATAGCTTAGATCATCTTTGAACTCAACTAGTGTTCTTCAGCTTGATTACTCAAAAAGGTAAGTCCATTAAACACCCTATAGAGTATCCTAAAAACTTGGTTAGATAAAGATAAACCATAGCCCAATTAGGGGATGCCCCATAGGGCATAAGTCTGAGGAACCAATCTAAAAGATATCCTTAGAGTGTTCCAACCACTTTTTGAAGCCAACCTAGATTCCAAAATTTTATCAAGTCCATATGCCGGCTATAATAGACGAAGCTTCCTTAAGCTTGGATGGATGCTGACCTCAATTAGTAGAGCTTTCTCAAGTTCATGCATCGACTTTGTAAAGTTTTACTTAAGTTTGGGTGCCAACATCAATCGGCAATATTCTATTTAAGTTTAAGTGTCAACCTAAAAGGCTTGATGTCAAAAGGAATAACCTTCGACAACTCTCAAGTTGAATCAATATAATGAAGATCACTTCAAGGCCCAAATGTCGACTTAAAATTAGCTGGCCTGAGATCAACAAATTGCAAGATTGATCAATAGTCACGAGTTGTTGAGCTCGTTCTAAGTTGACCTAAAAGACCAACATCTAGGAGTTGTTGAACTTGACCCAATCTAGTAATTTTAAGCTAATTAAACTCACCAACATTTGGTTGTTGAATTTGATCTAAAATAACCTATATGAGATTACCAGGTTGTTGGGGAAGCTAAATAAGCTCGAGATAGATCGGCCATGTAAAGATTCAAAGTGCTTTTGTAATTTGAGCATAAACTTAAGTTTAAATTTTTAATAGTAAATAATGTGACCTGATTTAGCTAGTTAATCTCATATGGATATATGGTAAAGTTGATATCGTAAAGAAATCTTGATGAGAAAATAAGTTTCTTCCGTAACTATCATATCTTGATTTGATTGAAATTGTTTATTCGATATAAAATTATGTTAAAAAATCAATCAATTTATTTCAAAAAAAATTTATATAATTGTCACGTCAATTGAGATTATAGTTTGGTTTTAACCATGATTTCTCTTATTAAACCAACCCAAAGTGGGAGACTTTTTTTCTCTTTATTTAGATCCTTGGTAGCCTGTTCTAAAATTTTAAATCCCTGAAATTCCTTTTCTATCGGTGCGGCTGAGCGAAGCATCAGAAAATTATTTTCGGGGATTTTTGTCAAACAGAATATATCTCGTTTGTTAGCGTAGAAGAAAACAACTGTAGAAATCTTATGCGTAGACTCAAACAATTGTAGAAATTTTATTTTAATTAATACAGAAAATACCAAAAAAATAAATGCTGCAATCAAAATTTAGTAGTGATGAGAACCGATAGCAAGTCAGCAACTTCGTGCGCCTGTCAGCCTAATCATCCGTTCATGGGGCAAGAAGTCCGTGCATCCACGTGGTTCCCATATGATACGTGCGCTCGTTTTCCACGGTCAGAAGTAAACGTAACGATACAATTTCCAGTCAAAAGAATTCGGCAGCGTCACTGTGCCACATTAAATGATTTCAAAGGTAGTATTAGACGTCAAATCATCGATCTCAAATGTTCGGGAGCATCTTCTTCAATGAGTTCAAAATTTTTCGGCAAACTCTTTATATTTATGAGCTTGCAAATAAGTCTCGAAAGTTAAAAATTTCGATAAAATTTTTTCATGTTTAAATCAGTGCTCTAAATAACAGTTATGAGCTTGAAGAAGCTCAAAAAAGAAAAGAGGCTTAGAGCTATGCTCTCTGTGGACAAGAATAAGCGTTAAAAGTGTAGTAAATTCTTCGTTATCTGATCGGGGTCTCTCTTACCCTTTTTATTGGTGCTTAGAGCCTGTCAATCTTGGGGCATGATCACTTGTCAGAACATTAATTATGATAGCAACGTGGAGCTTACCTTCATGTGACATATCAAGCTGCAAGCCATGTCCCGT
This sequence comes from Calamus simplicifolius, assembly GCA_900491605.1. Lineage (NCBI taxonomy): Eukaryota > Viridiplantae > Streptophyta > Magnoliopsida > Arecales > Arecaceae > Calamus > Calamus simplicifolius. The sequence goes on from UESW01002605.1 coordinate 119,930, forward strand.
TAGAATAGGTGGCTACAGCAGGTTGGCAGGTACTATTTTGGTTTGGACAACTGTCACAAGCTGCTGCAGGGCATGACCGATCGTTACGGCACTTGCCAGACGTGTCCCCTAGGTTGCCTTTTTTGCAGTCCTGCATGGATAGCAATGGATGATAAAGTTAGGCATGTGGTCCCAAGGTACAACCGTTGGGGCAAAAGATGCAGTTTGGAGTTGAAGCCAACTGTCCCTTATAGAGCATTGATTATAGAGTGCTTGCATGGCACTATTCACGTGCAAGGCACTGTTCATTTGTATGACACTATTCATGCCCTTGGATGAGCTTCAGAGAAGACCGTAGGTGAACACTTGCATGACACTATCACTGCTGAAGGAAATAGGCTGAGGGGCCGAGGGGAGCTCAGGAAGCTGCAAGTCCGAGGCCGAGCAAGAGTTGAGAGTGCCGAGGGGGTCAATGTGGCAGCCATAAAAGCCTGGGAGAGAATAAGATAATAATGTCTTAGAGCAAGTGGATGCATGTGGCTTTTATGAGGCCATAAGTGCTTTGGTGGGAGAGATATGTCGTGGTTGCGGGAGCCGAGGCCGAAGGAAATAGGTCAAAGGCCTAGAAGAGAGCGTCGAGATGTACACTCCATTCCATTAAATGCTCTTCAAGTTATTATGACTGTTTCTGTACTCAGCCCATTGGCTTGACTACCAAACATTAATGATGAAATATGACTTTTGAAAGAATTCATGCACTCAATGTGGCCCTTTTTTTGTTTTATTTTTTTTTTATTATAATAAAATACATATTTAAATCGAGAGCAATACTGTAAATGATGCTGAGAGCTGAGATCAAACGGACCTCGAAAGCAAAAAAGACTTCAAAAATCGAAGCGGAGCTCCATCCATTCTCTTCATTGTTCTCTAACGAAGTTGAATCAGTCATATGTCTATTAAATGTCCTCAGGCCACATTTTCCTCCTTTACCGGCGATGTCCCGTTGAAGGGATGTGATGTTTTGCCGTGCGGAACACCGTCCAGCCCTGCGTGAGCTGGTAGAACGCGCGTCACGTGATGCGGACCCGATGGCATCGAATGCCCTTTAAGTCAAGTCATGCCACCTCTATTGAAAAGCAAGCGAGTCTACGAGACGACTTTGAATAGCTGTCCTTTTCCAGCGGCAAATCCGGTCATAAAACAGATAAGCCATCGATCGCAAACATTCCCTCGCCAAGCGGTGGGGGAACGGGATGCGATGGGGTTTCGCAACCGGATCCGGCGGGCCGGACGACCAACAAATATCATTATCGATTTATTATTATTATTATTATTATTATTATTATTATTATATTTTAGGATGAACGGGCCAAGCTGTCATAGGATTTGATTGGTAGCGCCCACTTTTAAAAAGATGCAAAAAAATGTTGAACATATCCTCAGCCTATATTGAACTAATTTGTATTTATCTGAGTATAATTCAAAAATTAAGATTAAATTAAATTATAAATAAATAAATATATTATTTTTATTTTATTAAATTAATTTATAAAATTTTTTATTGAGTCTGAATTAAATCTAATATAGCGGATCAAGTCACGTTTAAATTAACGAATGAAATTAACTGATGAAGCTACAGTCCAATAGACAACAAGAGCCACTTGCCGAAGCCGACTTGTCATATTCAGCATCAACATCGACCTTAGAATGGTTTCGGCATCAATGTCAGAGTCAATCTCGACCTCCAGAGTTAACACTAACGCATCGACGCCAAAGTCGGTCTCAGTACCGATGCCAGAGCCGGCCTCGTCCTCCAAAGTCGGCATAGATGCCAAAGTCGATCTTGACGCCGACTCAAGAGTCACTCGGCGCCGACTCTAGAGTTGATCACCCTCAACAAGATCCTCAATGAGTACGATCCATACGGCCCACCAACTATCTGTGGCCATCACGTTCGACAGGCTTGATCCACCAACTTCCTGCGGCCACCACGTCTGACAAGACCTGGCCCACAACAAATCGCTGCCGCCTACAGTTGCCTATTCCAAATAAGGAGTGGTTTGTCAGCCTTGACATTCCATGAGGAGGGCACGCCCCATTGCTGCTGACCTAATCATTCATCCCTTGCCAAGTGGTAGCACCTTGAGAGCAATAGTTATTCATAAAGGGATAAGAGGGACCCCCAGCCAGGTACAAGAACAACTACTCATACTTGCTCATACAGAACTCTAAGTTTTTTGAAAACTTTCTCTCAAATTCATCGCTCTTACCAATTCATTACTTGAGCATCGAAGGGTCTCCGTCGGAATCACCGGCCCGGGACTTCATGCAGGACTTGAGCCAGAGCAGAGCACCGAAGGACACCAGAAAAGAAGACATTCACCACTTCCTCACAGACATTCATGAGAAATGATTTAGCATCAATAAAATCTATTAA
>UESW01002605.1:137602-188932 GCA_900491605.1 Calamus simplicifolius
TATGTTGTAGGCTAGACATAGCCCATGTAGTGAGTCAAGAAAGCAAGTTCATTGTGCAACCTAATAAGGAGCACTGAAGGAAATTCTCAGGTACTTGGTGGAAACAGTTGGATTGATATATGCTATGGACAGTAGGAAGGTACTGAGGGTTTCAACTTGTCCAAGAAGGCTCATGGGCAGTTATATAGGTATGTGGATGCAGATTTGATGGAGATGTGGACACCAGGAGATCTATAATAGGTTTTGTATTCAGTTTTATTTTGTGGTCCAGTCTCGTAGAGATCATGTTTGCAGCTCATCACGACTTTATCTACATAGAGGAAGAATATATAGGCATCTTAAAGGCAATGAAAGAAGCCCTATGGCTAAAGGGCTAGATGCGGGAAATGGGCATTGCTCAGGAGGTTGTCAGGATGCACAGTGACCGTCAGAGTGCCCTAATGTTTGCACAGAATGTAGTTTATCTTGTCAGGATAAGCACATTGACATCAAATACCACAAGATCAGAGAGCTGGTGGAAAAAGGTAAGGTAAAGCTAGTGAAGGTACACATAGAGGAGAACCCAACAGATGCACTGACCAAAGTTCTTTCATGGGACAGCTTCCATAAATGTGTTTCGTTGATGCAGCTAATGAACACGGTGGATGTGCTGAGGCGTTAAGCACCAAGGTAAATATTGTTGGGTCTGATATGATGCTTTCAAGGCTTATGTTGGGCTAATTTATTGGGCTGAGTATGGATCTAAGGGTTAAAATTAAATCAAGTCATGGGTGTACACGAGTTGATGATTATTTTAATTTTGTTGGATTAGTTAATGTGAGTTTTTGTTAAGTCAAGACCAAACCCATTGGATCAAATATTTAAACTCTGCTTTCTAAGATTTATGTAATAAAAAATATTTTGTTTTCTAATTCTAATTTTCTCTCATCACGGTCGACCTTTCTTTTTTTTTTTTTTTTTTTTTCACCCTTTCAGGCCGTTTCTGATTGTGCAGCGCGTTCTTTCGCCCACCTCCCGGCCCAGGGTCCTCGCCCAGCATCGTCACGCGTGGCTGGCGAAGAGGCAGCGGAAAGTGGCGCGAGATACCCCCATTCCCCAGGAACCGGTTTTTTTACGGAGCACTCACACCTTCGGGGTGCCACTTCCGTGAATCCCCATTTTTTTTTGGCAAGTGAGGCCACGTCTTGTCGTCTCGATCAAGTGAGGAAAGACACACCCACGTAGCGGGAGGGACAAAAACGAAGAGGTTCACTGGGGAAGACCCGGAGGCCGGAGGTGTGGGCGGCGAATGATACGAGAAGAACTCACGTTACGGTTGCGCTTGGAACCATTGACAGGGAGCAGTAGAAGCACAGAGAAATTAGTCAACAAAAAAGGCGATAAAAAAAAAGGCAATTCGGCGTGCCCGGGGCTCAACCAGTTGGTTCTTTTCCTTTCCAACAGGGTATTGGATTTCATGGCGGCCTGATCTGAGAAACAAAATCCATATTTTCCATCCAGATATATTACTTTTGTTTTTTTTAACAAATTAAATATATAATTTAATAGGAAAGGGATGGCAAGGCAAAATCGAAGAAGGTACTCGCTTCTAGAACAAAAGCGAAAAAAAAGGGGGAAATAAGGCCACGGATAGGCAGGTTCAATTTTGAGAAGCTTCAGTGGTGGTTTAGCGCTTGCTTGACGTTAACGTTGAAAACTATGATGCTTATAGTTTCCGCAAGTAACATTTCTTCATGGATGCAATATCAGCATATGATAAGTTCTTTTAAGTACAGCCAACGGCTTCTATCGGTTGGGCATGCCATCCAAAACCATGGATTTAATGAGGGACCACTACCTAGCTTCGGCTAAAACTATATACATCCGTATATTGCACGGATACTATGTTTACCAGAGTCAAAATTTTATTAAAGTTAATAAAATTGAAAAGTTATTAAATGATGCATGGCAAACATAAACTCTAATTTGGTGCGGCTTCTTAGGGATGGACTATTTGAATGTCTTTATCTCTCTCATTTTTTAACTGCTGATAATGCATGATCATCTTGAGTTGTGTCCTTAAGCGTCAATGAATGTACCATGAATTTGATGAAGATGATTCACCTCGGCTCTGAGATCTGCAAGAGTCTGAATATTTCGGTGGGGACTCTCTGACGATCAAATTAGTGATCAGAATCATAGCCGTGAGCTTGAAGAAGCTCGAGCTAATGGGATTCTGGAAGAAGACAAGAAAATTCTCTAAGTGCTTGAGTATTCATACCTTGGTTAGAGGTCCCTCTTACCCGTTTTATTGATATTTGGGGTCTGTGTAACTTGCTTTGAAAGCTTTGGAATATCATGATGAGCTACGACTTTGTGAATGGAATGTCAGAATTAGTGAAATTTATCCCATCTAAATTGGGTGATTGGTACTTTTATGGTAGATAACGACCTTTTGGGCTCATCTAATCAAAGTCATTAATGCTTCATAATGGATTATGATTTCTTAGGCTTGTGCTTTTGGGCTCATCTAATCAGAGTCATTAATGCTTCATAATGAATTGTGACTTCTAGGCTTGTGCTAGAATCAATGGAGTTTATCTTATTAGACATATATGAATTAAAGGTGGCTAGTGAGCCCGGCCTTGTGAAAAGTGAAGGCTTGCTTGGGAAGCTGAAGTTGATCTTGAATATAAGATAAGATAAAATAAGATAAGAGATGAGGCCGCCTAAGAACAGGGGCCACCTCAGAGCCACTTATGAGCTGGGGCTGCCCAGGAGCAGGAGCCGCCTCAGGGTTGCTTATGAGCTAGGGCTGCCTAAGAGCAGGGGTCGCCTTAGGGCTGCTTATGAACCGAGGCCACCTAAGAGTAAGGGTCGTCTCAGGGCCACTTATGAACTGGAGCTGCTTAGGAGCACGGGCAGCCTAGGCTCGGGACCGCCTTAGGACTAAGGCTGCCTATGAGGAGGGGCCGCCTAGGAGCTAAGAGCCGTTGGTGCCCTATCGACTCCCGCCGTTAGGTGATTTTATCCGTTAACCTTCACGTGGCTTTTACCAACCACATCATTTGCCGTTCTGCTCCTGAGTCTTGGTGCTTACGCACACAATACTTGCCAATAGAAAGGAGCGCAAAATCCCTTGCTTTTTGTTGGGCCTTATATCATATGCCATAAATTAACGAAGGTGGGCACGCACCTCTGAAGAGGTAAAGTCTCTTCGAAGTTTTCTCATCATTTAAGGAACAGCATTAGAAGCGATACGGTCCGCGAAAAGATTGAGAAAAATACTCCTTGATCGACAAAAAGGTGGAGCACCATTATTGGGTTGTTCTTATCTGTGTTCTATCATTGGGCGCGGATCGCGCCCTTCATGCATCACCGAGGCATCGTATCTCTAATAGTGAAGAGTTTGTGGATAGCTGGATGGTGCCTCCATTCATGAATCTTCATGTAGTACTGTAGTGGGCGGAACATTCAAAAATTATGTATAAAGATTGTCCTGCCCATCTCTCGAGCTTCTCATGCCTCCACTACCTTTCCTGTGCCCTCTTCACCTTCTGAGTCATGAGCTCTTGCCTCTGTCCCTTTGATATTCAGGTCAGTCCCTTTCACTTTCTTTGTTCTTTTCTCCCATGAATTCTAATCCCGTAGGAAAGGTAAGAGCCTCATGGTCGAACCCTCTAGGGAAGAGATCCTCCGGGCATGACGCCGGGCTCCTGGTGGCATCTCCATCCGCGATCGCCCGACGACCATAGCCCAAACACCATCTAGGGCCTCTTCCCCACTAGCTAGGGTTTCTCCACCATCGAGCCACCCAGCATCTCCTTCGGTCACCCTCTCTGAGTCCATAGGTCCAGAGGGGATAGCCTCCACCATGACCGTCCAAGACATAAAGAACCTTAGGGCCCAATATGAGATTACTGATAGCATCTCTACCTCTGCCCCCTGTCCTGGTGATAAGGTGACCTCCAGCTAGTCTGATGGGATTATCTTGTATGAAGAGATTTTCATGAGTGGGCTTCATCTTTCTTTCCATCCATTCTTCCTTAATCTTCTAGATAGATATGACTTTGTCCTGGTGTAGCTAATTCTGAACTCCATTCGGATTATCTGCGCCTTTATAATACTCTGCCATTTTTATAGCCTTTATGCCCGAGTTTCTTTGTTCCGGGCCTTGTACAGACTCCGCAATCCCAACAAAGCCGAGTGGTGGAGCTTCACCTCTAGACCCAAAAGAGCCCTCAAAATAGACTTGCCCTCCAAAATTAAGGGATGAAAATCTCAATTTTTCTATGTCCATTTGGATGGAGTGAAGATGGGCTGGAGCATTCCGAACACCAGCCCTAATAAGAACTCGATTGTAAATGAGGAAGACCAAAAAAATTTTGATTTGCTACTGTCATCCGATCTTTCTCTCTACTGAGAACTGCTATGAAAGGATAACCTCCGCGAAGCTAGCGTAGCACCGGCATCGCCAACACCGGCGCTCGGTGAGTGGCTCACCCCTTAGCCATCCTTCCTTCTTCTTCTTCTTTCCCCCTCCTTTTTTTAAACTCTAATTTTTGCTTCTTTGTGCAAAAATGAATTTTTCTCCACTTGTTGATGGTGGGCCTCCAAAAGAGAAAGAGGCCGCTAGTGATACGGCAAGGGCAGCGCCCAAAAGTCTCACCAGAAAGATTAGGGTGGATCATCTCGGCCCCCCACAGTCTCTTTTACGGCTTCCGAGGCTGCCCCGGTGGAAGAGCCGAGAAGGAAGGATCCCCCTACTGAGGCACCAGGAGCAGGAGTTCCTCCTATTGAAGTTGAGGCAGGGTCATTGAGGGAAGAGCTCCCGATCACCATCGAACTTGAAGTGAAGCTGCACCGAAGGCGAGGGTTGGAATGCCTCCGGTGGTGAAGTTGAAGATGATGTTCTACCGGCAATCCGATCGATGCCGAAGGAAGGAGGGACGCCCCCTAGCAGTGCCTCAAGGGGCCAGCTGTCTTGGGTGATGGCGATGAACCATGGTCGGTTGGCAGAGCGTGTATTGAGGCGCTCTAGCCTTCCAACTTTCCAAGCTAAGCTTTGCCACCAACCGATTACCGATGTCTTCAACAATCTCTTTACCATCGCCCTTCAGGTAAGTTTGCTAGCTCCATTTCTTTTCGTATTTGGATACAATATGAGAATTTGGTCTGAGCTCTAGCCGATTGGTCCATGCAGATGTCCAACAGCCATTTTGTCCTTCGAGATGCCTGCACTGGGGCCGTCAATAACTGTGAGCATACTTAGGATGAACTGATTGCTGCCAAGACCCGAGCTGACACCTTGGCCAGAGAATTGGCCGAGGTGCGAGCTTGAGAGATGAAGGCGGCTGATGAGCTCTGAGCTGCTCAGGAGGGGAGCTGTTGTTTAAAGGCTCATGCCGAGGAAGCCAAGAGTAAGGCCAAAGTCACCGAGGCCAAATTAGTGGATGCCATGACAAGACATAGGCCTACTAAGGAGAGGTTGGAAGATTCTCCCCTCAAGTTAGACCATGCCGAAGAGAGGGCCGATAAGGCTGAGTCCGAAGCTCGGGCCTGTTGGGAATTATGTATTCTAGATATGAATCAAATTCATGAAAACATAGCAGAAGATATAATACAAAATTTCCAGATGCCCAGGATCCTTAGGAACAGATTCATTAAATTATAAATAAAATCTAAAATATTAGATTTATTCATACCTGAGTCCTTTATCGATGTAGAAAAGGATGAAGCCGGTGAATCCTCTGCCACTAGCCGTCCACGTGTCCGGCCTCTAACGGTGATCCACGCGGAGAAGAGTGGATGAAGACCTTCATGGTATGAAGTTGGCACTTAGGGAGAGAGGGGTGCTAGCACCTCTTGAATTCCCTTATAGAAATATTCAAACATAGATATCTCGAAGATCTAAAATATCTAATCTTTTTCTTCTCACACTCTCTCTTCCTAGGAGGAAGGAACCATATTTATAGAGAGAGGGAGAGAAAGAAACGTTAAGGAAGAAGAAGAGACCTCTTTTCATGGTAACATTAATCCAAGAAGAGACATTTTTTCATGGTAACGTCATGGTAACATTAATCCAAGGAAACAGAAGAAACTCTCATTCTCATGGTAACATTAATCCAAGTGTGACAATCTTAGCCTTTGAAATTAGGAGTTAGTTATCCCCCAATCTGTATGTGTTCATCATCGAACCATAGAGATTCATCATGCCTTATCCCATGGGCATGATTCCATCTTCACATGGCTGAGATTTTCCATCCATACCCTAATAATAAGAGCCATCCATCACATGGATCAAGTCATATTTGGGTATCCAATTATTTGTTCATCATATGCACAAATAATTTCTCTTTAACATTCCTTCTACTATAATGGATCATATCTATTATTATTTTATCTTCTTTAAATTGGGTCTTACCCAATTATTTAATTGATCATCCTATCTGAATTAAATCTAATTTAATTCTCATTTTAATTCATCCAAAATTCTTCTTAATGCGTGTGACCCATTAGGCCCTTTAACATGTTGGCAATAATCATGTCCTAATCACAGACCCTAGGAATGATTGGACAACTCTTTGTCCAAGTCAACAACATGATTATAGATCATGAGAGGCCTCTAGCAAAGCATCATGACCACCAAACTGCTAAAGGTTTTGTTGACGTGACCATCAACAATACCTATCCATGAACGGTTACCGTATGATCAAATCCTTTCATCACATATCCGAGATCAATCAGTGGTATGGAATGTGTCAACCCTGTAATTGATCTTTGTTTACTCGATCTCAGAAAAAATTGACTCATATGAATTAGAACTTTGAAACTATTTTGAATTTCAACTCAACCTTGCAAGAATTTAACAATCAATTTAATCCATCAAGTGGCCATGGGATATAGCCCTTTCTATCAAGGGAGACGAATCCTATCTTGATCAAACACCATCTTCATGTGCTTCATGTCATACCCAACCAACACCATATTTGCCACTCGTGGCGAGAGCGATATTTGAATGTCGTCAAAGCATGACATTCCACACATGAGATGCAATGAAGATCTCAAGTCAAAGGATCACTCACACCACCGTCATTAGAGATCAACCATCGACACTATATAGAATATCCATATGGGATCTCTGTATGGGTCATCCAATGCATCGTTACAATAACGAGCATCCACACACCTATCCAAGTATCTTCATACTTCAGCTTGCGAAATCAGCTGCTCATCCCAAGGGTGAGGATATGCAATGTGTGCCAGTCTTATGGTGTTCGATGGTGTCCAGTCCCATCTACACATTGACTAGGAAAGTTTAAAGAATTGAACCATAACGTGCAATTTGGATCTCACAATTTGTAATCTCTATTACAAATTCCATATGCACGATTCACATTCTTTTGGACTTTATCTCATAGACAAATATATCAAATAAAAGACATCTTGATAGATAAAGAAATCATTTTATTTGATTTGTATTCATAGAATGTATATAACATTCAATCCAATTGGATCTAGGACATACATTAACAATCTCCCACTTGCACTAGAGCCATTCACCCATGTATTTAATATCGAGTGACTTAACATGATTATCATGCTTCTGCTACGGCAGAGCTTTAGTGAGCGGATCAGCTACATTATCCTCAGTGGGGACTCATTCTATTTTTACATCATTCCTACCAATAAGCTCTTTAATTACATAGTATCTCCTAAGTACATGTTTGGACCTTTGATGAGACCTTGGCTCCTTAGCTTGCATAATAGCTCCATTGTTGTCACAATACGAGTGTACTGGATCAGCAATGCTTGGAACCACACCAAGTTCAGTAATGAACTTTTTGATCCAAACTGCTTCTTTGGCTACATCTGATGTTGCGATGTACTCGGCTTCGATCGTAGAGTCGGCAGTCGTCTCCTGCTTGGAACTCTTCTAGCTGACTGTACCGCCATGAGTGTAAAGACATAGCCTGATTGAGATTTATAATCATCTTTATCAAACTAAAACTAGAATCCGTATAACCCTGAACTATGAGTTCAGGTCCTCCATAAACCAAGAACATATCTTAGTCCTTCGTAAGTACTTAAGGATATTCTTGACAGCCATCCAATGTTTCTCACCAGGGTTTGCCTAGTATCTACTAGTGATACTCAATGCATAAGAAACATCAGGTCTCATACATAGCATCGCACACATGATGGATCCGATTGCTGAGGCATATGGAATCCTATTCATGTGCGCTCTCTCCATTTGGGTCTTAGGACTCATGTCCTTAGAGAGATGTATCCATGCGATACCGATAGGAATCCCTTCTTGAATTCCTCCATGCTAAACCTTTTTAGCACTTTATCTATGTACGTTGATTGGAACAATCCAAGCAACCTCCTAAATCTATCTCTATAGATCTTAATACCCAGTATGTAGGTTGCTTCTCCCAAATCTTTCATTGAGAACTTGCTGGACAACCAATCCTTCACTTCTTGCAGCAAGGATACATTGTTTCTATCAATAATATGTCATCTATATAATATCAGGAAAATAATAACACTCCTACTAACCTTCTTGTACACACATGGATCATCCTTATTTTGATAAAATTAAACTTTTTAATTGTTTCATCAAAATGGATGTTCCAACTTTTAGAGGCTTGCTTAAGTCCATAAATAGACCTTTGCAGCTTGCATACCTTTTGAGAATCAATGGACTCAAAACCCTCAGGTTGTGTCATATACACATCCTCCACTATATCACCATTTAGGAAGGCGGTCTTGACATCCATTTGCTATATCTCATAATCGTAATAGGCTGCAATCGCAAGCAAAATCCTTATGGACTTAAGCATGGCTACAGAGAAAAGGTTTCATCAAAGTAAACACCTTGCCTTTGCTTGTAACCTTTTGCAACTAGCCTCCCTTATAGGTAATCACATTACCATCATGTCAGTCTTCTTCTTGAAGACCCGTTTGACCCAATGGGTTTTATCCCTTCAGGTGGATCAACCAAAGTCCATACTTGGTTGTCATACATGGAGTCCATTTCAGACTTCATGGCTTCAAGCCATCTCTTGGAGTCAATGTCACAAATTGCTTCCTCATAGTTAGTAGGCTCATCATCTTCTATAAGAAATCCATATCTCTCAGGAATATGATGTGTTCTACCAGACCTACATAACTGATGTGTACTTGGAGCTACCTGTTGCTCCATCATTTCTGATAGAGGCTCATATAAATGTTGCCTGAATGTGAGTTGAATCTCCTACTCAACTCCCACTACATTTGGCATTTGCTCCATGTCATCTAATCGGTCTGTGTCAATTTATGGTTCTTGAGTTTCACTAATCTCAATATTTCTCCCACTGCTGTTTCTTAGAAAAATCATTCTCTAGGAAGATGGCATGCCTTGAAACAAAAACCTTTTGCTCGAGTGGTGATAGAAGTAGTATCCTTTTGTTTCTTAGGATACCCCACAAAATTACACTTGTCGATCTAGCTCCTAGCTTGTTCGACTCATTACGCTTTACATAAGTGCAGCAACCCCAAATCCTTAGATGACTAAGGGTTGGTTTCTTCCACACCATATCTCATAGGGAGTGGAACTGATCGACTTAGACGGAACTCGGTTTAGAGTGTATTTGGCTGTGTGTAGGGCATAACCCCAAAACATTTTTGGAAGATTTGCAAGGCTCATCATTGATCGCACCATATCTAATAGTGTGTGATTTCTCCTTTTTGATACACCATTATGTTGTGGCGTACCAGGAGGAGTCCACTAAGAGAGAATCCCATTCTCCTTCAAATATTCTATGAACTCATGGCTTAAGTATTCCCCACCTTGATCTGATCGAAGTATCTTAATACTTTTATCACTTTATTTTTCTATCTCGAATCTGAATTCTTTGAACTTTTCAAAGGCTTCAGATTTGTGCTTCATCGGATATATAACCATACCTACTATGGTCATCTATAAATGTGATGAAGTAAGAAAAACCTTCTATTGCCTGAATATTGATAGGACAACATACATCCTAATGTAATAGTCCTAAATATTCAGTTGCTAGCTCACCCTTTTTAGTAAAGGATGACTTAGTCATTTTTCCACGTAAGCACGACTCACATTCCTCAAACGATTCCCAATCGAATGAGCCCAAGTAGCCATCCTTATGTAACTTGGTTAAACGTGTTTCATTTACATGGCCTAAACGACAGTGCCATAGGAACGAGTTCTTAGAATTATTTGATTTTAATTTCTTAGTTTCTACATTGAGAATAGGGCATTGTAAATTCGAAACATAAATCCCGTTTAACATTTCAGCAGAACCAAGGAACATTTCATTTTTAAAAAGTGAAATTCCTTTATTTCCAATTTCAAATGTATATCCATCATTTACAAGATATGAAACAGAAATAATATTTTTTTTATGTTTGGAACATAGTAACAATTACTAAGCTCCATTACAAGCCCAGTGGATAAAGATAAAGAACAAGATCTACAGCTAAAGCAGCAACCTTTGCTCCATTTTCCATGCGCAGGATCACTTCATCTTTTTCAGCTTTCTACTGCTTTTTATCATCTGCATATTAATACAAATATGAGATCCACAACCGATATCCAATACCTAAGTGGAATAGGAAGTAACAGAAGAAAATATCTCAATCATAAATGTACCTAATGTAGAAGCATATGTATGCTTCTTTTCTTTCAGGCTAGCCAGATAAGCCTTGCAGTTTCACTTCCAATGCCCTTCCTTGCCACAGAAGTGACACTTTCCCTTGGCTACTTTGTTTTTCTTAATGCCCTTATTTGGTTTAGTCGCCTTGGCCTTTTGGACCTTATTTTTCTTTGGCCGCTTCTTACGAGTGCCAGAGGACTCCACAACCATAACCTGCCCCTTTTCTTTCTTAATGTTGGGCTCGGCATTCGTCAGCATATTCGCAAGCTCAGGTAGAGACGTCTTAGCTTGTTCATATTGAAATTAAAAATAAATTGTGAATAGCTGGGAGGTAATGATTGTAGAACCAAGTTAATACTTAGTTCATGATCCATCACAAAACCCAATCGTGCCAACTTCTCAATCAGATTGATTATTTTCAGTACGTGAGCACCCACGGATGAATCCTCAGTCATTTTGCACTGAAACAGCTCTTTAGAAGTTTGAAACCTCTCATATCGAGACTGTGCACCAAATAACTCTTGCAAGTGCATCAAAATCTCCTAAGCATTCATATGCTCATACTGTTTCTGAAGATCAGGTGACATCGAGGCCAACATCAAATATGTGGCCATGTCTTCAGCATCTTTATACCGGTTGTATGCCACGTGAACCTCAATCGGAGCATCCACTGGTGGGACCTCCGATGCAACATCATCTAGGACAAAAAGAATTTTTTCATATCAAAGAATGATCCTTATATTCCTTAGCCAATCAGGGAAGTTGAGTCCAGTCAATTGTTGGATTCTAAAATATTCCTAAGGTTGATGTTTACACTCATGGTTTCTTAGATAACCTACATAAAATTAGAACGAGTCAATTACTATGAATACTAATCACCAACTTAATATGGTAATTCTAGATTTTTAATTAAGTTGGTTTCTTCTACTATTTTATCAAGGTTAATAGCCCTCTCTATTAATCTCAAGAAATTGGCATTCAATTTTTTTAGTGGGCTAGGATCCTCATTTGAATTACCTTGACCTTGGCTTTGGCACAATAAATCTCGATAAGCCAAATTTGGTAGATTATCATCAATCACATTTAATGTGACTCCTAGATCATTTAGGGGACATTGCCTTGTCAATCACACCCATATGTGATCACCCTAAAGTTTGCCTCTAGATTAGACTGACCCTGACTTTGGCCAATTATGCCAACTAATCTAGTTAAGTCAACCCATTGTTCCACAATCAACTCCTCATAAGTACACTCGACCTCGGCTTTGGCATGAAAAATCTCATGACCTAATGATTTTTATCATGTGAACAATGGAAGGCTTATGACTTAATATTCGTGGAGGGATTTAGCGTATATAGGCCCCATCTACATCTACAATATTTGTACTATGCTAGGTTACATATCTATATGTAGATTTTAGATGAATCTTTATTAACCTAAAAATATCGTAAAATCAAATCTTATGATTGGGATTTCTAATCAAATTAGGATCCCTGACCACTATCTAATACAGAAACCCTAATCATGTGACTAGATTTATTGCTTCTATCCTGATTAACCTTATTGATCTAATCAATTAAGAGCTTTTCATAAGAATGGCCAGATTAACTGATCAATGGGGTCCTATTTAGCATACCCTTCGATCCCATTGAATGGGTTTTCTCAGGCAGCAACAGATCAATTAAAAACCATGATCACACTTATCTTAGACACCAATGTATGTAAGCCTAATTGATCAGACCAATATTGGGATCATAGGATCACGCAAAGATGTGGTTAAGTCTAAGTTTCCTAAATCTTTATCATCTATTACATTTTATGATAACTATAGATAGTGATCTTGTTAGGGTATTATGATAAAAATTCTTAATTTAAATTTTAAATTTTCTTATCATTTATTACATGTTATGACATGTCAGTTTTACATCCCATGTAAATCCTAATATCTCTAACAAACCCTAATCATGTTCTTATCATGATAAGATTTTAGATTTAAAATATAAAATTTTAAATTCCATATGATTACATTTAATCACAATCTTATCTTGATCTAAATATCCAAACTAAGTTTTCAACGTTCATTATCATAAGAATATCAAATCTTAATCACATCAATAATCATGTTAAAATTAAATCCTAAACATGATTTCTAGGATTTCAGCATATAGTATCTATCATGCATAAATAATAATTACTATTTTAACACGATACATATATGAATAAATTTAAATTAATTATTTTTTATCATATAATAAATCTTTGTCTCTGATATCATATATCAAAGTACTCTATTTTAACATGATAATGAACATGCATAAATCTAAATAATATTATTTATCATCAAATAATAAATATTTTATTATATTTTAGATTTATTATCAATATATGAAAACTATTCAAGATTTTAAGCATAATAAAATCTAATATTATCAATCATATTGACTCAAGTATCCTATCAGATTAATGAATGTGTAGCCTAAGGTGGCTCTGATACCACTGTTGGGAATTATGTATTCTAAATATGAATCAAATTCATGAAAACATAGCAGAAAATATAATACAAAATTCTCAGATGCCCAGATCCTTAGGAACAGATTCATTAAATTACAAATAAAATCTAAAATATTAGATTTATTCATACCTGAGTCCTTTATCGATGTAGAAAAGGATGAAGCCGATGAATCCTCTGCCATTAGCCGTTCACATGTTCGGCCTCTAACGGTGATCCATGCGGAGAAGAGTGGATGAAGACCTTCAAGGTATGAAGATGACACTTAGGGAGAGAGGGATGCTAGCGCCTCTTGAATTCCCTTATAGAAATAGTCAAAATAGAAGATATTTTTGAAGATCTAAAAGATCTAATCTTTTTTTTCTCACGCTCTCTCTTCTTAGGAGGAATGAACCATATTTATAGAGAGAGGGAGAGAAAGAAACGTTCCAAGGGAGAAGAAGAGACCTCTTTTCATGGTTGTAACATTAATCCAAGGAAACAAAGAGACCTCTTTTCATGGTAACCTTAATCCAAGGAAAGAAATTCTCATTCTCATAGTAACGTTAATCCAAGTGTCACAATTTCAGCCTTTAAATTAGGAGTTAGTTATCTCATAACTACATGCCCCAATCTGTATGTGTTCATCATTGAACCATAGAGATTCATCATGCCTCATCCTATGGGCATGATTTCATCTTCACATGGCTAAGATTTTCCATCCATACCCGAATAATCAGAGCCATCCATCACATGGATCAAGTCATATTTGGATATGCAATTATTTGTTCATCATATGCACAAATAATTTCTCCTTAACATTCCTTCTACTATAATGGATCATATCCATTATTATTTATCTTCTTTAAATTGGGTCTTACCCAATTATTTAATTGATCATCTTATCTGAATTAAATCTAATTTAATTCTCATTTTAATTCATCCAAAATTCTCCTTAATGCATGTGACCCATTAGGCCCTTTAACATGTTGGTAATAATCATGTCCTAATCACAGACCCTAGGAATGATTGGATAACTCTTTGTCCAAGTCAACAACATGATTATAGATCATGAGAGGCCTCTAGCAAAGCATCATGACCACACAACTGCTAAAGATTTTGTTGATGTAACCATCAACAACACATGTCCATGAATGATTACCGTATGATCAAATCCTTTCGTCACATATCCGAGATCAATCAGTGGTATGGAATGTGTCAACCCTATAATTGATCTTTGTTTACTTGATCTCAGAAAAATTGACTCATATGAATTAGAATTTTGAAACCATTTTGAATTCCAACTCAACCTTGCAAGGATTTAACAATCAATTTAATCCATCAAGTGGCCATGGGATATAACCATTTCTATCAAGGGAGACGAATCCTGTCTTGATCAAACACCATCTTCATGTGCTTCGTTTCATACCCAACCGACACCATATTTGCCACCCGTGGCTAGAGCGACGTTTGGATATCGTCAAAGCATGACATTCCACACATGAGATGCAATAAAGATCTCAAGTCAAAGGATCACTCACACCACCGTCATTAGAGATCAACCATCGACACTATATAGAATATCCATATGGGATCTCTGTATGGGTCATCCAATGCATCGTTACAATAACGAGCATCCACATACCTATCCAAATATCTTCATACTTCAGCTTTTGAAATCAGCTGCTCACCCCAAGGGTGAGGATATGCAATATATGCTAGTCTCACGGTGTTCGATGGTGTCCAGTCCCATCTACACATCAACTAGGGAAGTTTAAAGAATTGAACCATAACGTGCAATTTGGATCTTACAATTTGTAATATATCTCTATTACAAATTCCATATGCATGGTTCACATTCTTTTGGACTTTATCTCACAGACAAATATATCAAATAAAAGACATTTGGATAGATAAAAAAATAATTTTATTTGATTTGTATTCATAGAATGTATGCAGCATTCAATCCAATTGGATCTAGGGCATACATTAACAAGGCTGCTATGGAGAAACAAGCTTTTTTGGAGGCGGACCCTCGGACCTCTTGGGAGAAGAAGACCGCCGCCAAGGCCCAGGCTGAAGAAGCGATGGAGAAATTGGCCATCATCGAAGCCCAAGTTAAGGAGAAGGTGGCCGCCATTGAAGCCCAAGCCAAAGCAAAAGTGGCCACCGCTGAACCCCAAGCTTGGGAGGCCGCAGAGCACTATAAAGGCTCCACCACTTTTACCGTGGAGGTGAATGAAGCGGCCATCGACACCTTCTCCAACGGCTTTGAGAAGTGTAAAGAGAGGATCTCCCGAATCTTCAAAATATGCGGCCTTAAACGCATTCAGCCTGAAGACGAAGAGGAGGATCCAAAGAGTGGCGATGCCGAAGATAGGTCGGGGCCCACCGAACCTTAGAGTTTATTTCCTCTTTCTTTTTCTAACATTTTGTAATCCGACTAATGTCGATCTTTGTATGATATTGACATAAGATTAATGAAAGAAATATTTTGTTCAAGTATGACGAACTTAGCTTTTTGTAACGCTTTGGACTTTTGGTGATCATATCTTGGCTTTAGCCTTTAAGTTCAACAAGATGCACCTTCGGCTTCTTGAGTATATTTAGAGAGTTGGCAACTTGATGTGCAGTCTTTATGGAGACACTTGGGCTTGCCTTCACCTTTTGGGCATTTGCTGAAGTGTTCTTTGGATGCTAATGCCAGTCGCAGGTCCTTCAAGGGCCTTCTGAAACTACCTTGGGGGCTTCTCGATGCCGGCTCGGGAGTCAACTCGAGGCAATTGGGACCATAGGACTTGAACTACCTCGGGAGTTTCCCGGTGCTGACCCGGTGGTGTCCTTATGATCATGGGGACACTTAGGAGTTCTTCCACCCATTTTCCTTTGAACTCATCCAATTGGGTTCTAAGTCCCGAAGGATGGTCCAATTCATGACTTATGCTTCTTCATTGGTTTGTGGATGCTCGACAGAAGTGAACCAATGGCCGATACCCAACTCAATATAAAAAGTCTTGAATGCAGCATTATCAAATTATCGACTATTATCGATGATGATAGTATGAGGTAGGCCAAATCGACAGATAATAGACTTCCAAAAAAATGTTCTTACCTTGCTCTCGATGATTTTGGCTAACGCTTCAACTTCAACCCATTTGGTGAAGTAGTCGATGGCGACAAGTAAGAACCTCCATTACCCTGAAGCTGGAGGGAATGATCCAAGGATATCCATTCTCCATTGAGCGAAGGGCCATGGAGTAGAGAGCGGGCTCAACTGGAAGGCTGGCTATCGTTGAACATTAGAATATCGCTGGCAACTGTCGCACTTCTGGACTAGCTCAGCAGCATCCTTTCGCATAGTAAGCCAATAATATTCCTAGCAAAGAGCCTTGCATGCCAGTGATCTGCCCCCCAGGTGGTTCCCATATATGCCCTCATGAATCTCCCTAAGGATATAATTAGCATCCGTAGGGCCAACACATTTAAGAAGGGGATAAGAAAAGGACTTCTTGTATAATTGCTCATTCAGTAACACAAACTTGGGAGCCCACCACTTGAGTAGCCTGGCTTCTATGGGATCAGCGGGGAGAGTTACCATCAGTACGCTAATGGATGTAGGCATCCATCCATGTTGACTCTTGCATAACTGGTAGAACTTCTTCTGCTGCATCAATACTTGGAGTCTTCAGGTGCTCAACATATGTTCTTCCCAAGGTGTTATCCGCCGAAGTGGCTAGCCATGACAAGGTATTAGCTCTAGCATTTTTGTCCCTAGAAATATAATTGATAGTGAAATAAGCCAATGAGGAGGTCAGCAACTTAACTTTATTTAGATATCGAGACATAATGGGTCTCGAGCATCATATTCCCCAGTAATTTGTCTGGAGATGAGTTGGGAGTCAGTGAAGGCCCTGAGGTGCTTTACTCTGAACTCCTATGCGAGCTTAATCCCGGCCAACAAGACCTCATACTCGGCTTGATTATTTATAGCTTTAAAGAAAAATCGAAGAGCGTACTCCAGCACTACGCCCTTCAGATTTGCAAGAATAAGACCAGCTCTGCTTCCTTGAGAATTAGAGGCACCATCAACATAGAGGATCCAGGTCTCCGCCACATTCCCACTAGTGTCCGAACATGTCATTGGAAAATCTTTAGGTTGCTTTTCCATCCAAGTGCACTCCACCAGAAAGTCCGTCAGCACCTGGGACTTTAAGGCAGATTGGGATTGAAATGAAAGGTCAAACTCTCCCAATTTAATTGCCCATTTAGCTAATCGATCAGATGTGTCAGGATGAGCCAAGATAGCTATAAAAGCTGGTCCATGAGTATCACGATTGGATGGGCTTGAAAGTATGGCTTGAGACGCTAAGCAAAGATGATTCAAACAAAAATAATTTTTTGATTCTGGAGTACCTGGTTTCCACATCTTGGAGTACTTTATTGGTGTAGTAGATGGGTTTCTATGCTCCATCGGAGTCAAGGCATACCAAAACAGAGCTAACTGCTTTCGGAGAAGTAGCAAGATAAAGGAAGAGCCTTTTCCCTTCTTTTGGCTTTGACAGTAATGGTGGTATGGATAGAAATTCCTTCAACTCCTCAAAGGCTTTCTGACAATTCTTCGTCCACTCAAAGCCATTCGCCTTGCGTAGAGCTTTAAAGAAGGGTAAGCATCTTTTAGCTGATCTCGATAGAAAACGGCTCAGAGCTACTACTCTTTTGGCGAGCCACTGCACCTTCTTTTTATTGACTGGCTGCTTCATATCGAAAATGGCTTGTATCTTTTTGGATTTGCTTCAATCTCCAATTGGGTAACCAAAAAGCCCAGGAATTTCTCGACAATGACTCCAAATGCATACTTGTGAGGGTTGAGCTTCATTTGATGGTACCGAAGATTGTTTAATGTTTCTTTTAAATCAACCATATGGTCGGTGGTGCAAGTGCTCTTGGTTAGCATATCATTCACATGCACCTCCATATTATGCCAATTCTGGTCTTTAAAGACATTATTCATCAATCTCTAGAGGTGGCCCCTGTGTTTTTTAACCTAAAGGGCATCACTTTGTAGTAGTAGATGCCCTTCTCGGTGATGAAAGAGGTATTTTCTTCATCCATTGGGTCCATCTTTATTTGGTTGTATCTACAAAAGGCATTCATAAAACTGAGGAGCTCATGGCCAGATGTGGAGTCCACCAATTGGTTAGTCCGTGATAGCAGAAAGCTGTCTTTAGGATATGCTTTATTAAGATCGGTAAAGTCGATGCAGATTCTTCAACTTTCACTGGCCTTTCAAACCATCACCACATTGGCTAGCGAATTTGGGTATTGTGCTTCCTGAATGTGGCCAGCGGTAAGTAGCTTATTGACCTCCGCATCAATAGCCTTCTGTCGCTCAGGGGCGAAACTTCTCTTCTTTTGGCGGACATGCCGGTACTTTGGATCAATATTAAGCTTATGAGTAATTACCTTCGAAAGGATGCTGGACATATCCAATGCTGACTAGGAAAAGACATCTGCGTTTACCCATAAGAAGGTAAGGAGTTGATTCTTCATCTTCAAGGGAAGAAGCTCGCTAATTTACACAGTCTTCACGGGATCATCCCCCAACGGATAGGTTAGCAAGCGCTTGGCGGGCTCTCCCCTTCTTTCAACTTCCCTAGGATCGAGCAGCACTGGGGTCAGTAGGATCACCATCTCTTAAGGGCTAGAAGCCATATGATAACATAACTGCACATGATTTTGCTTCCCACGCATCTCACCGATTCCTCCACCGGTAGGAAATCTCACGAGCAAGAGCTTAGTAGATATCACTGCATCCAAGAGGTTTAAACCGGGCTGACCGAGTATGGCATTGTAAGCCAGAGGTACTCGGGCCACTAGAAATCTCATTAGGACTATACTTTGATACGGCGGTAATCCTACCATGATCAGCAAGGTAATTTCACCTTTTACCCTCACTAAATTCCCTGTAAAACTAACCAAAGGTGTTGTCACTGGTTGAAGGGAATTGAAAGATCAATTCATCCGAACAAAGGCAACATAAGTAAGGATATCGACAGAGCTCCCACTATTCACCAAGATTCTTTTTACAGGATGCTTAGCGATCATCATAGAGATAACAACGCTATCATCATTCAGACTGTCCCCTCCTCACTAATTTTCCTTCAAAAAAGGGGATTACATTTTCTATTCTCTCCTCTCCTCTCGGTCTTTTAGAAGAAAAAGTTGTTTCACATGAAAGCATGCCCACCATCCTCTCTGTTGGGATGTTATCGACGTTAGCCTGGACAGGCGCTCGATGGCATGCTTTAGATTACGACAGTCTTCAGTATCATGGCCATATTCTCTATAGAAGCAGCAATAATGACTCCAATCGCGAGTAGTGTCCATCCTCAATGGGAGATGGTGTCAGAGATAAGGTTCACTTTCTGTAATGACCCGGGCCCACAGCACCCACGAAACCATTTCGTTATAAGAAAGCAAGACGGATAAGGTCCACACCAACTTGGGCCACCATAATCCAAAAGGGATCCAATTGGTACTTGTCCATATTTCTTAACTGATTATAAACCATACAATCAACTTTTAATTTTTTGATGTGGGACTATTGAGAGGGGCATCACAATCTACCCCTCTTACAGAGACGACGTCCTCATCGCCAAGGGCAATTGATCATAACCATTAGGCAGGCAGGATTCTAGAGGTGGCCCCCACAGGTTTAAGAGATGGCTCCAATCAATGTAGCACTTTGCCATATAGCCCCCACCTTCTGTGGCCCCCATAGGTTCAAGAGGTGGCTCCCATCGATATAGCACTTTGCCCTGTGTACCACTTAGCTCCTGCACTTTCGGCTGATGCATGGCTCTGATACCATATTGTAACAATTCAGGCCCCAGGTCCGCAGCACCCACGAACCCGTTTCATTATAAGAAAGCAAGATGAACAAGATCCACACTAACTTGGGCCATCACAGCCCAAAAGGGATCCAATTGGTACTTGTCCATCTTTCTTAACTAGTTATAAACCATACAACCAACTCCCAATTTTTCGATGTGGGACTATTAGGAGGGGCATCACACTTTCAATCTCCATAAAGATATGAGACCAGGAGGCAAGTAGAGGTGTAAAGTTTCCTTCTCTGAAGCAAAGTTTTGTCATGGATTATCTGGCCGATGCGGGGGCTCAAGCTTCTTGAGAGGAGATCCGCTTGGCTCCGTGCGAACCAGTCTTTTGCTAGACCTTTTTTTAGTGTCCCTCCGAGTAAAATTAGCTTCATCGGCACGAATATATTTCGGTGCATGACTCAGAAGCTTAGCATTGGAACTGGAAGGTTTTTTTTCCAATGAATAGGTGAAGCGAGAGGGACGGAGCCCTCGCTTCAGGGCAAGAGTGGCCATAGCTTTGTCGAGGTGGTAGACCTTGAGGGCTACCATCTTGAATCGGGCCACAAAATCCTTCAAGAGTTCTTCTTTCTTCTGTTGAACAGAGAACAAACTATCTGCTATCCGGGGATCTTCCGACAGGCATCAAAATGCGCTAAGAAAGTTTTCTTCAACTATCGAAAGGAGTTGATGCTGCGTGGGAGTTGGCGAGAATACATAGCAGGGAAAGCAATACATAGAAGGGCATCAGTCGCCTCCTGAACTTGCATGAGAGCTTTATAACTCTTCAGGTGGTCAAGTGGATCCATGGTGCCATCATAAGGATCTAGCTGGGGAAGGCGGAACCTATGAGAGACATGCTCTTCCATAATCCGACAAGTGAGGGATGGACGAGTGTCATAATTTACCCCAGGTTGGTTATTGAGCTTCTAGCTAAACTCTTTCAACCGTTGGTCTTGCTCCTCCAAGCGCCTCTCCATCTAGCAATTGAGGTCCTTGCTCATTGATTCAGAAGACGAGTAGGGAAAGCAATGGCGCTGATGGCGATATGTCTTTCTGGGATCCTTTCCCCGTCGTTGTTTGAAGGAGGGGCTGCTCGAGCAGCAGATAGAAGACCGCGACCTTTTGGAGGTTTCCTGGTGGTGGTGCCTGGATGGAGTATAATGGTGGCGATGCTCCTTCGAAGAGGGTCTTCTGTAGGTAGATTATTGACTGGTTGGGGTGGCTGTTGCAAGCAGTATGAGACGCTTGGATCACTGTGTTAGTTAATCTTTTTGTAGGCTACAAATATACATTTTAAAATTTTCTAAAATAAATACATAACGAAAGCAATAAGATATTGGATCTAATCTAATATCAGCCTACAATAGGATCAATATATAAAAATTATATATATAAGGTATAAAAGAAAAGTACATAAATCAAATCTATGTAAAAAGGTATACATGTCAGATCTATGTAAAAAAGTATACAGATCAAATCTATGTAAATACAAATAACATAGATCATATCTATATTTATGGCCTAGTGTGTTATATCATATCTAAGTCACAGTAACTATTGAATCTTTTACCTTTGGATGCTTAATGACTCTTGCAGTAATAAAAGGCAGTGGTAGGTATAACTTCTACAAGCTACATAAAGGTGTATGGCCTCTACAGATGATCCATACCGGGGTTCTGGTCCTGACTAGCCTCTTCGAAGTGCTAGCTCCTCTTCAAGGCTTCGATGATGAGATTTCTTCTTTTTAACACCGAGATGCTCTTGGAGTTGTCTAAAAGATGTGGAGAAAACCTTTTTTCCTTGGCTTTATAGCCAGAACCCCTTTCACCCTAAAAAACTTTTTCTCTCTATCTTTGTCTTTTCCTTTTCCAACATTGAAGAAACCCTTCATCTTCTTTTCAGCCAAAAATCGAAAAAGGTTTGAAGTCAAGAAAGAACCCTTCATCTTCCTTTTCAGTTAAAAAACGAAAAAGGTTAAAAGATAAGGAATGAGAGGTAATTAGGGAGAGGTTATTAACATCCATCTTAAATTCAAACTTAAAATTTTTGAATTCAAAATTCAAACTTCAAACTTGAAATTAAAATAGTTTGAAATTCAAATTCATAATTTAAATTTAAACGGATAAGGATGTTAACATTAGGCTTTCCTAAATTTAAGCCCAAACCAAATCCCATTTGATTTGGCCCAAATATTCATAACTCAATCAAATTGAGCTAGCCAGCAGTCGTATTACCAATTTAATCCTCCAAATAATTTACTAACATTTAGTTTCTCAATCATCCAATCAAGTAGAATCCCCTATGGTGTGTGATCCCATAGGTTTGAACACTAAGCCGGTAGCATTGGAACACTTCCAATACTAATCGAAGTCATCATCTAGCAATGACACCCGACGTCCGGATAGACCGAAGGTTGCAGAGCAACAATCAAGAACCTTTGGCATATGGTTACCATATATTTCATCCCTTTGACCCTCAATGCTCAAGATGACTTAGGGCTTTAACTGCCAACCTTGATCAGCTCATCCATAAAGTGTCTCAATCTTCACAAGTCCTGTGACTCCTCACAAGGACTACCCTGGCCAAGGTTTTGCTAAATTAAAACACAAAGAGACATTTACTCCAAACTATTTGAAGGGGTCAATCCCATCTTGATCCACTCACTACTCCATAAGTACTTTACTATACCCAGAAACCTTCTATCACTGGATTAAAAATTCAGGTAATCCGGCACTAAAGTACAATAGGTTGCTTGTAAGCTACCATGGTGATCTCAAGTTAGGGGAACACTTATATCCATATCCCTTCACGAATACCTCTTGGCAGAAAGGTGTTCCGTAGATTGGTCATGTTCAGTGAGATGTCATATAGCTCACCTGCATGTCATACCAGTATTACCACACTCCTTGGTAAAGAGGAAAACCAATCCATATGATATATAACAACCTTTACTTGATACATAGTTATCCTATAACTATATTATTTGGTCACGACTATTTTAAGAACCACTCAATAAACCCTCTCTTTATTGATTAGATTATGGTTCTAAAGACTCCATCACAAAAGAATTTATTTAAGGAAGATACGATGTGATGAACCACCAAATAAATATTTTATTAATTAATAATTTATATATATTTACAACTTGCACAATCATCTACATGTTAGTTGATTGGCTTTAGGACATAATTTTCAACACACTGTTGTCCTTGCAACTCACGGACCGCTCCAACAAGAGCTTGGACTTGTCGAGTAAAGGTAGCCAGTTGTTCGTGTGGAGTGAACAAAATTGGTGGTGAGAAAAAAGCAGGGGGATTAGCCTTTCATTGCTCAGCATGATAGGAATGCCCCCTAGTATAACTGGCAGAAACCTCCTGAATATGCGTTACCACCATTGTTGTTCAAGAGAGGGCGAGCTTGTAGCTCAGAGTTACAAAGCTATCCTTCTCTGCTCAGCACCTCCTACCTGGCACGCCAATCTGATAATGCCTGATCACCTTGAGCTGACATCCTTGAGCACCAGTGGACGTGCCGTGAATTTGATGAAGATGATTCATTTCGACTCCAAGATCTATAAAAAATCCCGAGGATCGAATATTTTGGCGGAGACCCTCCGACACATAAGTTAGTGATCAGAATCATAGTCATGAGCTTGAAGAAGCTCGAGCTAATGGGAGTTAGGAAGAAGATAAGAAAATTTTCTAAGTGCTTGAGTGTTCATACCTTTGTCAGGGGTCTCTCTTACCCATTTTATTGATACTTGGGGTCTGTGTAACTTGCTTTGAAAGCTTTGGATCTCATGATGAGCCATGACTTTGTGAATGAAATATCAGAATTAGTGGAATTTATCTCATCTGAACTGGGTGATTATTATTTTTATGGCAGATGACGACCTTTTGAGTTTATGTGATCAGAGTCATTAATGCTTCATAATGGATTATGTGACTTTTTAGACTTGTGCCAGAACCAATAGAGTTTGTCTTATTAGATATATATGAATCAAAGGTGGCTAATGGGCCTAGCCTTGTAAAAAGTGAAGGCTTGCTTGGGAAGCTGAAGTTGATCTTGGATATAAGATAAGATAAAATAAGATAAGAGATAAGGCAGCCTAGGAATAGGGGCCGTCCAGGAGCCGAAGCTGTCTCAGAGCTGCTTATGAGCTAGGGCCGCCTAGGAGCAGGGGTTGCTTTAGGGCCGCTTATGAGCTGGAGCCGCCTTAGGGCCGCTTATGAACCAGAGCCTCCTAGGAGCGGGGGCCATCTCAGGGCTGCTTATGAACTAGGGCCGCCTAGGAGCAGAGATCGCCTAGGCACAGAATAGTCTCAGGACTGGGGCCGTCTAGGAGCTGGGGGCCGTTGGCGCCCTATCGACTCCTGCCATTAAGTGATTTTGGCCATTAACCTCTATGTTGCTTTTACCAGCCACATCAACTGCTATAAACTTTCATTTAGGTAAAAAAAAAAACAAATGGCCAGAGTTAGGGAACCATCATTTAAGTTTCATCCTTTGCTAAATTACATTGTTTAATTTAATGTAAAAAGGTCCACATCAAGGTTGGAGTGATGCTATTCAAGTGGCTTGCATGTTCCATTATCGTGAAGTAAAGACGATCTACATCAATTCGAAGCAACGAACTGCCAAACAAAGAGTCAAAGTTCGCAAATCGGAACGCAACCTCCATCATGGGATGCACTCTATGAGAAAAAATAAAAACTAAAAACAGGAGAGGCACTGAGCATGAAAAGAATGACCCCGTCGATGAACCAGGCGTCGTCTCAGAATTCTCAGAATTCTACAGCGATTAGATACTAATAGGTGGTTGGCAAACCTTCTTTATTGTTAGGCTTGAGTGGTGCTATCAAAGCCTAGGTTGAGCTAACTTATATTGAGCTAGATGTGGATTCAAAGATTGAGATTAAATCAAGTCATGGATGTACATGGGTTTAGGGATTAGTTTAATCTCATTGAGTTAGTCCATAAGAGTTTTTGTTAAGTCTGAGTTAAGCCCACTTGATCATATATTTAAACTCTAATTTTTAGGATTTATAAAAATAAGAAACAATTTTTTTTCTTCCAAAATTTTTTTCTCATATTCTTCTTTCCATCTCCTCCTCTCCCTTTTTCTCAACAGTGGTGCCTTCTAGAAATGAAGCCAAACAGTTGCAGGTTCATGGATCATCCTCCTAGGAACCCGATCCACGAAACGCATGGTGTAATCCCCGGATTTCGTTAACTGCTCGTGAAAATTGATCGTGAGATCGGATGATTGACTCCAGGACTCCTGCAGTTATGTGAGGTGTTTGAATTTTAAACCCCGGATATGATTATCTGATCACGAAACTTAATCGCGATATTCCTGAAATGGATAACGCCTGATGATGGTATTTTCAAATATCCCGTAACTAACGAAATCCCAAATCCCTTGATTTGAGGAGTCTCCGTCGCCTTTAAAAGATCACACGAACCTCCTTCCCATCATCCTCGAACGCCTCCTTCCCATCATCATCGTGTGCGCATCTGCTCCTGGTGCCCAGGTGTCCAAAAAGCTGGGTTATCAATTGGAATTTGCATACTGAGATAAGTAAGCCAAGTATTATAATTTTATAGATTATTTAATTTATAAATTATGAATTTACAATTAGATGCATGTTTATGAAATGTGAAAAATAAAGTTTATTTATTCTGAATTAATGTATAGTACTATGAATTTATAAATAAGTATTTGTTATGATATGACTTATATGTGTATATGCAAAAATATAATTATGTTAATTTTGTAAATTATGTTGGTACTATCGAGATGATAATATGCAATCATGATGATGACAGTGAAATTTAGTGTATGTGTCGTCGCGGTTCTCATATGACTTGAAATGACTAGTGATACGTGACCCACCTCCACAGGGAAAGATATGTGGAGGACACACATCCGTAGGATGTGTTCTGATGACAGATTATGATATGGCATAACACTGGTACCAGAATCCTTCCTCTTAGGGGATATTTAAAGGTGATACACAAGATGAGTGTTGTAGGGCTGTGGGACACATAAAGAAAACAATGACAGTATAAACAGTGTTTGGTTTACATTGCATATTCTAGTATTTATTATTTAATTAAGCTTTCAAATTATTTTGATCTGATGACATGAATATGCTGATAGCATGATAAATGTAATTTAAAATTGTATTAGGCTTACTATTGAGTGTGAGCTCATAGAATTCTCACAATGTTTTTCAGAGCCTCAGGAATGAAGAAGGATATTTGGGAGACGGAGCTTCTATTAAATAAACTTAGTTTCATTATATTGATATAGTTCAGTATTGCTTGTGTGTAGGGCAGGTAGCCCAAGACTGAAATTATGGTTTGAAATAAATCATGGATTTGAATTTTTGCTTTATATTGATTTATGTAATGAAGTTCGAGACGCCTTGCATGCCTGGCATGTGGCGGGTTGTCACCCTAGTTCAGATTTTGGACTGGAGCGTGATAGCTTTAGTGGTATCAGAGCCAGGTTATGACATTAGGGACATATACATGATGACACGTTAGGCAAAATACTAGAATAACATTGAGACAATTATAAATTTAAAGGAATTTCAGAATTATGCTTTAAAAACCTAACGTGTAGAGTTTACCATGACATTAATTGCAATTAATTTATCAGGAGATAAGAATGGCTCGTCGCACTAGAAGCCGACAAAATGATGAGGGTTCCTAGGTTGGTAATGCTGGCCAACCAGGAGGTTTGGAAGCCACCGGAGGTGCTTCCCCTGCCAATTCAGTTGGGACTGATCAGCAGCGACTCCATACCGAGATGCTTCAGGTTCTCTCGGTATGGCGCAGTCGATGCGGGACTTGCAGCATCAGATTCTGCAGGCCTTGTCCACTCAGCCTGCTCCCATTGCCTCGCAAACTCAGCCTGCCCCTCCTGTTCCATAGACCCAGCCTGACTCTACTGCTCCACAGACCCAGCCTACTCTATCTTAATCCTGGATAGGGGTGGGCCGCAGCTTTGCAGAATTCAAGAAGTTTGCCCCTGCCCCTTTCTCTGGATCCACTAACCCTATTGATGCTGAAAGGTGGATGCGAGATATGGAGAAGGCTTTTACAGCACATGGTAGTCGGGAGATGGAGCGGATCAAATTTGCCACCGACCTTCTTCAGGGAAAAGCCTATGATTGGTGGTTAGTTGAGGAGCAGCGTCGGGATGGACAGGTTATTTCTTGGGGAGAGTTTCGAGAGATATTCTTCGACAAATACTTTTCCAGGAGTGTACAGAGACAGATGGAATCAGAGTTTATCAAATTGGAGCAAAAGGATCTTTTTGTGGCCCAGTATAAAGCTGAATTCACCAGGTTGGCCCATTTTGCTCCAAATATTGTGACCAATGAAATAGCCAAGATCACCCGATTCACTGAGGGACTGTGACCCAGGCTGAGGCAAGCAGTCAATGCATTTGAGCTTCTCACTTACAGTGTGGTGGTGAATAAGGCCTTGGTGATTGAGAGAGATATGAATGCTGTTCAGAAAGATTGGGAGCAGCGGAGGAAGAGGAAAGGGCCTACTTCTGGCCAATACCCAGCTTAGGCCAAGAAGAAGGGTGTACAGCAGGCCCCAGCTGAACCACAGAACAAGGAGACTCGTTGCATTCATTGTGGTAACTCCCACCCTGGAAAGCCTTGCCGCAGATTGACTGGTGCCTGCTTTGTATGTGGGAAAACTGATCACAAGATTGCCATCTGTCCCTTTCGGAAGGATCAACAACCTTCTTCAAGTCAAGGAATGAGCCAGCAGTATCAACAGCAGCCACCGAGGACCTAGGGAAGGGTCATCAACCTCACTCAACAGGACGCTGCCGTCTCTAATTCTGTGGTGACAGGTATACCTTTAATATTATACATAGTATTACATTCTTATCTAGTGCAATGCATTTATAGTTAATTAAAAGTTAGGTTCAATCCTTAATATTAAAATAAATTACACTTATGTCCAGGAATGATTAAAGTAGGTACTACTTATGTTCAAACTTTAATTGACCTGGGTGCCATGCATTCTTTCATATCTGACATCTATGCATCATTGACACCTAGTTCTCTGGAGCAAGAGTTGCATATTGCTTTTCCAAATGAAGATGTTATGAAAGTTGACACAGTATGCAAATCTTGCCCAATTGTCTTGGAGGATAGGAGGTTGAATGCTGATCTCATTGTCCTACCACTGAAGTTCTTTGATATTATCCTTGGAATGGATTGGTTGGCCTCCTATCATGCTTCAGTAGATTGCTTCAGGAAGACTGTCAACTTCAAAATTCCAAGCCAGCCTGAATTCAGTTTTACTGGTGGTCAAAATACCTAGCCTCGGTGTTCATAACAGCGATGCAGGCTGGAAGGTATCTGATGAGTGGTGGTCAAGGAATTCTTGTTGTAGTCAAGGACCTTCAGCAGGAAGAGACCAAGTTGGAGGATATTCCAGTAGCTCGAGAATTCTCCGATATCTTTCCAGATGAATTGTCTGATTTTCCCCCAAACTGGGAAGTCGAGTTCTCCATTGATTTAGTTCATGGGACTGGACCTATATCCAAGGCCCCTTATCGCATAGCCCGGCTGAGCTAAAGGAACTGAAGGATCAATTGCAGAAGCTCCTAGATCGGGGATTTATCAGACTCAACGCTTCTTCATGGGGTGCTCCAGTTCTATTTGTTAAAAAGAAGGATGGCAGTCTTCGACTCTGCATTGATTACCGAGAAATCAATAAAGTAACAGTGTGAAATAAGTATCCTTTGCCGAGGATTGATAACTTGTTTGATCAACTCCAAGGAGCTCGGATATTCTCAAAGATTGATCTCAAGTCAGGATACCATCAACTCAAGGTCAAGGAGGGAGATGTGCCTAAGACAGCATTCAGAACCAGATATGGACACTATGAGTTCTTGGTAATGCCATTTGGGTTAACTAATGCCCCAGTAGCGTTCATGGACTTGATGAACAGAATTTTTAAGCCATATCTAGATCAGTTTGTGGTGGTTTTCATTGATGATATTCTGATATATTCCAACAGCCATATGGAGTATGAGGACCACCTGAGGATCGTGCTGCAGATTCTTCGAGAGAAGAAGCTTTATGTCAAGCTGCAGAAGTGTGAGTTTTGGTTGGACCAAGTATCTTTCTTGGGTCATATAATCTCTAAAGATGGTATTTCAGTGGACCCAAAAAAGATTGAAGCTATCATTAGCTGGAGCCAACCTTCCAATGTGGCAGAAGTCAGAAGCTTCTTGGGGTTAGCTGGGTATTACCGTATATTTGTAGAGAATTTCTCTCGCATTGCTCTACCCCGAACTCACTTAACCCAAAAGCGAGTGAAGTTTTACTGGACAATAGAGTGTGAGAAAAGTTTCCAGGAGTTAAAGCAGCACCTGGTATCAGCTCCCATTCTTGTTCTTCCGATAGGATCTGAAGGTTTTACTATATACACTAATGCCTCTCGGAAAGGATTTGGATGTGTTTTGATGCAGAATAAAAGGGTGATAGCTTATGCCTCTAGACAACTGAAACCTTATGAGCAGAATTATCCTACTCATGATCTGGAATTGGCTGCTATAGTTTTTGCTCTGAAGATTTGGTGGCATTATCTATATGGAGTGTCGTGTGATGTGTATACAGATCATAAGAGTCTAAAATATATCTTCACACAGAAGGAGCTGAATTTATGGTACAGGAGGTGGTTGGAACTATTGAAGGATTATGACCTGAATCTATAGTATCATCCTAGAAAGGCCAATGTAGTGGCTGATGCTTTGAGCAGGAAATCCTCTTCTGAGTTAGCTGCTATGATTACTTCTCAGCCTCACATATTGAGAGATCTGGAGAAGTGGGAGGTTGGTTTGAGAGTACAGCAGTCTGATGGGCTAGTTGCAGCACCTGTACTCCAGCCGACCCTAGTTGAGAGAATCAAGTCCTCCCAGATAGAATATCCCGATCTCCAAAGGATTAAAGAAGCTATGCAGTCAGGAGTCCAGAAGGAATTTTATGTAATGGAGGATGGATCCCTGAAATTCGAAAGAAGACTTTGTGTGCCAAACATTGAGGAGCTGAAGGCTAAAATTTTGAAGGAGGCTCACTACTCTCCTTATACTGTGCATCCAGGTGGCACTAAGATGTACAGAGACTTAAAGAAAAATTTTTGGTGGAAAGGTATGAAGAGAGAGATTGCTCAGTATGTGGCCAAGTGCTTGGTGTGTCAGCGAGTGAAGGCCGAGCATCAAAGGCCTGCGGGACCTCTTCAGTCTCTGATGATTCCACAGTGGAAATGGGAAAAGATTACAATGGACTTTGTGACTGGTCTGCCCAAAACTCCCAGGAGTAATGATACGGTTTGGGTTATTGTGTACAGACTAACAAAATCAGCTCATTTCCTACCTTTCAGAGTTGGGGTCTCTAGTGAAAGATTGGCTAATTTGTATATTGAGTAGATAGTGAGACTCCATGGTGTCCCGGTATCTATTGTATCAGATAGAGATACCAGGTTTGTGTCCCAGTTTTGAAAGAGTCTTCATAAGGCCATGGGAACCAAACTAAACTTCAGTACAGCCTATCATCCCCAGTCAGATGGACACTTAGAGAGGACCATACAGATTCTGGAGGACATGTTGCGAGCCTGTGTGATGGACTTGGGTGGAGCTTGGGATAACCATTTACCTTTGGTGGAGTTGCATATAATAATAGTTACCAAGGCAGCATTCAAATGGCTCCATTTGAAGTTCTATATGGTAGGAGGTGCAGATCTCCTATATGTTGGGATGACATGGGGGAAAGGAAATTGCTAGGCCCTGAGCTGATTCATCAAACAGTAGATAAGGTGCATTTGATCAGGGAGCATCTTCGTACAGCTCAGAGCAGGTAGAAGAGCTATGCTGATGTCAGAAGAAGGGAATTGGAATTTCAGGTTGGGGACCATGTTTTCTTAAGGGTATCACCAACCAAAGATGTGATGAGATTTGGGATTAGAGGAAAGCCGAGTCCACGTTATATTGCACCTTTTGAAATCTTGAGCAGAGTTGGAGAGGTTGCTTACAGCCTAGCCCTGCCTCTGATTTTAGCTGGGGTACACAATGTTTTCCATGTCTCAATGTTGAGGAAGTATATTTCCGATCCCAGTCATGTCATAGCATTGAGCCTATACAATTGAAGAAAGATTTATCATATGACGAGCATCCTGTGCGTATCGTGGACTGCAAGGATCAGGTTCTTAGACGGCGTATCATTCCCTATGTCAAGGTACAATGGAGTAATCATTCTGAGAGGGAGGCTACTTGGGAACTTGAGGAGAAAATGAAAAAGAAGTATCCACAACTATTTGAGTCTTAATATAGTTAATGATGTAGTTACGACTATTGACATATGAATAAAGACTTAGTTGATTGTGTGACGAAATTTGAATTTTAATTTTCTCTAATGAAAGTGTATCAATTTCGAGGCCGAAATTTTTATAAGGAGGGGAGAATGTAATCCCCAGATTTCGTTAACTGCTCATGAGAATTGATCGTGAGATCAGAACGATTGACTCCAGGGACTCTTGCAGTTGTGTGAGGTGTTTGAATTTCAAACCCCGGATATGATTATCTGATCGTGAAACTTAATCGCGATATTCCTGGAATGGATAACGCCTGACGATGGTATTTTCAAATATCTCGTAACTAACGGAATCCCAAATCCCTTGATTTGAGGAGTCTCCGTCACCTTTAAAAGATCACGCGAACCCTCCTTCCCATCATCCTCGAACGCCTCCTTCCCATCATCATCGTGCACGCATATGCTCCTGGTGCCCAAGTGTCCAAATAGCTGGGTTATCAATTGGAATTTGCATACTGAGGTAAGTAAGCCAAGTATTATAATTTTATAGATTATTTAATTTATAAATTATGAATTTACAATTAGATGCATGTTTATGAAATGTGAAAATGAAGTTCATTTATTCTGAATTAATGTATAGTACCATGAATTTATAAATAAGTATTTGTTATGATATGACTTATATGTATATATGCAAAATATAATTATGTTAATTTTGTAAATTATGTTGGTATCATCGAGATGATAATATGCAATCATAATGATGACAGTGAAATTTAGCATATGTGTCGCCGCGGTTCTCATATGAATTGAAATGACTAGTGATACGTGACCCACCTCCATAGGGGAAGATATGTGGAGGACACACATCCATAGGATGTGTTTTGATGATAGATTATGATATGGCATAACACTGGTACCAAAACCCTTCCTCTTAGGGGATATTTAAGAGTGATACAAGATGAGTGTTGTAGGGCCGTGGGACACATTAAGAAAAACAATGACAGTATAAACAGTGTTTGGTTTACATTGCATATTCTAGTATTTATTTTTTAATTAAGCTTTCAAATTATTTTGATATGATGACATGAATATGCTGATAGCATGATAAATGTAATTTGAAATTGTATTAGGCTTACTTATTGAGTGTGAGCTCATAGAATTCTCATAATGTTTTTTAGAGCCTCAGGAATGAAGAAGGATATTTGGGATAGACGGAGCTTCTATTAAATAAACTTAGTTTCACTATATTGATATAGTTCAGTATTGCTTGTATGTAGGGCAGGTAGTCCAAGACTGATAATTATGGTTTGAAATAAATCATGGATTTGAATTTTTGCTTTATATTGATTTATGTAACGAAGTTCGAGACGCCTTGCATGCCTGGCATGCGGCGGGTTGTCACCCTAGCTCAGGTTTGGGAACTGGGGCGTGACACATGGGCGCACAAGGCTCGGAAGAATGTACGGATCAGCTGGTTCCAGCGATCAATCGGTGCCAGCATCTTCGTGGGATACAGGAAGTCCAGGAGACTCGCGTGGTCCGTGGAAGAGTGGGTCATTTCGTGAAGACTCACATTAAGGTGTTGTACGGGAGGAATTAGTGGATGAAGGAAGAGAGGGAGAGGAGGTTCCAGCTAAGGAAACAAAATGAAAATGATGGAGGTGTATGTTGCATGAAACGAGGCTCATTGACTCGTTGACCCACGGAGTGGAGAGAGGATTTCAAGAGAACACTCACGGCTTTTGGGGATTCCAGGGAGCTCACGGCTTCCAGCGTGAGCTTCCAATGACGTGAAGATCCAAGGAAGCAGCTGGCTGCGGTGCTTTTGAACTCGAGATCAAAGGGTTCAAGAGCAGATGCATTACCATTGCATCATTTTAATTATTAGTAATAAAGGATGAAAGGCAGAATATTTCTTCAACGAGTAGATTTTACAGCTATTCATCAACCACTAAATCTCAATAGTTGGTATCAGAGCAAGGTTCACAAAGGAGTAATTTGAAGATCTTCAAAGGGCTAAAAAATTCAGCAATGCCTCATCAGGATACTCTCTATTTTCTGAAATATTTTGTACTATTTTTTGTTGAGATCTGCCCATGAGTAGAAACATAAAAATATTTTGAGAAGTTTGATGGAAAGAAAAGTTTCTCTAAGTGAAAAATACCTTCTTGTGCAGCAAAGTTTAGATCTGGCTTTTGACGAAAGGCCACATGGGATGACAGATAAGTAGTGGATATCGTTGGAGAATAAGCATGTTTAGCAATCAGAAAATGTTTACCAGATTGAGCCCTCTATTCAGTGATGGAGCAGAAGACCTCGAAGGAAGTCTGATCGAAATTGCATACCCTCTACATGTGAAGGAATATGTACAACAAGCCTCTATAGCTTTATGATGGCAAAAGGTGAAGACGTGCTGGGCCTCATCCAGGTGTTCGATTAGATGAGCAATGAATTACTGAATGTCGAGGTTAAGATGGAGGAGGATGATAAAACACTTCTACTATTGTGTTCACTGCCCGCATCATATGACTTATTGGTCACGACGCTGCTCTATAGGAAGAAGACATTATTTTATGAAGATATTATCTTAGTACTTCGGACGAATGAGCAGAGCAAGAAGATGACCAAAGAAGCTGCAGGAGGGTCTATCAGTTAAAAAAGGGTCAGGCAAAGACAAGGACATGAGTAGGCTTAGGGGATGGTTAAAGTCTAGGAAGGCTAAGTGCTACAAATGTAGTGAGGTAGGACATTTCAAGAGGGACTGTCCTAAGAGAAAAAATTAAAGGAAAGAAAAGGGAGGATTTGAATCAGTGAGTACAGTTGTAGGCCAGGAGGTGGAGGATGATCTCTTGGTGATATCAGAGGTCACAGGCACAGCACAGAGATGTGGACCTTGAATTCAACTTGTTCTCATCATTACACTCTCAGCCGGTCGTGGTTCAACACTTGCATAGAGGTTAATGAGGAGAGTGTGACTCTTGGAGATGATCACCCTTACAAGATGGCAGGGATTAGCACAGTGAGGGTGAGGATGTTTGATGGCATGGGATGCACTCTTACCAGCATGAAGCATGTCCTAAAACTCAAAAAAAATAGTGTCACTAGAATACCTGGAGCAGACTGGATACAGCTTCAGCAGTCATGCCAGGAGTGGAGTTCTAAACATCTTCAATAGAACTATGATGGTGATGAGAGGTAGAAGGTTGAAGAACAACCTATACACGTTGGAGGGCTCTATGGTAACCGAGAGATCTGAGACAGCAGCTATGGAATAGGATCCTTGGGATATATACAGGATGTAGCATTACCGCCTAGGCCACATAAAAGACAGGGGATGAAAGAACTAAGCAAGAGAGGACCGCTTCTATACCTGAGTGGTGGAGATATGAAGATCTGTGAACCATGTCAAATGAAGAAGCAAAAGAGAGTACAATTCTCAGTCAGCATAGCTAAGAGTGTAGAACTCCTGGAGTTAGAACACACAGATGTCTAGGGATCAACCCCAATTTCTGCAAGGAATGGGACAAGATACTTCTTAACCCTGGTAGGTAATTTCTCAAGTAAGCTATGGATCTATTTAATAAAAGAGAAATCAGAGGTCTTCACCAAGTTTAAAATTTGAAAGGCTAAGGTGGAGAAGGAGTAGGGTAAGAGTCTAAAGTATCTGAGGTCAGACAATGGTAGATAGTACACCAGCAGGGAGTTCTAAAGATTTTGTAAGAAGTGGGGCATTAAAAGGCACTTCTCGGTGATGAAAACTTCTCAATAGGAAAGGGTAGTTGAAAGGATGAGCAGAACACTATTGAAAAAAGTAAGATGCTTTAGGTTACAGGCAGGGCTTCCAAAGATGTTCTGGGTTGATGCAGTAGATGTAGCCAGCTACTTGCTTAATCGATCATCGCATACCAGGTTGGATGGAAGCATTCCAAAAAAAATATGATCTAAAGGGAAGACAAGCGTAAACCATTTGAGAGTGTCTAGATTCATGATATATGTGCATGTTGGTGCTAAGGAGCAGAGTAAGTTAGATGCCAGGTCAAAGAAGATGGTGTTTATGGGCTACCCGTGTGGAATCAAGGGGTATCGGCTGTGGACCCCTTAGAGAAGAAGGTTGTTATCTACAGGGATATGACCTTCGATGAGGGCTCGATCCTCAAAAAGAGAGATGGTACATATGCACAACAGGGGCTATAGGAGGTACAATAAGGCAACACTAGTTAGATGACCTCCTACATAGTCGTATCATTTGCTAGTGACTAGAAGGATTTGAGATTTAGGTGGAGAGGACTGACAGATGGGTCAAAAGCCAAAAAGTTTAGCAGGATGTAGGGGTGGCAATTTTTGACACGACACGATAACTCGATACGAACACGACACGAATTAAATGGGTTTGGGTTGACTATTTTTTGATACAAACCCATGTATGACACGACCCGTCAACACGAAATTTAAATGGGTCGTGTTCGGGTTCAACCGCTTAACCCGAATTGACCCTAATTGACCCGTGTATTTAATCGCGTTGACACGAACCTGTCTGACCTGTTTTGACCCGAACCCGTCACCCGCTTCGCCCGCACGTACGCCGCCATGATCCGTCCGTCACCGCTACCCGAGGCCTCTAGATCAAACAAACGAAGCTGATGGTTCCACCAAACGAAGCTGGTTAAATAGTCAAAATTTAGATTATATAAATTATATATTTTAATCTGATTAGATTGATCAAACAAGCAATGCAACCAATTTGACCTAATCTACGTCTTGGGAGCAACTTTTTGTAACGGTTGAGTCCAAATATCACTATCCCCTCTAACGAAAAGAAAGTGAAAAATAAAAGCAACTGCCGTTACTCTTTTTTCTCGAGAAACTTCCTTCACTCTTAAGCAATTACGTTATAAATGATAAAATACTAATAATGACTGTTTAATGACATTTTAGAGAGTTTAAATGATGATAATTTTTTACTCGCACCACCGTTCTCTTCGACTCTACCCTTCTTTCGCAGGTTCATTTCCCATTATAAAATCTCATGCGAGTTTTATTTCTTCCGCCCTCTTGGATCACAGGTCGTGTCAGGTTAATCGTGTTTTGAGTCAGGTCGTGTTCGTGTCCAAATTACCTAACCTGTTTAACTCACAGGTCGTGTTTGGGTTGATGTGTTTTCAACCCAACTAAAACATGACACAACCCGGACATGACACAACACGACACGATTGCCACCTCTAGCAGGTTGCAGCTGGGTAGAAGACTCAGCAGGATGTAGCTGAGCAGGAAACTGATACTGGGATCGCACTGCACAGGCCCAAGATGAACATGCGACCCGCTAGTTCAATACGGCTTTAAGTATTCTGTGTCATATGCCATGGTAATAGCGAATGGAAACCCTTACACCTATGAGGAGGCTGTGAAGAGCTAGAACAGCTGGAACAGAGATAAGTGGGTCCAGATAAAGGAGATGCAATATCTTCATAGAAATGGCTTGTGGCAGTTGATCTAGTTGCCACAAGGAAAGAAATCCATTGGTTGCAAATAGGTTTATCAGTGCAAAAAAGGGCTTTCAGAGTAAGGAGGTATCAGATACAAGGCAGGACTAGTGGCTAAAGGATACTCTTAGAAGGAATGCATCAACTACAGAGAACTAGTAGAAGGTGGAGTAAAGCTAATGAAGGTACATACCAAAGAGAACCCAACAGATGCACTGATCAAGATTCTTCCATGGAACAACTTTTGTAGGTATGCAGCTAATGAACACAGTGGATGTACTGAGGCCTTGAAGTACCAAGGTGGAGATTGTTGGGCCTGGTATGGTGCTATCAAGCCCAGGTTAGGTTAACTTGTATTGGGCTAGGTGTGGGTCCAAGGGTTGAGATTAAATCAAGTCACAGATATACATAGGCTTGGAGATTGGTTTAATCTCATTGTGTTATTCAATGAAAGTTTTTGTTGAGTCTAAGCCGAGTCCACTTGGTCATATTTTTAAACTCTAGCTTTTAGGATTTATGAAAAAAAGAAACAGATTCTTTTTTTTTTTTTTTCTAGAAAATTCTCCTTGTCTTCTTCTCCCCGTCTCCTCCTCGCCCTCTTTCTCCACTGTGGTGCCTTCCAGGAACGAAGTCGGACGGTTGCAGCTTCGTGGTTCGTCCTCCCAGGAACCGGATCTAGGAAACACATGGGCGCACAAGGCTTGGAAGAATGCACGGATCAACTGGTTCCAGCGTCTTCGTAGGATACAGGAAGTCCAGGAGACTCTCGCGTGGTCCATGGAAGAGTGGGTCGTTTCGTGAAGACTCGCGTTGAAGCATTGTACGGGAGGAATTAGTGGATGAAGGAAGAGAGGGAGAGGAGGTTCCAGCCAAGGAAACCAAGAGAAAAGGATGGAGGTGTGTGTTGGAATCTCCATCGCGTGAAACGAGGCTCATTGACTCGTTGACCAAAGGAGTGGAAAGGGGATTCCAGGAGAACACTCATGGCTTTCGAGGATTCCAGGGAACTCACGGCTTCCAGCGTAAGCATCCGGTGATGTGAAGATCCTAGAAAGCGGCTGGCTGTGGTGCTTTTGAATGTGGGATCAAAGGGCTTAAGAGCATATGCGTGACCGTTGTAAGAATCTGATCATTGATACCAAAGGATAAAAGCCAAGATATTTCTCGATTCAATCGCTATTCATCAACTACTAAAACCCAACGTCTATTAGGTCCAACGACCTCTGTACAGTTGTTAGGTCTCAAACCTGCGATTCATTCTGTGAACAGGGACAGAATTCAAGGATCCTGCTGTGCATATTGTGTTTACAAAAGTATAGCTTTATTTATTTACTAAAACATGAAGCATACCAAAAAGCATAGACCGGCTGTAAGAAGAAACGGTGTCAAAGATGGGTCCTCAACAGGGGCCGTGGGCTGCTAGATATTAAAAAAGATTCAGAAATTGGAAAAGTCTTTGTGCATCAGCTTTCGATGCACAAAATATGCATCGGATGCATGAGTTGATCGCACACTCATATCAATGCAAGGTGTATGAGCGTATGGTCAATCCGCATGCCTGATATATGCTTTGTGCAGGAGGTGGATGCGCAAAGACTTTTCCCAAGAAACCATAAAGCATAAAAGGAAGCACTTGATGTCTATGGCTGTCAAACAAGTGAATTGATCATTAGTAGTGATGCAGACCATATGCGGTGACATATCTGTATAGTAACAAGAAGAAAAACCAATGAGACTAATGA
The DNA here is from genome assembly GCA_900491605.1 of Calamus simplicifolius. Classification (NCBI taxonomy): domain Eukaryota; kingdom Viridiplantae; phylum Streptophyta; class Magnoliopsida; order Arecales; family Arecaceae; genus Calamus; species Calamus simplicifolius. The sequence continues at coordinate 176,200 of UESW01002605.1, forward strand.
CTAGCACCATCATGAATACAAAGATTGGTGAAGCCAGCAACAAAACCTACAATGAAAAAAAGAGAGAAAAAGAAGGGATATTAAGTTTTACCCTATCGAGAATCATTTGATGCCTAAGTCAGTAAAGAATTTTTGATGGTAGCAATCTAGAGGGTTTTGAGACTTTTGGATTTCTCAAAAAATGAAGGAAAAATCTTCTAATTTAGATTAAACCTATGATTTTTCTTAAGGCATTGAGTATCTTGGTTGATGTGGAATTTTATGACAACTAGATTTTTTTTTTTTTTTACCTCAGATTTCTTAAGGTCCATTCTATATTCAGCTAAGTTGGGAGCATCAATTTACTCACCATATGTCATCCCACCATAGGTTAACAAAAATCTGCATCATCACATACCTCCCAATCCTGAGGTTGAGGCATGCAACTCAAATGAAGGAGTAATTTGTTCAGGGTTCACGATAATAAGCTATGTGTGTTATAGATGGAGATTAATTTCATCAAGAGGAAGCCTCAAATCAGAGTTCACGAAGGAGTTGGCAAATCGGTCATTATCCAAAAGTAACAAACATGAGATTTGGATAGATTTTGGAGAGCTAGTTGAGGATGGTTTTTGTCATTATCCAAAGTAACAAACATAAGATTTGGATAGATTTTGGGGAGTTAGTTGAGGATGTTTTGGCCATTATCCAAAGTCACCGTAGGAAGCTTTTGGAGGAGGATTTGAGGCGTCATCTCAGCTGCAACCGCCAACCATAAAAATCTCGTATAAGAGTTACGAACGTGTGAAATAAATTGGAGGCTCGGTGAGGACCTCTGTGTGCTGCAGAGAGAGAGAAAAAAATTGTGAGATCACAAGAGTTTCTGAGAGAGAGAGTTTTGAGGGCTTGTACCTGATTCAACTCTTAGTGAAGCCTTGCAGATCCTGTGCCACCGTGGATGTAGCCCAATTTGGGTGAACCACGTAAAATCCTCGTCTCTCGCTGTTTTCTTTTAAATTTTGGTTCCTATTATTATTCTATATTTTTTTGCTGATTTTATTGCAACTACGTGCTTGGTCGTACTAATAGCGATCATATTAGAGGAATATTTGTTGTATTCCCTATCAAATTGGTATCAGAGCTTGGTTTTCTTCATATTATTACAGTCAGACAAATCAACAAGAGATGACAGAAGACAAGATCAAAATTAAGAAATTCAATTGTCACAATTTCGGATGGTGGAGGATGCAAATTGAGGACTACCTATATCAGAAGGATCTTTACCTTCCATTAGAGAGAAAGAAGCCGGATTCAATGAGCGACTTAGATTGGATGATTCTAGATAGGAAAGCCCTGGCCACGATCAGATTATTATTGACACCTTAAGTGGCGTATAATATTGCAAAGGAAAAGACCACCGTGGATATGATGACCGCTTTAACAAAGCTGTATGAAAAGCCTTCCACCTCAAACAAGATATTTCTTATGAAAAAGCTCTTCAATTTGAAGATGGCTGAGAATAGTTCAGTGATGGAGCATCTGAACGAGTTCAACTCGATGATTAATCAATTGGAGTCGGTCTCTGTTGTTTTTGATGATTCATTCAGGGCGCTTCTTTTCTTATGTTCCTTGCCATAGAGTTGGGACAATCTTGTGATGACAGTCAGCAACTCGATATCAGGTATTCTTACATTCAATGATGCAGTTAGTTGTATATTGAATGATGAGATGAGAAGAAAGGCTGCGGGTGGGACTTCTACAAGTACTGCACTCATGGTGGATACCAGAGGAAGATCATAGGAGAGGAAGAAGTCAGAGAAAGGAAAGTCCAAGAGTAGAGGAAAGTCCAAAGGGAGATTTTCCAAGAAGTGTTGGAACTGCGGGAAGAAAGGTCACATGAGCAAGGATTGTTGGGGTAAGAAGAAGGAAAAAGGTGCAGAAAGCAAGATAGAAGGTCAGGAAGCAAATGTTGTGAGTACTATTGAGCGGAATTTTGAGGATGTGTGCCTGTCAGCCGGCGATGGGGCAAACTTAGATCTGTGGTTTGTAGACTCAAGGGCTTCTTATCATTGCAGCTCAAAAAGACACCTATTTTTAAATTTTGTCCAAGGAGATTTTGGTCATGTCACAGTTGGCAATGGACAGCAGTGCAAAATTGTTGGTAGAGGAACAATTGTACTGAAGCCAGTGACAGGCGGAGAATTGAGAATTGCACAAGTCAGATACATCTCGGAGTTAAAGAAAAACCTAATTTCTATCAGTCAGCTTGATGTTGAGGGTTATGTAGCTGTTTTTGGTAATTCTCAGTGAAAAATTACTAAAGGGTCTATGGTTGTTGTTAAAGGAAAGCGGACAGGCACTCTCTACTTCTTGGCAGACAGTGAGAGTTCAGTTTCAGTGGCAGCAGGAGACACGGGTACAGTGACTACATTATGGCATAGGAGGCTCGATCATCTTAGTGAGAAGAACTTGAATATTCTACACAGGAGAGAGCTTCTACCTGGGCTAAAGAAGGTGAATCTAGAGTTTTGTGAAGGGTGTATCTATGGTAAGCAGAAAATAGTGAGTTTTCCGTTAGCAAGAACTCAGAAGAAGACTGAAAGGCTGGAGTTGGTTCATTCAGATGTATGGGGTCCAGCACCAGTGGCATCATATGCGAGCAATAAGTACTTTGTCATATTTATAGATAATTTCAGCAGGAAAGTTTGGGTGTTTGCTATGAAGGAAAAGTCTGAGGTCTTTGACATCTTCAAGAGATGAAGAGTCATGTGTGAAAGCCAGACTGGAGCAAGTCTCAAGTGTCTCAAGACAGATAACGATGGCGAATACTGCAGTAGAGAGTTTGATGTCTACTGCGTAGAGCATGGAATCAGAAGGATCAAGACCATCCCAGGGACACCAGAGCAGAATGGTGTGGTAGAAAGAATAAACATGACCATTCTTGAGAGAGAGAGGAGTATGAGGTTTGACTCAGGTCTACCTATATTTTTGGGCGGCAGCACTGGACACTGCAGTGTATTTGATCAACAGGAGTCCATCCATTGCATTGAATGGTAGGATTCCAGAGGAGGTTTGGACAGGAAAATAGGTAAAACTTTCTTTTCTTAAAGTATTTGGCTGCATTGCTTATTCTCTGATTGAGAAAGAGAAGAGGAGTAAGTTAGACTCCAAGTCTACAAAGTGTGTTTTCATAGGATACGGTGGCGATGAGTATGGCTACAAGCTCTGGGATTTTCAGACCAATAAGATCATTCAAAGCAGGAATGTGGTATTTGATGAAGAGCATACTTACAAAGACAGGAAGGATGCAGTGGAAGAAAAGAAACAGAAGTTTATAAAACTCGATCCTGTCAGAGATGGAGAAATTCTCCGAGTGCAAACTGAAGATGGAAACTCCGATGATGTGGAGGAGGAAGATGTGGTTGGAATAGACAGCCACATGCATACATCGGTACCTCAGCCGGTGTCCCCACAGTTAAGGAGGACCACGAGGGTTACCAGGCCATCACAGAGGTATTCTGCTAATGATTATGTTTTGTACACAGATTCTGAAGAGCCAGAATGTTTTGTTGAAGCCATGCAGGATGAAGCTAATGTCAAGTGGGAGTTGGCTATGAAAGAGGAGATGGACTCTTTAAAGCAAAACAAGACTTGGGATCTTGTGAAGTTACCCGCTGGCAAGAAAGCTCTGTTCAACAAATGGGTGTACAAGATGAAGAATGAGGTCGATGGTACCAAGAGATACAAGGCAATGTTAGTTGTCAAGGGTTATGCATAGAAAGAGGGAATTGACTTCCAGGAGATCTTTTCCCCAGTAGTCAAGATGGCATCCATCAGGGTGATTCTAAGCATGGTAGCAGTGGAGGATCTTCATCTAGAGCAGTTAGATGTGAAGACAGCATTTCTTCATAAAGATTTGGAAGAGGAGCTGTACATGCACCAGCCAGAAGGTTTCCAGGTCAGGGGAAAGGATGACATGGTCTGCAGAGAGGCTCGGTGAGGACCTCTGTGTGCTGCAGAGAGAGAAAAAAAATTGTGAGATCACAAGAGTTTCTGAGAGAGAGAGTTTTGAGGGCTTGTACCTGATTCAACTCTTAGTGAAGCCTTGCAGTTCCTGTGCCGCCGTGGAAGTAGCCCAGTTTGGGTGAACCACGTAAAATCCTCATCTCTCGCTGTTTTCTTTTAGATTTTGGTTCCTATTATTATTCTGTGTTTTTTTGTTGATTTTATCGCAACTGCGTGCTTGGCCGTACTAATAGCGATCATATTAGAGGAATATTTGTTGTATTCCCTATCAATGTGGAGGATCATAATGATATGTTTTGGGTGTGAAGTTACCAAACTAAAAACTTTCAAGATGAGATAGATCATTTCAAACTCTTATCCAAGCTTGGAAATCAGTATCTAGGATGATTCATTCAAAAAAACATATAGCAATTAGAGAAGTAGATAAGATGCCTTACTAGCCTCAAATTTCCATTCAAAAAGTTCAAGAGCCAAAATCTTTCATTTATTAATATTGAAGCCTATTTAATGATGATGCCGCATATGTGATAGACATTACTCATGGAGGTAGACACGATTTTTGTTGAGCTTATAAGGATGTAACATGTGTAAAAAACAAAAACTAACTGCATATTTCATTCATGATGATTAATTTTTTTATTAATATGAGTCATCGATGTGTTTTTAAAAGAATGCAAAGTAAGAATTCAAATCTCTTGCTCTATCACTTCTCAAAGCGTTCTTCTCTCATACTCTTATGGTCTCTCTTTTTAGCCCTTATTTTAAGTATGCCATTTTTATTCCTTCTTTCTTTTTCTTTTTCTAGGCCATGGCACTTTGTCCTTCCTTTTCATTCACTTGATAAGAGTAAATCCGACCATTTAATTCATATACTTTCTTAACGGTATTAGCTAGTTTTTAATTTATTTTGAGTTAAATTTATTTATTCTTTATTTATTTTTTATTTCATCTTGAATAAATATGAAAGGGAATAAAATAAAAGCTAAATATCATGTGCATTTTACTTGCAGTTCTGGGTCTCTTGAGGATGCAACGAGGATTCTTCGTCAAGTCAAAATGGTAAAGGAGGTTGAGCAAAAGGTTGCTACCTCACTGTTCTTACTAAGCATTGCCTGATCCAGTTTTAGAGGGAAATCCTGTAGGCATGCCAGAATGTAACTACTGCTCCATCAATCACATTTATATGAACAACAATGTACAAGATTGGTGCATGCAAAATAGTCAAGTTTTTTTTCCTATCTCTTCTTGGATCACTACAACAAAATGTGGGTATAGCAACCCTAAAAAGCATCGGCATTTTAATTTTTTAATCCAATGCCAACGCTAAAAAGCATCGACATCGTATTTTTATCTCGCGCCACATAATCTGTTTCAATTTTCACGCAAGCGCCAAAAAAAAAAGTTTCTATCCCGCTCCTTGATTTATGTTTCAAGACCTCAGTGGGAGATGAAGAGGGTTTTCTCAGTGGACGAGATGTCGCGGACTCCTTCTGGGCCACCTCGCCCACCGGCCATAGGCATTGCGGGATGCGCATTGCGGGATGCGCGGCACGATGAATCAGAGCCCCTTGGAGTGGTATTTCGAGAAGTTCCTGGAGCGTGTGCCTCATTGCTCGCTTTCACAGAACACCTACACATCCACCACTCCCCTCTCGTCCCTGCGGCCTGTACCCCCCCTCTTCTCTCTCTCTCTCTCTCTCTCTCTCTCTGTAGCTCTTTCTCTCATGGCCTTAGCTGAAGAAGGTCCAGAACACTGAAATACCAGGTATTTGAGTCTTTAATCATCTGTTTCTCATCTACTGTGTTCTGTTTTCTTTCTTTAATTCTTTCTTTATTGGGTTCCCAAGGAAAGGTTCCATTGATAACAAGGTTCCAAGAAATAGTTTTGTGGTGCTGTAGGTTTTGACCTTGAAGGTCTCAATCCACTGTGAAGGTTGCAAGAAGAAAGTGAAGATGGTCCTCCAAAGCATTGAAGGTAAGCTCTTATCAGTTTGGGATTCCCCTGTTCATCTCTGTTCTTGAGTTTTCTTGACCAAGATTGGATTTTTATGGAGCACTCGTCACCAACATTGGATTTTTATTGGGTTTTCTTGGAAATTTCTCAGGAGTCTATAAGACTACCATCGACTCCCAGCAGCAGAAGGTGGTCGTCGCTGGGAACGTCGAGGCGAAGGTCCTCATCAAGAATCTCCTCAAGATCGGGAAACACGCCGAGCTCTGGCTGGAGAAGAAGCCTGACAATGCTGCGACAGTAAACGGGAGTACGTCACTATCGTCAGGATATGGTCGGTGCTGTTGAAGGTTGCAGTGTAGAAGGTGTCGCTGTCCTGTTCGATTGTCGTCGACATCTTGATGATGGTTTCCTGATGCCGTTAGCTGGGGAAGGTGGGAGGGTTAGAAAAGACGGCGGGTTTCTAAACCTTTTGGATTTGTTAATTTTTTTTTTTAAAATGTAGCATCGGCAAATTTGTTTTTTTTTTTTTTTTAAAAATGATGCCAACGCTTTAAACGTTGGGACTTTTTGATGTTTTTTTTGATACTTTTTAAATATTTTTTTAAATATTTTTAAGCATTGATAAATAATATTTTTATCGTTGAGATAATATGAATTTGTTGCAGTGAATGGATGACAAGCCCATAAGAAGTTCCAAGTTATGTTCAGTTTTCTTTGAAAACCCAATGCTAGGGTCAATGATTATTCTCCACAATGGGATCCCTAACAATTCCGCTTCATTCACGCTGGCATAAAGCTCAGAAGCAACTTGCTTACAAACATCTTCATACTATAAATTTTCATTACTTTGCATCGTAGTTGGATCTCCTCTCATGTGCATTATAATATAAGGCACACCTACTTCTCGACTACATTAAGAATTTAGGGTCAAGCTGTCCTTTAGAGACATCATTAACTGATTTGGCTGATCACCTCCTCTGAGCGGCATCATAACGCCCTGCGCGATTCCCGGAATCAAATGATGAGATAACTCGTTTTTGGGACGTCGGCACTCTCACCTCAGCCCCTCCAGCCCCGGCCTCTGGCTTTGACTCCGGCCTCCGGCTTCGGCCTCTGGTTCTAGCTCCGGCCTCGGCCTTTGGCTTTGACTTCGGCCTCCGGCTTTGGCCTCTGGCTCTAGCTTCGGCCTCCAACTCCGGCCTCTAGCTTCAGCCTCTGGCTCTGGCTCTGGCCTCCAGCTCCGGCCTCCAGCTTCGGCCTCTGGCTCTGGCTTCGACCTTTAGCTCCGGCCTCCAGCTTCGGCCTCTGGTTCTAGCTCAGGCCTCCGGCTTCGGCTTTAACTTTTGTGTTGTGTGCTTTCCTTGCATAAGCCAGCCTCGGATATCGGACCTGGGATTTGAGGCATCCACTACCGCGTGTCTCGCTCGTCTGTTTCGCTGAGATCACGGGCGGTTAACAACACACCCCACAGTTGCCGACATACACAGCGCCCATTCGATAACAGCTCATCCACCTGTCGTTCACAGAGCTCATCCTAACCAGAAAGATTCGACGGTTTCAATGGAACGAGGTAAAAGGAACCCCCCAGACATGTATAAAAGGAAGACCTCGAGCTCAGGGCTGGGGATCTTCTTCCTCTACTTCTCTCTGAAACATACTTACACAACACATTCCTGTTCTACAAGCTCACTGACTTGAGCGTCGGAGGGTCCTCGCCGGAACCATCGGCCCAGGACTTCTTGCAGGTTTTTTGAGGAAGAGGGCAACCTTTCCACCTCCTCGGAGGCCCTCGGAGATCTCAGCACACTCAGCGCTCATCACAAGTGACTTGGCAGCATCAGATTGGCACGCCAGGTAGGGGGCCACGCATATGGTAGACGAAAGTTCTCCCTGTGACCCCACTGCTTCTGTAAGGACGATGGTGATAACGCGAGCTCAAGAAGCTTCCACCAGCCATGCCGTGGAACGCCTTCCGCGGGCTAAGCAGTCGGAGGCCAACCTCCATGTTTCGCCCCTGCATAGATGAACCAGTCCGATCGGCTTGATGTCCTAGCTCATCAGGTACAGGACTTGGTGATGATGGTGCGGGGATTACAGGAACACTGCTTCGCCACTGCGCCTCAGCCCCCTCCGCCTCATAAAGGGGGGCATGGAGCAAATCAATCTCATCGAAGAGGGACTCCACCTGAGGCCTCCCACTACTCGCCCCTCGAACCTCATCGCTAGGAGGCTTCAAAGCGATGGCGGTCTCCCTCCCGCCATTCAGATCGTTCTCACCGGCGGCCGGGTGAGAAGGAGCCAAGATGGGTGTACTCCCTGCATTGGCGGTCTTCCCCGGCTTCATTTTCTGACTCCTCTAAAGACGATACCAACAGGAGGACCACCCGTCGGGCCGAACAGCGGCTCGATGAGTATCATCAACGGTTGAAAGAGCTCAGTCGCCGGATCGCCAACCCTCACAGGATGGACTACGACCACCATCCCTCGATCTCCCGCCTCATCATGGAGGAACCGGTTCCGCCCCGGTTCCGACTCCCCCAGTTGGACCCATACGACGGCACGACAGACCCTCTAGATCACTTGGAGAGCTATAAGGTTCTCATGCAAGTCCAGGGAGCGACAGACTCCCTCCTGTGTGTCGCCTTTCCTGCCACACATCGTAAGGCGGCGCATGCGTGGTATTCTTGCATGCCGCCGTGCAGCATCAATTCCTTCAGACAGCTCGAGCGATCTTTCCTGGCCCACTTTGATGCGTGCCAGAAGATCCCTCGAGTGGCCGATAGCTTATTCGCTGTCCAGCAAAGGAATGGCGAAACCCTGAAGGACTTCATTGCTTGGTTCAAGGAGACGGCGCTGGAGGTGTATAACTTGGATGATTCAATGGCCACTTTGGCCCTAAAGCGAGGACTTTGTCCTTCTAGATTCGCCTATTCCTTGGATAAGAAGCCTCCTAGTTCCTGTTGAGAAATTTGGGAGATTGTAATTATTTAATTACCCCAACTTATTGATTTTGATGATTTCCAAAAGATATGAGTATTTTAAAGGAAATAATGAGTTTATTTATCAAAAACCTTGAGCTTATTCAAAATGAAAGCAATGGACTCTCAATGTTTAAATTCACCGAGTTTTGAATCAATTTGAAAAAGAAATTTCAAGCTCTATATTTAAATTTCAAAAAGGAATTTTTACATGTTATATTTCAATCAATGATTTCTTTAAACATGTCTTGAATTTATGCTTAATATCATATTTATTGTATTCAAGTCAAAATATCATTTAAAATTATTCTGGGACGAATTTCAAAGTCAATCAGAAAAAGTTTTGATTTTTGATACGTTCCGAAGCCGACTCTAGAGTTTCAGAGTCGACTCCAGTAAGTAACAGAGATTTCTGATTTTCTCGAGTCGACCCTTGGATTTCAAGAGTCGACCCCTAACTCTGTGCGAGCCGACTCCGAACTGTGCGAGCCGACTCCGCTCAAACAACAGAAAGCATATTTTTTAGCGCTTCTCGAGTCGACTCCCCATTTTCTTCGAGTCGACCCCCGACTGTCAGGAGTCGACACTTTGGTTCTTCGCGAGTCGACCCTCTAACGTTTTAAATGTTTCTATTTTTAGTAAACGACTTCGAGCCGACTCCCACAGTGCTCGAGTCGACTCCGCGAAATTCTGGGCGCGATTTTTCATGATGACACGTCAGCTCCAACGGTAATATTTTTAAATAACGGCTATATTTCTTGTTTCTAACGGATATATTTTTGCAGAATCTATAAATAGAGGAGCTCTTTTCAAATCAAAGACAACAATAGAGTGGTGAAAAAGAGAGAAAAGAAAATCTTTCAAAAAGAGGGAAAAACAGAGCTTCATTGGAAAAATCATTTGAGTCAAGAAAAGAGATTCAAAAGGAGTGAAATCAAAGAGAGATTCGTGGGCTCCAGATCTACAATCACAAAAGTTCAAGAGGAGATCCCAAGGCAACCAAGAGCAAAATCAAGATCTTCAACCTAGAAGAAAAAGAAGAAAAGCTTCAACCAACTCCAAAAGCCCCAAAGCTAGGAGAATCTGTGCTGAGGCCTGATTCCACACTTCAAAGGAGTTGGAGAAGAGAAGCAAAGAAGCCAAGCCTGCATTCAAGCTTATTTAATCAGGCTTTTCTAAACCTAAGTTTATTTTGATTATTCTGCTCTAGAGGAGCTGTTTGTATTAAACTCTATTTATTTTCTTGTGTACTGATTCAATCAGTGGATTGAATCAGTGGAGGTAGTTGTACCTCGTTGTAAGCTTGGGATAGCTTGTTTTGGGTTCGTTGTGATCCCGTTAAAAACAACGAGTTGGGTTTTGTGCTGGTGAGCCCGTGTAAAACCGGCTGGGTTCGTGTGATCCCGGGAAAACAACAAGTTTGAGTTGTGAGCTTGTAAAACAACTCGGCTGTAATCAGGAGATTATAGTGTGGACCCAAGTGAATCTTGGGAGTGGACGTAGGTGTTGGTTGCACCGAACCACTATAAAATCTTTTGTGTTTGCCGTGCTCATTTGTCTCTCACTCTATCTCTCTTATTTTGTTTGTGCATTGCTTATAAGTTAATTTCTCTCACTTGCACATCTTTTAAAAAACATTTCAAAAAGTCTTAAATTTTTAAGAACCCAATTCACCCCCCCCCTCTTGGGTTGCCATCTGGGCCAACAATTGGTATCAGAGCAAGTGCTCATTTAGAATTTGATCTCACGATCAAGGGCTAAAGATCCTTATGGCAACACAAGTGGTTCATGTTTTGCTGAAGGTCATTCTACGAATAGACCTCCTTTATTTAATGGAACCAACTATTCATATTGGAAAGCTAGAATGAGAATATTCATTCAAGCTTCTGACTATGAATTATGGGGAGTAATAATAATGGACCTAGTACACCCACACACGTAGTTGATGGCACTATTGTTCCTAAGCCCGAAAGGGATTGGAATGATAATGATAGGAGAATGGCACAATTAAATGCTAAAGCCATTAACATTTTATATTGTTCCTTAGATTCTAATGAATTCAACCGAATCTCAACATGTAATTCCGCAAAAAAATTTGGGATAGGTTGGAAATTACACATGAAGGAACAACAAGTAAAAGAATCAAAATAAATATTTTGGTTCATAAATATGAATTATTTACCATGGAACAAAATGAAACCATCACATGCATGTTCACTAGATTCACTGATATTGTGAATGGTTTGAAAAGTCTTGGAAAAGTATATACTAACTCTGAGCTTGTTCGTAAAATTCTTAGGTCACTTCCAAGGACTGGGAAGCCAAGGTGACAGCCATCAAGAAGCCAAAGATCTGAACATCCTACCATTGGAAGAGCTTCTTGGATCGCTAATGACTCATGAGCTTCAAGTGAAACAACATGTCAATGAGGATGAGTCAAGAAAGAAGAAGACCATCGCCCTCAAAGCTGCGGAAAAGGAAGAAGCAGCAGCGATGATGAAGAGGATGATGATGATGAGACAGCCCTCCTTGCAAAATTCAAGAAATTTATGCAAAGAAGGAGGCCCTTCCACAAGAAGAGATTTGGATCAAAAATGGAAGGAGAAAAAGAAAAGGATAAGAAAAAGGAAAAGGACAAGGAAAAGAGAAAGAGCCCTTAGTAAGTTATGAATGTAAAAAGCCAGGGCATTTTAGATATGAATTGTCCTTTACTTAAGAAGGCCTATAAGAAAAAAAAAAGGCCTACATGGTAACTTGGACTGACAGTGAAGAGTCTTCTTCCGAAGAAGAAGAACAAAAGAAGTTACAAATGTTTGCTTCATGGCGGACGACAACGAAGAGGTAAGTACCGAAACCCCCGATGATGAATTTACTTTTGATGAAATGTTTGATTTAATGAATTGATGATTGATTTCAAGGCTTTGAAAAAGAAACATAAATCTTTGAAAACTGAAACTTAAATTTAATTAATGAGAAAAATGAGTTAAATCTTGTAGTTAAAGATTAAAAGATAAAAAGGAAACACTTTTTAATGAAAAGAATGATTTTGCTCATAAGATTGATTTGATTAAATCTGAGAATGAAAATCTAATTAAAGAGAAAGAATCAATCTCTAATGAAAATGATTTTCTAAAGAAAGATGTTAAAAATATAAAGACATTGTTGAAAAATTTACTCTAAGCTCAACTAAACTAAACATGATTTTAGATAGTCAAAAAGCAGTTTTTGACAAAGCAGGTTTAGGGTATAACACATTTAGAAAACAAAAATCATTGAAAAATATTTTTGTAAAAGCTAACCAAAGTAATATTACTTGTTTTAAATGTAATAAAAAAGGACATAAATCTTTTGAATGCAAAATAATAAGTAATAATGAAAATTAAACACTAAAGGAAAGAAAATATGGGTTCCGAAAGGAACAATTTTTATTGCTACTAACCATGAAGGACCCAAGAAAGCTTGGGTACCTAAACATAAAGTTTATTATGTTGCAGGAATGTCTTGTAGCCAAAAGATCAAAAAGAAAGTGGTACCTTGATAGTGGCTGCTCAAGACATATGACGGGTGACAAAGATGAATTCATCACCCTAGAAGAAAAGAAAGGTGGAGTTGTTACGTTTGGCGATACGATAAAGGTCAAATTATGGGCCTTGGTAAAGTTCGTTAACTCCATCTACATTTATTGATAATGTACTTTATGTTGATGGTTTGAAGCATAATCTAATTAGTATAAGCCAATTATGTGATAAAAACTTTAATGTTTCATTTAAATCTTCAATATGCACTGTAACTAATT
>UESW01002606.1:0-188932 GCA_900491605.1 Calamus simplicifolius
GTGACTCTCTAGGTTCGAACCTAAGTCGGTAGCATAAAAATAACTTTCTATACTAATCGATGTGCCCATCTAGCAATGGAACCCGACGTCCGGATAGGTCGAAGAGTTGCAGAAAAACTCCAAGAACACTAAGAAACAGTTACCGTATAATTCATCCTCTTGACCACAAATGCTAAGGATGGCTTAAGAGCCTATCTGTTGGCCCAGATGACAGCCCAAGAGGGGGGGGAATTGGGTTCTTTAAAAATTTAACCTCTTTTAAAAATTGTTTGCTTAAAAATGAATGAAAGTAAATGCAATGCAAATATAAAGCACAATCAATGAGATAGAGATAGAGACAATAGAAGCACGGCAAACACAAAGATTTTATAGTGGTTCGGTGTATCCAACACCTACGTCCACTCCCAAGATCCACTTGGGTCCACACTATAATCTCCTCGATTACAGCCGAGTTGTTTTACAAGCTCACAACCCAACTTGTTGTTTTACCCGGGATCACAACGAACCCAGCCGTTTTTGGGCTCACCAGCACACAACCCTAAACTCAAGCTAATCTAGCTTGACCCGAGGTATACAACCTCCACTAGTTCAATCCCTTGATTGAACTAGGCACAAACAAAAGAATATAGTTTTTCAAAGATACACAGCTCCTCAATGAGCAAATATTCAAAAATAAGTAAACAAGTTTAGAAAAGCCTGATTTGAAGTTGTTTGGCTTTGAGCTTTTCTTCTTTTCTTCTTCTTTCTTCTCCCTTTGGAATGATGAATCAAGCCTCAGCTTTAATCCCTCACAGTTGCAGTTGAGAAGATTGGAAATGGAAGAAACGAAGCTTTTTCTTCAATTTGGAAATCCACCGATTTTTGATTTGGGCGCCTTGGATTCCTCTTTGAGCTTTTTGGAGTGGAAGGATTTGAGTTTGAAGGATTTTCTCTTGGATTTCAGGCTCAGGGTTTCTCGGATTTTTGATTTGAAATATTTTCTATTTTCCATCTCTTTTTTTCTTTTTTCAAACGGGTGTTTCCCCCTTTTTATAGATTTTCTTCAATCCGTTTTTGGGATGAAACTAGCCGTTGGAGTGTACCTGGAAACAAAATATATCCGTTAGAAATTAGGTAAAAAGGAAATATTACCGTTAGAGCTGATCTGGCATTTTAAATTTTGTCCCAGTCAGGTTGGAGTCGGCTCCAACTTTTCAGGTGTCGGCTCCAGATCGTTTTACCAAAAATAGAAATTTCGAGTTCGTTGAGGAGTCGGCTCCGAAAAGTAAGTGTCGGCTCGCCATCGTCAGGTGTCGGCTCCCGAAACTGTAGGTGTCGGCTCCAGGATGCTCAAAAAATCAACGTTCTGTCCCCGCATCGGAGTCGGCTCCAGACACTGTAAGTGTCGACTCCGAAACTCTAGGTGTCGGCTCTGGATCGTATCAAAAATCAGATTAAAATTGAATTGGCCATGGGGTCGGCTCCAGATTTCTAGGTGTCGACTCCAAGCTCTGAAACTTTGAAATCTCTGATTTGTATTTGATTCAAAATTCATTTCTTAATTCCTTTAAATTGATCAAATAAATTTAAGTCCTGAAACACTTATAAAATCCATTAGTAATCAAATAAATATACTCAATTCCTTTATTAATCATCAAAATCAATAAATGGATCAACAATCTCCCCTTTTTGATGATTATAAAAACATTGAGTATATGCATAGAATTCTTAAATTAAAAAATTATCAAGGAAGTGATCTTCACGAGTAAGCTCCCCCTGAATAAGGTAGCTCCCCCTATGAAGTTCAAATTATTCTTCCTCTTACTTTACATATTTGGTACTTAAGATTTCTTTATGCATAGTCAAATCAATTTGATTATTAATCCACATAAATAACTCAATATCATATTAATCAATTAACTTCATTAATGTTTTCATATCAATTAAATAACTTGATTTTCATATTAAACAATTAATGCAACATAACTTTCTCCTTTAATGCAATTAATGCATATACAACCATAATCTCTCCCCTTTTTTGTAATCAACAAAAAGGTAAAGAATATTTCAAAGCATCAAAAGATAATTTTCATTGCATCAAAAGATAATTTCATTTCAACAAAAGTCAAGTATTACATCAAAATATTCATTCATTAAAATATATCCTTCATTACATCAACTCATAACTTCATCAAAATTAAACATTCATTACATCAAAAGTTCTTCCTCACTATTCTTGTTAAATGATCTACAATATTTTTCATTCCATCACATTGAAGCTTAACATAGTCTTTAAGTCTCTCATCAACAAATGTGCAAGCTGTTGAGATTTTCTTGAAGCTCGGCGTTGCACCTTGAATAAGTTTCACTATCTCCACAAATCTCTTTAAGTTCTTCAAAGATATTCTTTAAATCACCACTTAAAGATTCTGCAGAGGAGTTGAGAGTTGATTCAATTTTGCAATCCGATCATCAAGTGAATAAAGTGATTCTTTTATATTCATGAATTGACTGTCAAACTCATCCTTCTGAGCAGCAAACAAACTTTTTAATTGCTCCATTTGAAGGTCTGAGAATCCAGCTGAAGAAGTGGATGGTTGATCATTAACATGTGCAGGTGCAGGAGCAGGAGCAGGAATGGGACTCCTAGGCTGTGAGAAGGAACCCTAACTGATGGTCCAGCCTCGCAAGGCTCAGAAACTCTCGGCACAGGGGCTCTCTCATCAAGGTGTCCTTTCCTATCCCACTGTCCATTCACTTTAGCAAAACCCATCCGATGCAATGTTGCCAAACTATAGTAGTCGGTGTGCCTCAGGTTCTTAGATGGTTCATTCTCTTGAATTACAACCCCTTGGCTCTTGAAAACCATAGTAAGCACCATGCCATACGGTAGGGATGATCTTCTCTTCCCTCCAGCTTCCGCCATATAAAATCATCATAGCTGCAAGGTTGATTGGCTGTCCAGTCAAAACACTATCCATAACAACAATGTCTCGCTCCGAGACATACTCAAACCGACCGTCTTCGGAAACAAGATCCTACTGCAAATGTTGTGTAATAATCTCAATTCCAAGGTAATTGATTAGCTCTTATCTCCTCAAACTCTGTCACTTCCCTTCCTAACATCCTTGAAAGAGCCGCTGACCTATCACTGTGCATGTCAGCTGCTAAACCGGTAATTGGGATGCTAAGGAGGTTTCCAAGCTTTTGAAAGGTAAGGTGAATCCTCTTATTTCTTACTGAGCTAACTAAACCGCCATCACCTCTAGCCAAATTAAAATAAAATTCTTTTACTAAGGCTGGATAAGTGGGAACATCTAGAGACAGAGCTTATCCCAGCCCATTTCCTTTAATTGCCTACCGATTGAGAAACCCTCGGTTTCAAATAGATCAAAATCAATCTTTCTCCCCATTGTGATAACCCTCCCGGCTAAGGTATCTACCTGAGTGGAAGAGGTGTTGGGGTTGTCTGAATCCGTGGACGAATCACTGCTTGGAGTCGGCTCACGAGCGGGACGACGCGCGGACCATTTTCCGTGGTCACCGGCGCTCCAATCACTGATTCCCTCCTTTTGGGTGCCATTAGATCTTTGGAAAGTTTCGATTTGGATGGAATTAGAGGTGGGGAAGTTTTGGAAGAATTTTGGAGAGTTTGGTTAGGATTTGAGAAGTTATGAAATGATGAGGTGTCGACTCTGCCCTAATAAATCAATTTTGGAATCCCAGGTGTCGACTCCCGCAAAGTCGGGTGTCGACTCCAAATCGCTAACACAGTCAGCGCTCGAACTGGAGTCGGCTCCACTTATACGGGTGTCGGCTCCAAGGTCAGGGACCGAGAGCGACACAGTCAGAGGTGTCGACTCCTCATTCTGAGGTGTCGACTCCAAAGACAGTTTCAGAAAAAAATAATTGAGATTCAAATGACTGAAACTTGTCAAAAAGAGTTCAATAAAAATTTCAAAAAATCTTTGAAATATCAAGGATCAAATAGCTCAAATGACTAGATAATTTGTCCTTAAAATTGTGAGAGGATTTTCAAGAAATTTATAGAAATCTAGATTCTCATTCCTTAGGGTTTCAAAATCACTCTAAAGGGTCACATATTCCTAATTCACCTCTAAGATAACAAAATCTCTCTTCATCAAGGGTTTTGTAAATATGTCAGCTAATTGTTCCTCTGTATTAACATATTCAAGACAGATTTCATTATTAGCTACATGTTCTCTTATGAAATGATATCTAATTTCAATGTGTTTTGTTCTTGAATGTTGAATTGGATTTTTAGTCAAATTTATTGCACTCGTGTTATCACATCTAATTGGTGTTTTATCAAGGGTTATGCCATAATCTTCAAGTTGCCTCTTAATCCAAAGGATTTGAGCACAGCAACTTCCAGCTGCAACATACTCTGCTTCAGCAGTAGATAATGCAACCGAATTTTGCTTTTTGCTAAACCAAGAGATTAAGTTACATCCTAAGAACTGACATGCACCACTTGTGCTTTTTCTATCTAATTTACATCCAGCATAGTCAGAATCAGAATATGCAATTAAATTTAAAGTTGAGTCTCTAGAGTACCATAAACCTACATTTTTAGTTCCACTTAAATATCTTAAAATTCTTTTTACAGCAATTAAGTGAGATTCTTTAGGTTCAGATTGAAATCTAGCACATAAACATACTGCAAACATAATATCTGGTCTACTAGCTGTTAAGTAAAGAAGAGATCCAATCATACCTCTATAATGTTTTTGATCTACTTTCTTACCATCTTCATCTTTGTCCAATTTGCACGAAGGACTCATAGGAGTTCCAAGTGGCTTGATTGACTCCATTCCAAACTTCTTGAGCAGTTCTTTTGTGTATTTGGCTTGATTGATGAAAATTCCTTCTTTGCTTTGTTTGATTTGAAGTCCTAGGAAGAAGTTGAGTTCTCCCATCATACTCATTTCAAACTCACCCTGCATCAACTTAGCAAATTCTTGACATAACAAGTTGTTAGTAGCACCGAATACAATCATCGACATATATTTGTACTACTAATAAATCTTATCTTTTCTTTTCAAAAATAATGTTTTATCAACATTTCCTCTTACAAAATCATTTTCAATTAAAAATTTACTTAATCTTTCATACCAAGCTCTAGGTGCCTGTTTCAAACCATATAGTGCTTTGTGTAATTTAAAAACATGATTTGGAAATTCATGATCTTCAAAACCAGGTGGTTGTTCAACAAACACTTCCTCATTTATAAATCCATTTAAAAATGCACTTTTAACATCCATTTGAAATAAATTGATATGCATATGACATGCAAATGCAAGTAATAATCTAATTGCTTCAAGTCTAGCTACAGGTGCAAAAGTTTCATCAAAATCAATTCCTTCTTCTTGATTATATCCTTTTGCAACTAATCTAGCTTTGTTTCTAATTACTATGCCATTTTCATCTAATTTATTTCTAAATACCCATTTTGATCCTATAACAGAATGATCTTTAGGTCTATCTACAAGAGTCCAAACATTATTCCTAGTAAATTGATTTAATTCTTCTTGCATAGCTAACATCCAATTATTATCTTTTTCTGCTTCTTCAATAGTTTTAGGTTCAATTTGAGATACAAATGCAAGATGATTATTGATGTTTCTCATTGATGATCTAGTTCTTACTCCTTGAGATGGATCACCTATAATTAATTCTCTTGGATGACCATAGGCATATCTCCAATCTCTAGGTAGATCTATATCATTATGATTTGCATCAACAACATCAACACTAGGAGAATCATTATCTTTAGCTTCTTGTTCATGATCTGAAGATACATCTATATTCAATTTTTCAATATCTCTTTCTAGAATGTTTGTATCTTCCTCATCATCAATCTTTTCAGAACTTGATGCTAAAGATTCATCAAAAATTACATGAATAGATTCTTCTACAATTAAGTTTCTCTTGTTAAATACTCTATAGGCTTTACTAGATGTTGAATATCCTAAGAAAATGCCTTCATCAGATTTTGCATCAAATTTTCCTAGATTATCTTTGCCATTATTATGAATGAAACACTTACAACCAAATGCATGAAAATAACTTATGTTTGGTTTTCTATTATTCCATAGTTCATAAGGTGTTTTCTTAATGATTGGCCTAATTAGAGCTCTATTAAGAATGTAGCATGCCGTGTTTATAGCTTCCGCCCAAAAGTATTTTGGTAGGTTGCTTTCACATAGCATGGTACGGGCCATGTCTTCTAAGGTTCTATTTTTCTTTCAACTACTCCATTTTGTTGCGGTGTTCTAGGTGCAGAAAAATTATGATGAATGCCATTTTCTATGCAAAAGTTTTCAAATAAATGATTTTCAAATTCAGTGCCATGATCACTTCTTAGAGACACTATGGTGTTGTTTTTCTCATTTGTGACCTTCTTGAAGAATTTCAGAAATAATGGAAAGGTCTCATCCTTATGAGCTAAAAACAATACCCAAGTGTATCTAGAATAATCATCTACAATCACAAGACCATATTTCTTTCCTCCTAGACTTGTGGTTCTAGTAGGTCCAAAAAGATCCATGTGAAGTAGTTCAAGAGGCCTAGAAGTGGAAACAATATTTTTAGTTTTGAAAGAATTTCTAGTTTGTTTTCCAAATTGACATGCATCACAAATTTTATTATTTTCAAAATCTAGTTGTGGAAGTCCTTTTACTAAATCCATTCTAATTAATTTTGAAATAAGGTGTGTGCTTGCATGACCTAATCTACGATGCCACAACCAACCAATCTCATTCATATTAGCATTATTAGCAACTAAGCAATGATTACTAGTAGACAAATTGTCTAAATCAATCAAGTATACATTGCCATTTCTATTTCCAATAAAAACAATGCTATTATCAATGGGATTAGAAACTGTGCATATAGAAGATTCAAATGATACTTTAAAACCTTTATCACATAATTGACTAATGCTAATTAAATTATGTTTTAAACCATTAACATATAAGACATTTTCAATATATGTGGAGGGAGTTATTTGAATGTTACCAAACCCCAAGATTTGGCCTTTGCCATTATCACCAAATGTAACTACTCCTCCTCTTTTGCTTTCAAGGGTGATGAATTGATCCTTGTCACCCGTCATGTGCCTTGAGCAGCCGCTATCGAGATACCACTTTCGCTTTGATCTTTTGGCCGCAAGACACTCCTGCAAAAATAATTAAGTCTTATATTTAGGTACCCAAGCCTTCTTGGGTCCTTCATGGTTAGTAGCATAAAAGACTGTTCCTTTGGGAACCCATATCTTCTTTCCTTTATTATTTAACTTCTTGTCAATTTTCTTAAAATTGCATTCAAAAACTTTGTGTCCCTTCTTGTTACAGTAATGACATGTAACATTATCATTGTTTTGTTCCTTTCTAAAAAAGTTTTTGACAAATTTTTGCTTTAAGTTAGGTCTATAACCTAAACCAGCCTTATCATATATAGCTCTTTGATTACTTAACAATAAATTAAGTTTTTCAGAACTATAAGTGAATTTATCAATATTTTTATATTTATCAACTTCCTTCTTTAGTTTATCATTTTCATTGGAAATTGATTCTTTTTCTTTTGACAGATTTTCATTTTCAGATTTCAGCACTTTAGTTTCATTATTAAGATTTTCTTTTTCTTTAATGAAAGTTAAATTTTCGTTTTTCAAAAACTTATATTTCTTTTTCAAAACTTTGAAATCACCAACAAGTTCATTAAAAGCATCAAACAATTCATCAAAAGCAAAGTCATCACAAGGATTTTCGGAACTTACCTCACTGTCGTCGTTTGCCATAAAGCAAATGTTTGCAACTTCCTTTTGATCTTCCTCTGAAGAAGATTCATCACTATCACTCCAGGTTGCAACATAGGCTTTCTTCTTCTTCTTAAAGGTCTTTTTCAGTTGAGGACAATCATATCTATAATGCCCCGGTTTCTTACATTCATAGCAAATCAAGGGCTCTTTCTCTTTGTCCTTGTCCTTATCTTTTTCTTTTTCTCCTTCCATCTTAGCTCCAAATTTCTTTTTGTGGAAGGGTTTCTTTCTCCTCATGAATCTTTTGAATTTTCTTGCTAGAAGAGCTGTATCATCATCATCATCATCATTTTCACTACAGCTCTCCTCACTTTCAGCAGCCTTAAGAGCTATGGTCTTTTTCTTTTTCACATCCTCTTCTATGTGCTGCTTCATGGTCAATTCATGGGTCATTAGGGATCCTAGAAGCTCCTCTAAGGGTAAGGTATTGAGGTCCTTTGCTTCTTGGATTGCTGTCACCTTCGCTTCCCACGTTCTTGGAAGTGACCTGAGAATTTTACGAACAAGTTCAGAGTTAGAATATGTTTTGCCTAAACTTTTCAAACCATTTACAATATCAGTAAATCTAGTGTACATGCATGCTATAGTTTCAGTTTGTTCCATGCTAAATAATTCATATTTGTGCACTAGAATATTGATCTTAGATTCTTTAACTTGATTGGTACCCTCATGGGTAACCTCTAATCTATCCCAAATCTCCTTTGCGGAATTACATGTGGAGATTCTATTAAATTCATTAGCATCTAAAGAGCAATACAAGACATTCATGGCCTTAGCATTGAGCTGTGCCATTTTCCTATCATTATCATTCCAATCCCTTTCGGGTTTAGGAACAATAGTGCCATCAACAATGTGTGTGGGTGTACTAGGTCCATTAGTTATAACACCCCACAATTCATAATCAGAAGCTTGAATGAATATCCTCATTCTTGCTTTCCAATATGAATAGTTGGAACCATTAAATAGGGGAGGTCTATTCGTAGAATGACCTTCGGCAAATGATCCAACATGAGCTGCCATTTGGATCTTTAGCTCTTGATCGTGTGATCAAAATCTAATGAGCACTTGCTCTGATACCAATTGTTGGCCCAGATGACAACCCAAGAGGGGGGGGTGAATTGGGTTCTTTAAAAAATTTAACCTCTTTTAAAAAATTGTTTGCTTAAGATGAATGAAAGTAAATGCAATGCAAATATAAAGCACAATCAATGAGATAGAGATAGAGACAATAGAAGCACGGCAAACACAAAGATTTTATAGTGGTTCGGTGTATCCAACACCTACGTCCACTCCCAAGATCCACTTGGGTCCACACTATAATCTCCTCGATTACAGCCGAGTTGTTTTACAAGCTCACAACCCAAACTTGTTGTTTTACCCGGGATCACAACGAACCCAGCCGGTTTTTGGGCTCACCAGCACACAACCCTAAACTCAAGCTATTCTAGCTTGACCCGAGGTTAACAACCTCCACTAGTTCAATCCCTTGATTGAACTAGGCACAAACAAAAGAATATAGTTTTTCAAAGATACAGCTCCTCAATGAGCAAATATTCAAAAATAAGTAAACAAGTTTAGAAAAGCCTGATTTGAAGTTGTTTGGCTTTGAGCTTTTCTTCTTTTCCTCTTCTCTTCTCCCTTTGGAATGATGAATCAAGCCTCAGCTTTAATCCCTCACAGTCGTTGCAGTTGAGAAGATTGGAAATGGAAGAAACAAGCTTTTTCTTCAATTTGGAAAATCCACCGATTTTTGATTTGGGGCGCCTTGGATTCCTCTTTGAGCTTTTTGGAGTGGAAGGATTTGAGTTTGAAGGATTTTCTCTTGGATTTCAGGCTCAGGGTTTCTCGGATTTTGATTTGAAATATTTTTGATTTTTCATCTCTTTTTTTTTCTTTTTTTTTCAAACGGTTGTTTTTTCCCTTTTTATAGATTTTCTTCAATCCATTTTTGGGATGAAACTAGCCGTTGGAGTGTACCTGGAAACAAAATATATCCGTTAGAAATTAGGTAAAATGGAAATATTACCGTTAGAGCTGATCTGGCATTTTAAATTTCCGTCCCAGTCAGGTTGGAGTCGGCTCCAACTTTTCAGGTGTCGGCTCCAGATCGTTTTACCAAAAATAGAAATTTCAGAGTTCGTTGAGGAGTCGGCTCCGATAAAGTAAGTGTCGGCTCGCCATCGTCAGGTGTCGGCTCCAAAATCTGTAGGTGTCGACTCCAGAATGCTCAAAAAATCAATGTTCTGTCCCCGCATCGGAGTCGGCTCCAGACACTGTAAGTGTCGACTTCGAAACTCTAGGTGTCGGCTCCGAAACTCTAGGTGTCGGCTCCGGATTGTATCAGAAATCAGATTAAAATTGAATTGGCCATGGGGTCGGCTCCAGACTTTCTAGGTGTCGACTCCAAGCTCTGAAACTTTGAAATCTCTGATTTGTATTTGATTCAAAATTTATTTCTTAATTCCTTTAAATTGATCAAATAAATTTAAGTCCTGAAACACTTATAAAATCATTAGCAATCAAACAAATATACTCAATTCCTTTATTAATCATCAAAATCAATAAATGGATCAACACTGTCAACTCTAAACAGCAAATCCATAAAGTGATTTCAATTTTAGTGATCATGTGACTTTCACATGAAGTGCCTTGGCCAAGGTCTTGCTAAATTGAAACACAAGCATTTCTCCTTTTAATGAGATAGGTCAAATTCCATCTTGATCCACAACTGACTACCACAAGTACTTGACTGCACCTAGTAACCTTTCGTAGCTGGATTAGAAATCCAGGTGGTCCGGTACCTAAGTACAATGAGTTGCTTGTAAGTCACTGGTTGTGATCTTCAGGTCTGAAGGATACTTATACCTATATCTTCTCGGATTAACTCTTGACAGCAGAGTATTCGAAAATGAGTCACGTTCGGTGAAATGTACTCCTACACTTTCACCTGTATGTCATACCAGTGTCTCTACACTCCTTGGTTAAGAGGACAACCAACAAATATGATATACAACATCCTATAATTGATAGTACTATGGCCCTATCATAGTATATCATTTGGTCATGAACTCTTTTGAAGACCTTCAAAGATAAATCCTCCTTTATCATGAAGGAAGATCCTGAGGGCTTCATTACTATTAGGAGTTTTAAGAAGATGTTCTTGTAATGAATAAACTGCCAAATAACTTTTATTAATATATCAATTTATATATATACAATTTATATTAGCACAATCATCAAATGATTGACTTAAGGATACAATTCCCAACAGTTGGTCTGTGACCACCACGATCGGATGAGCTTGAAAATAAGGTTGGAGGCGCTGGACGAACACAATCAATGCAAAGATGATCTTTTCGACTCTCTTGTATCTGGGTTCCACGACGTGGAGCACTTTGCTGGTGTAATACATAGGCTTTTGTGTCCCATCGGGATCCATGCAGAAGAGAACAGAACTGACAGCTTTGGGAGAGGCCGCGAGGTACAGAAGAAGCTCTTCCCCCCCCCCCCTTTGGTTTGGATAGCAGTGGCGGAGTAGATAGAAATTCCTTCAATCCCTCAAAAGCCTTCTGGCATTCCCCTGTCCATTCGAAGCTGTCGACTTTGCACAATGCCTTAAAGAAAGGCAACCATCTTTCCGCGGACTTGGACAAAAAATGGCTCAGGGCTGCCACCCTTCCAGTCAGACATTGCACCTCCTTTTTGTTGACCGGAGACCTCATGTCTAATATGGCTCAGATCATGTTAGGATTTGCTTCGATCCCGTGTTGGGTTACCATGAAGCCCAAAAACTTTTCCGCTGTCACCCCGAAAGTGCACTTGCGGGGGTTCAGCCTCATCTGGTACCGATGGAGGTTGTTGAAGGTTTTCGCCAAATCAAAGACGTGGTCGGTGACATGGATGCTCTTGGTCAGCATGTCATCCACGTACACCTTCATGTTGCGTCCGATCTGGTCTTTAAAGATTTTGTTCATCAGCCTCTGGTAAGTGGCTCCCGCGTTCTTTAGTCCAAATGGCATCACCTTGTAATAGTATACTCCCTTCTCTGTCACAAATGAAGTAGCCTCCTCGTCGGCTGGGTCCATCTTGATTTGATTATATCCCGAGAAGGCATCCATAAAGCTTAGTATTTCATGCCCGGACGTAGCGTAATAGTATACTCCCTTCTCTGTCACAAATGAAGTAGCCTCCTCATTGGTTGGGTCCATCTTGATTTGATTATATCCCGAGAAGGCATCCATGAAGCTTAGTGTTTCATGTCTGGATGTAGCATCCACCAACTGATCAATCCGAGGCAGCGGGAAGCTATCCTTGGGGCAGGCTTTGTTGAGGTCAGTGAAGTCCACGCACATCCTCCAACTTCTGTTAGCCTTACGGACCATCACAACCACTATAGATAATGGACTTCTCGGATGTGACCCGTAGCTTCTAGTTTGCGGACCTCTCCGTCTATGGCTTGCTATCGGTCTAGGGAGAAACTTCTCTTCTTCTACCAAACAGGTCGGCATCCCGGTCTGATGTTAAGTTTGTGAGTGATTACCTCCTCAGGGATGCCTGGCATGTCGGTGGATGACCACGCAAAGATGTCGGGGTTCGCACGTAAGAAAGCAAGGAGTTGATCACGTGCGTCCTCCGGAAGGAATGCCCCAAGTTAGATGGCTCTCGCCGGGTCCTCTCCCAGTGGGAAAGTTTGTAGGCGCTCAGCCGGTTCCCCCCTTTTCTTCAAGTCCTGGGGGTCAAACGGCTCAGGCGCAGTGGCTGGCTTCAACTCTTGCGGACTGGGGGCCAAGTGATAGCAGAGCGACAATGGGCTTTGTTCTCCCTTCATCTCCCCAATCCCTTCATCGGTAGGGAACTTCACCAGTAGCCTTTTAGTGGAGATAACGGCATCCAATTTAAGCCAGGCCTCCCCAAAATAGCATTATAGGCCAGTTAGACCCGGACCACCAGACAGTTTATGGTAACTGTGCTTTGACACGGTGGAGTTCCGGCTGTGACAGGGAGGGTGATCTCTCCTTCGACCTTCACAGAATCTTCAGTAAAACCCATTAAGGGTGTGGTGATGGGTCGGAGAGAAGAGTTAGACAGGTTCATCCGAACAAAAGCTTCATAGCTCAAAACGTCAACGGAACTCCCGCTATCTACTAAAATTCTTTTTACAGGTGTTTGGTTATTGTCAGAGACACGATGACACTGTCGTCATGTTTGTTAACTACCCCGTCTAAATCCTTTTTAAAGAAAGGAACTATAGAATATAACCCCTCCTGCTGCCTTTTTGAATTACTGCATGCCCCCCAGGAAATCATAGCTATTGTTTTTTTCATCGGGGTGTTGTCCATGCCGATCTGAGGTGCAGGAGGCACCAACAGACTCGGAGCAGGGGGGTTTCCTCTTCGAACGAACTTGCCTAAGTGACCTTGCTGAACAAGTTCTTCAATGGCCTTCTTCAAAAGGCGGTAGTCTTCAGTGTCATTACCATAGTCTCTGTGATACCGGCAGTAGAGCTCCTTGCTGCGGGGATCCCTGACTTCATGGGTGGCAGACGTTGAAAGTAGGGCTTGTCCTCGATTTCTAACAGGATGTGAGATATTGGAGTAAGGAGAGGAGTGAAATGCTCCTTGGGAACAAGCATCTTGGGCCGGTTGTCTGAGCGACGAGGAGGCTCAGACTTCCTGGATTGTCCTCCAGTAGGCTCCATGGACATTGGTTTCCTGCTAGAACCTTTGTCGACCTCCCTCCTGGAAGAGTCCGCTTCGTCGGCACGAATGTACTTCTGCACCCAGCTCAGCAGTTCGGCGTAGGAGCTGAGAGGCTTCTTATCCAGGGAATAGGCAAATCTGAAAGGACGAAGTCCTCGCTTCAGGGCTAGGGTGGCTACAGAGTCCTCCAAGTTATAAACCTCGAGCGTGGCCTCCTTGAACCGAGCAACGAAGTCCTTCAGAGTTTCGTCGCTCCTTTGCTGAACAGCGAACAAGCTATCAGCCACTCGAGGGATCTTCCGGCATGCATCAAAGTGGCCAGGAAAGATTGCTCAAGTTGTTTGAAAGAGTTGATGCTACGTGGTGGCAAATGAGAATACCATGCACACGCCGCCTTCTGAAGTATGGCCGGGAAGGCAACACACAGGAGAGAGTCTGTCGCTCCCTGGACTTGCATGAGGACCTTGTAGCTCTCCAAGTGGTTCAAAGGATTCATCATGCCATCGTACGGGTCCAACTGGGGAAGACGGAACCGAGGTGGGACCAGCTCCTCTATGATGCGGTGAGAGAGCGGGGAACGGTGGTTGTAGTCCATCCTATGAGGGTTGGTGATCTGGCAACTAAGCTCCTCCAATTGTTGATGATATTCATCAAGCCGTTACTCGGACCAACGAGCAGCCTTCCTGTTGATGTCTTCTTTAGAAGAGTCAGAAGATGAGGATGGGAAAGACCGCCGGTGTAGAGAGTGCACATGTCTTTGTTCTTTCTCACCACGCCACCTGTGGGAGCAATCAGAATGGCGGGAGAAAGATCGTCGTCGCTTTGAGGTCTCCCGATGGCGAGGTTCAGGGAGCAAGTGGTGGGAGGCCTCTGGAGGAGTCATGCCCTGAGGAGGTTGACTGGCTCCATGACCCTCCTCATGAGGTGGAGGGGGCTGAGGCATGGTGGCAAAGTAGTGTTCCTGTAGTCCCCGCACCATCGTCATCAGATCTTGTACTTGATGAGTCAGGACGTCAAGCCGATCGGACTGGCTAGCCTGTGGTGGTGCAAGAGGCGGAACATGGAGGTTGGCCTCTGATTGTTCGGCCCGCGGGAGGCATTCCGCGGCATGGCTGGTGGAAGCTTCATGAGCTCGCGTCATCACCATCGTCTTCCTTGCAGAAGTCGAGGGGTCGCAGATCTGCAGAGCACGCCCCTACCTGGCGCGCCAATCTGTTGCTGCCAAATTACTTGCGGTGAGCGCCGGTGGGCGGAGATCTCCATAGGTCATCGGAAGTGTAGAGGGAGTGCCTTCTTCCTCTGGGAACCTACAAAAAGCCTCGGACCGGTGGTTCCGATGGGGACCCACCAATGCTCAAGTCAGTGGTTTGTAGAATATGAATTTCGTAATAGAGTAATGCTTGAGAGAGAGCCCCCTCCCCTGTTAGGGTTGGCTCTTATATACCTGTTCGGGGTCCCTCTTGCCCTTCCGTCATAATAGCCGGATCTTCTCTTCTGTTGAGATCGGCTTCGTAGATTAGCACCGGATGGTTAGATATGTTCCGCAGATATCGGCGAGTGTGCAATAACTGTAACTGCTCGTGATCTTGGTAAAACATGAGTGAGTGGATCACGTTGTATAGTTTTAAGTCCATTCAGCATCAAAATTCGGCTTCATGATAGGAATTGCGTTAATGGCTAAGATTGGAGCCAGAATTGGAGCTGGGGCCGAGGCCGAGGCCAGGAGCCAATGCTGAAGCCGAGGCCGAGGCCAGGAGCCGATGCTGGAGCCGAGGCCGAAACCAGGAGCCGATGCTGGGGCCGAGGCCGAAGCCGAGAGCCGATGCCGGAGCCGAGGCCAAAGCCAAGGCCGAAGCCAAGAGCCGATGCCGGGGCCGAGGCCGAAGCCGGGAGCCAATGCCGGAGCCGAGGCCGAAGCCAGGAGTCGATGCCGGGGCCGAGGCCGAAGCCGGGAGCCGATGCTGGGGCCAAGGCCGAAGCCGGGAGCCAATGCCGGAGCCGAGGCCGGAGCCAATGCCGAAGCCAGGAGCCGATGCCGGGGCCGAGGCCGAAGCCGGGAACCAAAGCTGGAGCCGATGCCGGGGCTAAGGCCAAAGCCGGGAGCCGATGTCGGAGCCGAGGCCGAAGCCAAGAGCCGATGCCGGGGCCAAGGCCGAAGCCGGGAGCCGAAGCCGGAGCCGAGGCCGGGGCCAAGGCCGAAGCCGGTTGCCGAAGCCGGAGCCTAGGCCAGAGCCGAGGCCGAAGCCAGGAGCCGATGCCGGGGCCGAGGCCGATCAAAATTATTACCTTTGCTTCGAAGGCGCGCAGCGTTTGTTATAGTGCCACCAGGAGGGGTGGTTAGTCACATCATGTGCCACCTTCTTGGCCGTTGGATACTTGATGAAAGGCCAAGATTGGCCCTTGAAACTGCCTCAAGAGAACTCCAAAATATAGCGCTAGCTGGCTGGACAGATTGCCCATGCCTGCTGCCAGGCTGGCAGCCAGCCTGGGCGCGCCTCTGGTGCACCCGGTCTAGACCGTGCGCCCAGCTAGGCCACGCGGCCACCTAGGTAGCGCCCGGTTGGGCCGTGCATGCGCATCCCCTTCCTAGGCCGGGCGATGACAAATATGTTTCTTACCCTATTGATATTGATATAATCTTTTCCATTAAATGCTCACGATCTGATACCAACTACACTAAAACACAGCCGATATTTCATACAGATAATGTAGAGCTGGATGCCAAATAACAGCTATCCAAAATCCGATTAGAATTGCATAAAATTTAATCCAACCGAAACCTTGGCAGCAATCTCAATAGCTAGACGAAAAATTCCAATTATGCAATCTAATGGGACAAAATCTACCTAAAATTAATAATTACATAAAATCCAACCCAATTCTGTATGAGTATTGGTAATAGAATACAAATTCACAATATCAGGAATTTAAAACCACAACCAATACCTAATTGGCAGCATTAAACTTTCAAAATTTCAATCCGCATGTTGTTAATTTGGAGCAAAAGCATTGCTATACAATGGCATTGGCTGCATTTGCGGTCATCTTTTGAATGATTGGTTAAAAAAACAAAAAGGAATTGGATTTGAGGAGTGTTTGAAACACATTCTTTTCTTGCTATGATTGAATTGAGTACCAAGCAATTCATCTTCAAGATACAATGAAACCCCAAAACTCTCTCCAGAAAGCTTGTGAAAATATTCTATGGATGACGTAGAAGAAAGTCTATTTGTAATTAATGAATAGACAATTGCTTTTGATAGCTTTTAGACTATTCAAAAAAAAAACTCACTATAAGAAAGTATGGTATTTATGACAAACTATTACGATAAAATATTTTTGTTGTTATATGTTCATTTATAACGATGAAATATAAATTAAATTCATCGTAACAATTTATTGTTACAGTGATAAACTGACTTATTACGATAAAAATAAATTTTCGTCGTAATAGTCTACCGTAATATATTAAGATTTTTTTTTTCATTTTATTATGATAAAATTTATTTTTATAGTACAAAACTGTCTTATTACGATGAAAATAAATTTTTATCGTAATAGTTTATATATATTAGAATTTTTTTTTATTTTTATTTTATTATGATAAAATTTATTTTATCATAATAAACGGACTTATTAGGATGAAAATAAATTTTCGTGGTAACAGTCTACCGTAATAAACAAGCCCAAGTTAAGTTCCGAACCGACGCCCCTTTTTTTCATTCGTTCTGCTGCTCAACCCTAGCTCCCAATCCTCTTCATTTCCGCCGCTCGTTCCTTCTCCCAGGCTCCAGCTATCCACCGCTAGTTTCTTCTTCCAGCATATCCACCTCACCCCATCGACCCGAGTCCATCGCCGGTGTCTTAGCTTCATTCGCCTCCCAGTGGAAGGAAGAGAGGGAAAGGCTCTAGGTGAAGACGACCAGCAGGCTCAGGGTCAGGTAATTTGCTTGCCCTTTTCTGGTTCTTTGGTTACCTTTCAGCCCCTTGGATTTGGGTTTTGGAATTCGTTTTTTTAAGATCTCTGCGATCCGTAGCGACGCAAGGATCTCCCGCTCGCCCTTGTCGCAGCCATCGGAGCCAACATCACCATTTGCCACCATCCGATCCTTTCTTCTGCTCCCTCTTCGTCGCCCACGAAGCCATGCCCGCATCTTTCACCTCAGCCTCCACCGTCACCCTGTTCTCTCTGTTCTCATCTCCGCCTAGCCCCCTCTCGAATCCATTGCCTTCTTCCACCACCAACTAAGTAGACAACCTTGGCACTGGAGAATCCTCCATTCCCTCGCCATTCGTCTTGGACTTGACTCATGCGTTTGTGTTTTATATGTGGGAGTCGCGAATTTGCTCAGCGAGTATTTGATGAAATGTATACAAGGAAGTGTCGCCTTTTGGAATGCACCGCTCCTTCACTGCTCCTGTAGAGGATGAACAACAGCCGAGTCAGGAATTACAATCCTAGTAGAGGATCACTGTAGCTCCTAGCGAATCAATCCTTCTTGGGTTGGATCACCGTAGCAACAGATAGGCAGCACTCCTTGATCGCCTGTCAACAATATTTGGCCAGTGCAAAGAGACATCAGCAATGGGCTGCAGAGCTAACAGCAGCAGCAGCCTTTCATTGCTTTGCCGTGCATCATTCGATTTACAAACAATACATCATGACCGACTGGAGAAGATAGCTCTGAGTAGCACAGAAAATATAAAATAATACTTGTTTAAGAAACATGAGATAGGGTTTTGCTTCATAAGGTGCAAAACAAAAAAAAAATATTAAAATAAAATTTTAATATTTTTAAAATTTAAATAAAAATTTATTACGATGATTTATTTTCATCGTAATATCAATGACGAAAATAAGTCATCATAAAAAGTATTAAATATTTTTAAAATTTAAATAAAAATTTATTACGACGACTTATTTTTACCGTAATATCAGTCTATTACGATAAAAATAAGTTACCGTAATAAATTGTTATTTAAATTTTATAAATATTTAAACTTATTACGATGATTATTTTCGTCGTAATAGGTTGATATTACGGTAAAAAAAAAGTCATCGTAATAAATTTTTATTTAAATTTTAAAAATATTTAAAACTTATTACGATGACTTATATTTACCGTAATAAGCTGATATTACGACGAAAATAAGTTACCGTAATAAATTTTTATTTAAATTAATTTTTTTAAAAAAATATAACAACGATATGGTTTCCTCGTAATAGGGAGCTATACGATGAAAATAAGTCGACGTAATAAGTAACTTATTACGACAACAAGTTATTACGATGATTTAGAATGTATTACGATAAATTTTTTATCGTCATAATAACTTATTACGGTGACTTTTATACTTATTGCGATAAATTAATTCGTCATAATAGGTCATTTTTTTTGTAGTGACTTAAGCATATTTTGATCAATTTCAAGCTTCAAGCCTAATTGCCTCAAGTGCCCATGTGCACTTTCAAAGTTTTAAATAAATGTTTATTCCATTGCACATTTGGTATACTGGATGCATATCATCATAAGTTAATATTACTAGTGGTCCCTACTTATAAAGATTTTTAACTTTTCTTTCATTCCAATGTGAAACTAAATTATAGTTGAAAGCTAATATTATAATCTATTCCAACATAATCAGCCTGCACTTTTGTTCCTTACAAGTCCCGTAAAAAGCCTGTAGCTAAAAACATGACCAATTGTTTGATCACTTCTTCAGGTCTTAGAAAGTTTGCAAGTAACTTGTTTATCAAAACGGTGAAAACATGCAAAATGCATAATGCATAGTGCATTCTTGATCGAGAATTTGATATGCTAACATGCAAAAGAAAAGATCAAATTTGCTTCAAAAATATATAAAAAAAATCCTCTGGGGCAAGATTAAGAGGTTCTACAAATGAAACAAGGCATAACAGGACTAAAGGTTGAGACTAGTGTATATTTAATTATTTTTGAAGTCAAAAGCAAAAGTGCAAGTGGTGACAATATGATGGAATGGCAAATCCCCTTCTACCTGCATTTTGAGGAAATGCAAATATTTTACATATTATACTTATATGCTAGTATATACTTAAGTCTTATTTAATGGAGTTGTTAGTCGTACAGCTTTTAAAAGTAAAGCTTTAAGTTTTAACAATAGAGTTTTTGAAAGTAGAGCTTTTGAAAAAAAAATTATTTGCTATTTTATAACTATATTATTAAAGTGTTATGAGTTTTTAACATCTATTTGATAATTAAACAAAGAAAATATTTTTAAAATAAAATGATGAGAAACATAGCATTATACTTGTTGCTGCCGGGATCCGTCCTCCGATTCGGGCGCAGTCGATCTCCAGGATAGATTTGCACATAAGTCCTCGCGAGAGGCGTTGGGGGTGGTCCTCCGCGGAAGACCCTTCGACGCTCAAGTCAGTGGGAGGAAATCGGCGATCAATCAGAAAACTGGGAGGTGGATCCCTCCGGGGAGTCTCTCCGGGGGCGGCCAATCGGAAGCTCTAGGGGGTGAGCACTGACGAGCAGCAGGAGAGCAGGAGAGTGGGTGAGGGTGTGAGCGCGCGCGTACCTGAGGGAATCTGTGAGCGTGATACTTATAGGCTGTCACCTGGATCTTGAGCGCCTTCTGGAAGGTTCTGAGGTTGTTAGGATACGGGGGTGGATCGAATCAGGCCGTTGTGGGGCTATTGGGATCCATATCTTGTCTGTTAGGGGATCGACGGCTAGGAGAGCTCTTTGATGGCTTGAGATCTGATAGGTGTGTAGGTCTCAGGTAGCCTTGATAGGTTCTAGACCACTTCTCAACATGATTCCTTGCCTAGGATGTTGTTACAGTGGGCTTAGGCTCTCCGCGTCAGGTTCCGCGGAGGTGAGTATTGGATCGTGGGTCGTCCAGTGAAGCCGAGCCATGAAGGCCCGGGGGAAACGAGCTACAGGAAGCTCGGGAGGGCCAAGCTATGGGAGCTTGGGGAGAGCCGAGCTATGGAAGCTCGGGAGAGCCGAGCCATGGGAGCTCGGGGAAGCCGAGCTATGGAAGCTCCGAAGAGTCGAGCTACGGAAGCTCGGGAGATCCGAGCTATGGAAGCTCGGGAGAGTCGAGCCGAGCTGTGAGATCTCGGGGAAGCCGAGCTATGGAAGCTCGGGAGAGTCGAATTACGGAAGCTCGGGGAAGCCGAGCTATGGGAGCTCGGGAGAGCCGAGCTAGGGAAGCTCGGGAAGCCGAGCTATGGAAGCTCGGGAGAGTCGAGCTATGGAAGCTCAGGAGAGTCGAGCTACGGAAGCTCGAGGAAGCCGAGCTATGGAAGCTCGGGAGCCCGAGCTACTGGAAACTCGGGGGAGATGAAGGGAGGTCGGTCTTAGCCTCCTTGCACGGATATTAATGCAATGACGGTTTTACCCCTAACACATGCCCTCCACTCCCTAGTTCGAAGCGTAGGTTCGGGCATAGGGAGTATAAGTCCAGGTGGCACGCTTTGTATGGGGCGATTTGGTTTAGACAGCCCGCAATGATGCCTAATTAATGCGACAGGGTCCTCATGCCTTCGTGGGTAAGGCTCCTCCAAGAGTGACGGTTGGGAATACGCCACGTTGCGAATCCCGATTAATCGGCGTTTGTCGAGGCGGTTCCGACGCCTGGGGCGAGGCGCCTCATCCTCTCAAGATGGCTTCCTTAGTGGGGAAGCAAAGCGGTAGCCATGCTATATATATACACATGTTTGCAGTATTCTCTCGTTTTGTTTCTTGAAGAGTCTCCCCCCCGCAACGCTCGCCGTTTCGCCTGGTGCTTTTCTTGGCTAAGATGACGATGAGCCCCGACGACGTAGCTTCGGAGATCGTTGCTGAGGATTTGGGAAGGATTCATCAGGGTATGGCATACCCTCAGATGTCGTTCTGCAAGTGCCGGAGCCTGGGCATAGGGTCTCGCGAGACCTGGAGTCGGGGTCTTCGTTTATGAAGACAGCTTGAAAGCGGGCTTCCGTTTTCCTCTCCACCCTTGGTGAAGGAAATCATGACTCATTATAACATCTGTCCGACGATGGTGGCCCCAAACAGCTGGCGGAGCATCATCGGATTTATCTCAATGTGCCACCAAATTCGGATTGTCGCCACTCTCCTCTTTTCCGTGCCTGCTATCATCTGATACCTGGGAGGAAATCGGAGTGGCCATACATTGGACCTCGAAGGTCCTTCAACGTGATTGTGGATAAGCCGTCCTCTATCAAGGGATGGAAGAGTCGATTCGTTATCGCCGAGGGGAACATTGGTTCCGACTTCCCTCGGAAATGGGGAAGCTTTGCTAGGGATGCGGAAACGCATCCGGTTTTGTCAGAGCAGGAGGAGAGAGATTTGGACGTCCTTCGCAATGGCCAAGTGTTTTCGGCCAACGATCTGTTATCGGAGGGGGCCCTCTTCACCGCCGGGCTTAGCCCCCTGGACCCGCAAGGTGAGTCCTCCCTTTTACTTTCTCCGCTGCGTGTACCCCGACGAATGTGTTTGGATTTAATCGCATATGTTCCATTCTTGCAGCCAAGAGGTCGGCATTGTCGAGCTCGCCAAGAGGAAGAGAGGCAAGCGCCAGGGGAGAGCAGCGGCGTGGATAGTGGTAGGCCCGAGAAAAGGGCTCACACCTCCTTAAGGAGCTCGCCGGACGCCGGAGCGGCCATGATAGAAGCGCCAGGGGCGAAGGAGGATCCAGGGGGACAGCTGCGATCCCTTGTCCTCCCGTATTGGAGATATCGGATAGTTCAGATGAGACTCCGTTGGCTCGTCTGACCGCGTCCCCTATGAAAGAGGAACCGGCGACGGATCTGGCGGAAGCGGTCGTTTCTGGGGGGCCTTCCGCCTCCGCGGGACCACTACTGACTCCAGTAGGAGAGGGAGAGGGACAGCTGCAGTCGATGAGGTTCAGGGCGAGCTCCCTCTTGGTCTTTCTACGGGGGAGTCCGGTGGTAGCGACGCTGGGTCGCCCGCGGCAGTTCAAGAAGCAGGCCAGATAGAGGCTCCGGCGGAGCCTGCAGGGGAGGCGCAAGTGACAGCGACGGAAGGAGGCACGATGGAAGAGGGATCACAGCGAGATAAGAGTCCCGCGATGGAGACTCCTTCGAGAAGGATTTTGGGAGGCTGGCGCTTGGGTTGGCCGAGTTATCTGAGGAGACTCAAGCCAAAATTCTGATGGAAGAAGCTGGGAAGCTGAAGGCTTCTCATCGGAGGTCGCTCGGGTTGGCTCCTTGGGCGGAGATGACCAGCCCGATAGCTCGAACGCGGGTGTTGAGGAGGCGTTTTCTGCCTTAATGAGGTCGGCCTTGTATCCGGGTGAGATCCCTCGGCGGACAAGTTTGCGGATTTGGAGTTGGTTGATGCTGCGTTCGGGTAGTAAGGCGTGGCTGAAAGTATCCATCTCCTTCCCGATATCGACAATACGACCCTGATGAGGATGACACGGGCCTATGCCTCGCGGGTGAGTTGCCATTCCTGGGTAGTGGATACATTATGGCTGACTTAACTCTCATTCATTTTTTATCCTGTAGAGTGTTTTGCTTTCTCGGGCGATATGCTGGCATTTGAGTTTGGCGACGGGGGCCAGCATTCAGGCCAGGAGAGACAACGCCGAGCTCTGATCGCGAATGAAGGTGTCTGAGAAGTTCGAGGAACTTATGGCTATTAGTCACAGAGGTTTGGAGGGGATAAAGGCGTCGTATCAGGCCGCTCTAGCCGAAGCGTCTAAACAAAATGCAAAGTGGAGGAGTTGCAGGGATTCCTGGCGAAGAATGAAGACGCGTGCCTGGAGCTGGTTAGAGTTAAGTCAAAACATTCCGAGGAGGTGAAGGCGATGCGGCGGGAACATAGTGAGAGTTTGGGTCGGCTGGGAAGGAAAGCTGCCGATGAGAGAAAGCGCCTGACCAGAATGCTCGATGAGGTAGAGGAGAAACTGAAGCGGTACGATGACAAAATCGCCGACTTGAGGGCCTGCGCTAAATGGCACCAAGGGATGATGGCTCGGATGAGCAACGAGCTATCCCAAGCCCGGGGAGAGGTCGAAGCCAAGCAGTCGAGGATTAATGTTCTCCAGGAGAGGGTCGAGCTGGTCGGAGCCGATAGAACAAGGGCCAGGGGTGAGGCCGAGGAGCTGACCAAAAGGTTGGCCAGACGAGAGGAGGAGGTACGATCTCATTCCCCCCCTTTTTAGTTTCTTTAGTTGGTCTCTTGTGATGCCGACTGATTTTGGTTTTGCAGACAGCAAAGTTAAGGTTGGAGAATCGGGCTCTCCAAGGCGAGCTCGTGTCTAGCCGCAATAAGAGCTCAGAACTCGAGGCGCGGTCGGCGAGTTCGAGGAGCAAAACGTTATTCTACGGGCTCAAGTTGCGGAGGCTGAGAAGCAAGTTGCTGAGGCTAAGGTGCAGCTCGCCATACTCAA
This sequence comes from Calamus simplicifolius, assembly GCA_900491605.1. NCBI lineage: Eukaryota > Viridiplantae > Streptophyta > Magnoliopsida > Arecales > Arecaceae > Calamus > Calamus simplicifolius. The sequence continues at coordinate 23,935 of UESW01002606.1, forward strand.
GGGGGAACAGGACGCGATCGGCGTTGACGCCTTCCAACTTGGAATGGAAGAGTGCAAAGACAAGATATCCAGTGAGCACCCGGAATGAGATCTCTCTTTTTTGGATACTGAAGCTCCTGATGCTGGTGAGTCTGAAGGAGAAGAGGAGGATGAATACGTCGACGTCTCTGATACCGATCCTGGTGCCGCCCCGGGTCCCAGCGAAGCCGCAGCTTCTGAAGGACGATCGCAAACTGCCGCTGAAGGGGCAAAGGCATTAGAGAAAGGCGAATCTATCACACCTCTGCGGATGTAGCCGAGGGTTCCTCCATAACTGATATGGTTCCCGGCCTTTAAGAGCCACCTCTGTGTTTTGCTTTCTGAAAATCTGACTGATGTCTTTCAATGAATGAACTTTTTATTTCTATTTGAGTGTTTTTCTTTGGATGGCCCTTTGCTCAAATTTCGCCTCAATCGCGAGCGACTTATGGCTTGTTAACGCTTTTTGGTCATCTTTATTTCGGAATCAAGGGAATGCATTGGCTTGGCCCAAGGCGGGGATAGTCCTGACTGGCGAACCGATAGACGATCTGGTTCGGCTTGTGTCTAATTAAAACTTGAGAAATGAAGCCATCGGTTAAGACCGACGGACAGGGTAGGTCGGCTTGGGCCGACAAACGGAATAGATCGGCTAGGGCCGACGAGCGAAGTAGGTCGGCTAGGGCCGACGAGCGAAGTAGGTCGGCTAGGGCCGACATATGAGGGTGGTTGCCGAAGTATTTTTCGCTTCCTTTGGTCACTTCATTTTTCGTTGAATGAAAGAATAGTTTGTGTAGCCTTCGTGCTCATTTCGCTTTGAGACGCCCGATTTTGTCGCACGAGTTCTTCGAGCGATTAACTTCGTTGAGAAGCAATCGGCGAACGATCGGTTTTCGTGCTTTTTGCTATCCTGCCAGCGTCCTGCCGTTCTGCAGGTAACCGGTTTTTATTTCACCGAAATTGATGATACGGCACTGCGGGGAACATAAAGCTGTTTTGGTGCTTCCCGGAAGGTGTTCCTTTCCCATGTGGGTTGTTTTGACATACGGCGCACGCAGTCATTTACCATTGGAGGACATTATTTTCGTAGGACGATTTCCTGAACCTGCCAGTTTTCGTAATGCCGGTGGACGATTCTCTGCATTTAATGATCGCGATTCAGGATCAAGAGGAAATCTTCGCATGCGTCATAGTTCAGACGGTGGGCTCGGTGCGCAATAGGGCGCCGCTTTCATCCTGGGAGGCCACGTGGAGGTACGATCCAGGTGTTTGAATCTCGGGGCTTATAGCCTTGGTAATTGTTCTCGTCTTTGGTCTATAAAAAGGGGAAGAGGGTTGTGTTAAGTCATCCCCAAAGTTTCTTTCCCATTAGAGTTTCCACCATGCTAGTTTCTCTGCTGCTGCGAGTGGGAGGACCGAGCTCTCCGCTCGTAAGCCCTTTGCCACCGGATAGCTGGGGTGATGAAGGAGCTGCAGAAGGATGGCTCGCCCTTAGGGGATGAGTCCCAGAGATCATATGAAGAGCGCACAGGGAGGGCGCAGAGATCATACGGAGAGCGCACACACGCTCTTCCAGTGTGACCTTTGTGGTTCCCCTTCGGGACGTATGGTAGGAGGTGCACGCGGGCTCCCCATGACTCGCTTGAACTTCTCCTCCTCCCTCGATTTGCATTCCTGGGCTCGCCCGCCTGGGGAATCTTTTGCCACATGGGGAGGAGGTGAAAGCGTGTCGCCCGCCGACACCTTGTCCTTGAGCCTTGGCGAGGTAGGGCGGCACACACTAGGTTTGGGAGAGCGTTTCGACGCCAGGGTCCGCTGGCTTCCTACCTGCTCGCCGGAGGGTCCCTCGGTTGGGTGGTCTGGGATGGCCTTCCGTTCGCCCTTTCCAGTCACCCTGATATCTCGGTTGGGTCACCGAGATGTCATTATTAACCGAAGCTGGCCGCAACTATTGGTCCAAGTTGCTCGACCATTATCGGCCCGAGCTGACTGGATGCGGCTTATCTGGTTCGGCGATCGGACGCCGGAGCATCACGGTTGCCCAGACCTGCTTTGGAGCAGTTGTCCGAGCTTTGTGCTTGTCTTTATTTTGTGCATTTCAATGCTCTTGTAACGCCTTTCAGGCATTTGTAACTGGTTTTGATGGCAATGAAATAAAGAGAGTTCTGTTCTGTTTCTCGATCTTTATCTCTTTCGTACCGAGCTTGTTGTTGTTGGTCATGGGGTACAAAGGCGTCCCGCTCGTTCTTAGGCGAGGATCCCGCGCTATCCGAACTAGTTGGGGTCCGCAAGTGGCGGTCTGGAGATTGTTTGGTGGAACACGCTCCTTATCTTGGTTCGAAGCTCGGTGATTTATGTCTCGCTCGAATGTTCGCAGCTCGGCCTTGCCGAGGTTCAGGGAATTTTTACTTGGCCCTGCCAAAGTTTGGAGAACTTGTTGCTCGGCCCAACCAAGGTTCGGGGATTTCATTGCTCGACCCAGCTGAGGTTCGGAGAATTTTTTTTTTACTTGGCCCTGCCAAGGTTCGGAGAACTTGTTGCTCGGCCCAGCCGAGGTTCGGAGATTTCATTGTTCGGCTCAGCCGAGGTTCGGAGAATTTTTTACTTGGCCCTGCCAAGGTTCGGAGAACTTGTTGCTCGGCCCAGCCGAGGTTCGGAGAATTTTTTGCTTTGCCCTGCCAAGGTTCGGAGAACTTATTGCTCGGCCCAGCCGAGGTTCGGAGAATATTTTACTTGGCCCTGCCAAGGTTCGGAGAATTTGTTGCTCGGCCCAACCGAGGTTCGGAGAATTTTTACTTGGCCCTGCCAAGGTTTGGAGAATTTGTTGCTCGGCCCAGCCGAGGTTCGAAGAATTCATTGCTCGGCCCAGCCGAGGTTCGGAGAATTTTTTACTTGGCCTTGCCAAGGTTTGGAGAACTTGTTGCTCGGCCCAGCCGAGGTTCGGAGATTTCATTGCTCGGCCTAGCCGAGGTTTGGAGAATTTTTACTTGGCCCTGCCAAGGTTCGGAGAACTTGTAGCTCGGCCCAGCCGAGGTTCGGATATTTCATTGCTCGGCCCAGCCGAGGTTCGGAGAATTTTTACTTGGCCCTGTCAAGGTTCAGAGAACTTGTAGCTCGGCCCAGCCGAGGTTCGAAGATTCGGGGCTCGGAGAAATGACTTAGTTGTCACTATGAGCCGTAGTGTTAGGTCCCTACGACGCTTGGTGAGGGGTGTCAGGATGGAACGGGCGGTACATGGTCACACTCTCTATTTATGACGTTATCCCTCCCGAGGGGATGAGTAACTGCCAGGCGTTGGATTTCTTTCTTTTTTGCGCTTCTCGAAAAGGAGGCTAGCTTTAAAAGTGCTTGGGGAAGTGTCGGGACATTCATGACGGGGGGCTGGCAGATCGGGAAATACTCTGTTCAGGGGGGTTCCCGAATAGTCCGTACGTGTTTACCGATCTCTCTCGGGATGGGGCACGGCCCTTCGGATTCCGCAGGCACTAAAGCGATGACATGTGGTGAGTTCTCGTAGGTCGGTGGCTACGGTGCGACCGATCGAGATACTCGCCTGACAAGTATAAATATGACCGAGGGGTGTTGGTCTTAGCCATCCCTCGGTTTAAGTTTCGAAGCAGTATTTGGCCATGGACTCTCAAGGAGGACGATCATCCGAGGAATTACGCACGTCGATCAACAGTTTGCTTCACCCACCAAGTGGCCGTCCCATGATTACTGTTGATGGGTTGGGCCTGGCATCGACCCTTGCGAGCCAACAGCGGCTCGTGAGGGTCGTCGAGGAGTATGTGGACGTCTCCACGAGGGAGACGGAGGCCCTGCGCCGGGTGGCGGACCGGCAGAGGGAGGAGATCGTGTCGCTCCGCCAGCAGGTCGCTGACCTTACCGAGCGCCTGGAGGACCTGCTAGCGTCCGGGAGCGACACCGAACCCTAGTTAGGGCCTCTTTTGCTTCTTGTTTTTGTTTTTTCTGTTTCTTCTTGTACTTTCCTTCTTTAATGAAAAAGGCCATTTTTGGATAATCTTCTTATTTCACGAGTTTTTAGCTCTAAGAAATGCCACTCGTATAGTAGTTGGGGAGCTTGGGTGGCTCTACTGGTTCATGCGCCGAGTCATGGCTCTGTTTGAGATAGGCGCTTCATTCAGCAGGTTATAGGGGCGTTGCCCAAAGACTTTAGTAGCAAAAGGGGAATTTTCCGGCTTTGCCTAGGGTTCATGGCTGGTTATGTGGGGCTTATTGAACCCTTTAGGGGTTTACCGGAGGCACACTCTTTGTGCATGTTGACGGTTTTCGTTCAGTGTGCCTTTTTTTTTTCAAACCGACCGAAGCTCTGGGGACTATTTGGAAGTCCTTCGGCTTTAACCGGGGCCCGCGTACTTCGGTTTTCCGCCGGTATTTTAGCCCGAATTTGTTGCTCGGCCCAGCCGAGGTTCAGAGAATTTTTACTTGGCCCTGCCAAGGTTCGGAGAATTTGTTGCTCGGCCCAGCCGAGGTTCGGAGAATTTTTACTTGGCCCTGCCAAGGTTTGGAGAATTTGTTGCTCGGCCCAGCCGAGGTTCGGAGAATTTTTACTTGGCCCTGCCAAGGTTCGGAGAATTTGTTGCTCGGCCCAGCCGAGGTTTGGAGAATTTGTTGCTTGGCCCAGCCGAGGTTCGGAGAATTTTTACTTGGCCCTGCCAAGGTTCGGAGAATTTGTTGCTCGGCCCAGCCGAGGTTCGGAAAATTTTTTACTTGGCCCTGCCAAGGTTCGGAAAATTTGTTGCTCGGCCCAGCCGAGGTTCGGAGAATTTTTTACTTGGCCCTGCCAAGGTTCGGAGAATTTCTTGCTCGGCCCAGTCAAGGTTCGGAGAATTTGTTGCTCGGCCCAGCCGAGGTTCGGAGAATTTTTTACTTGGCCCTGCCAAGGTTCGGAGAATTTGTTGCTCGGCCTAGCCGAGGTTCGGAGAATTGTTGCTCGGCCCTGCCAAGGTTCGGAGAATTTGTTGCTCGGCCCAGCTGAGGTTCGGAGAATTTTTACTTGGCCCTGCCAAGGTTCGGAGAATTTGTTGCTCGGCCCAGCTGAGGTTCGGAGAATTTTTACTTGGCCCTGCCAAGGTTCGGAGAATTTGTTGCTCGGCCCAGCCGAGGTTCGGGGAATTTTTTACTTGGCCCTGCCAAGGTTCGGAGAATTTGTTGCTCGGCCCAGTCGAGGTTCGGAGAATTTTTACTTGGCCCTGCCAAGGTTCGGAGAATTTTTTGCTCGGCCCAGCCGAGGTTCGAAGAATATTTTACTTGGCCCTGCCAAGGTTTGAAGAATTTTTTGCTCGGCCCAGCCGAGGTTCGGAGAATTTTTACTTGGCCCTGCCAAGGTTCGGAGAATTTTTACTTGGCCCTGCCAAGGTTCGGAGAATTTGTTGCTCGGCCCAGCCGAGGTTCGGAGAATTTTTACTTGGCCCTGCCAAGGTTCGGAGAATTTGTTGCTCGGCCCAGCCGAGGTTCGGAGAATTTTTACTTGGCCATGCCAAGGTTCAGAGAATTTGTTGCTCGGCCCAGTCGAGGTTCGGAGAATTTTTTACTTGGCGCTGCCAAGGTTCGTAGAATTTGTTGCTCGGCCCAGCCGAGGTTCGGAGAATTTTTTACTTGGCCCTGCCAAGGTTCGGAGAATTTGTTGCTCGGCCCAGCCGAAGTTCGGAGAATTTTTTACTTGGCCCTGCCAAGGTTCGGAGAATTCCTTTTCAGACAAGTAGCTCGGTCGTGCCGAGGATTGGTAAGCAGCATCTATTTCTTTTCACAACCTTTGGCAATGTAGTGCATAATGATTTGCATTGCAAATTACGAAAAAATGTGTCGACAGGAAGGTATAATGAGGCATATGAAAATGGACTTGGAGAGGACGTACCCTATTGATAATATACGGAGATTGTCCGAGTTCCACGTCCGGGGGATGGATTTCCCATTCAAATCTTGTAGCTTATAGGTTCCCGGTCCAACGATCTTCGCCACCTGGTATGGGCCTTTCCAGTTTGGCGCCAGCTTTCCTTGTTCCAGAGGTTTGGAAACAGAGGCCTTTCGGAGAACAAGGTCGCCAGGCAGGAAGGCTTTCCCTTTGACTCTGGAGGCGTGGTAACGGGCCACCTTTTGTTGATATGCCGCCACTCTGATCCGGGCCTTCTCTCTGATCTCCTCCACCAGGTCGAGGTTGGTGCGGAGCTGTTCGTTGCTAGCTTCCTCTGAGTAGCTTTCACCCGCAATGATGGGAGGCCTATTTCCACAGGGATAACGGCCTCCGTGCCGAAAGCCATTCGGAATGGGGTTTCACCTGTCGGGATTCTTGGGGTGGTGCGGTAGGCCCATAGAACATGATGCAGCTCATCTGCCCACCTGCCTTGGGCTCTGGAAAGGCGAGCTTTGATCCCCTGAAGGAGGGTCCTGTTGGTCACTTCGGCTGCTCTGTTGGCTTGTGGATGCCCGACCGAGGTGAGGTGGTGACGGATTCCATGCTCTTCACAGAACTGACGGAATTTAGAGTTGCCAAACTGCTTACCGTTATCGGTGATTATGGTATGTGGGAGGCCGAATCGGCAGATGATGGACCTCCATACAAAATCTCTGGCCCGTGCCTCGGTTATTTGTGCAACTGCTTCCGCCTCGACCCATTTAGTGAAGTAGTCAATGGCGACAAATAAGAATTTCCGCTGTCCCGTGGCAAGCGGGAATGGGCCGAGGATGTCCATCCCCCATTTGGCGAAGGGCCAAGCGGAGGATACGGAAACTAGTTCGGCGGAGGGGAGCCTTTGGATGCTTGAGTGCCTCTGGCATGAGTCGCAGGCTCGGACTAGATCGTCTGCATCCTTCTGCATGGTTGGCCAATAGTAGCCTTGTCGCAGCACCTTGTGGCATAGGGACCGGCTTCCCAGATGGTTGCCGCAAATCCCTTCATGTACTTCGCACAGAGCATAATCTGCTTCGGACGGGCGAAGGCATCTGAGCAGCGGCATGGAGAAGGACCGTTTGTAAAGCTGATTGTCGATCAGCACGTAGTGGGTGGCCTGTAGCTTCAGCTTTCTAGCTTCTCTCCGGTCGGGTGGAAGTGACCCTTCTTTGAGATATTTAAGGATAGGGTCGAACCATGATGGTTCAGCTTCAACTTGCATTACTCGGTCGGCTCCGTGATGCTGGGCTTTTCCAGAGTCTCCAGATGGAACTTTTGTTCGGCGTCCATTGACTCCACGGTCGCCAATCGGGAGAGTAGGTCGGCACGGGCATTCTCGGATCTGGGAATCTGAATGATCTCGAATTTGGCAAAATAGGGAAGCAGGCTCCGCACCTCCTGAAGATATCGAACCATGTTTGGCTCCCGGGCTTCAAACTCTCCTCGTACATGACCGACTACCAGCTGAGAGTCGGTGAAGGCATTAAGCTTCTCCACCTTCAGATTGCGGGCGATTCGGAGGCCGGCTACAGGGCTTCGTACTCGGCCTCATTGTTGGAGGCCGGGAAGGAGAATCGGACGCCATACTCGAAGGTTATCCCTTCCGGACTGGTGAGAACTAGGCCCGCACCGGAGCGATGGGCATTAGATGACCCGTCGACATGGAGGAGCCACCGGGCTCCAAATTTTGGTTCTTCAAGGGAGTCTGGGGTAGAACCATCCTTCAGGATGGTACACTCGAGGAGGAAGTCGGCAAGCACCTGAGCTTTGATAGCTGGGCAAGGCTGAAAGTGTATGTCATGCTCGCTCAACTCGACGGCCCACTTGGTCATTCTTCCCGACGTCTCGGGATGGTGGACTACTGCCCTGATGGGTTGGTCGGTCAGGACCGTCACAGAATGTGCTTGGAAGTACGGTCGCAGCTTCCGAACTGAGGTGATTAAGGCCAACACCATCTTCTCAATTCTGCTGTACCTCGTCTCCGCATCGCGGAGTAACTTGCTGATATAGTAGATCGACTTCTGGACTTTGCCTTCTTCCCTGATCAGCACCGAACAGACGACACCCTCTGAAACAGCCAGGTACAAGAATAGGGTCTCGCTCGGGGCCGGACTGCTGAGGAGTGGGGGCGAGCCGAGGTATTTCTTGAGATCTTGAAATGACTTTTGGCATTCAGGAGTCCACTGGAAGTTTTTAGCCGACCGAAGGGTTTTGAAGAAGAGGAGGCATCTCTCGGCTGACCGTGCCACAAAGCGGTTAAGAGCCGCTATCCTCCCAGTTAGGCGCTGGACCTCTTTAACAGATGCGGGGGAGCCATTTGTTGGAGAGCTTGAATCTTCTGGGGGTTAGCTTCGATACCTCGCTGGGAGACCATGAAGCCAAGAAACTTTCCGGAGTTAACGCCGAAGGCGCATTTGGTCGGGTTGAGTCTCATCCCATACTTGCGCAGCGTTGCAAAGCTCTCTGAGAGGTCCTCGACATGCTGTGATGCTTCCTTGCTCTTGACCAGCATGTCGTCCACGTACACCTCCATATTTCGACCGATTTGCTCCTTGAATACTTTGTTAACCAGCCTTTGGTAGGTTGCACCTGCATTTTTAAGACCAAAAGGCATGACACGGTAATAGTAAGTACCTCGGTCGGTTATGAAGGCGGTCGTTTCTTCATCCCAAGGGCCATTCGGATCTGATTGTAGCCTGAATAGGCGTCCATGAATGACAGCATCTGGTGACCTGAGGTGGCGTCCACAAGCTGGTCGATCCGAGGAAGGGGGAAGCTGTTCTTCGGGCAGGCTTTGTTGAGGTCGGTGAAGTCGATGCAGATTCTTCATTTGCCATTTGACTTTTTCACCATGACGACGTTTGATAGCCAGCTCGTATAATTTACCTCCCTGACGAAATTAGCCTTAATGAGTTTGTCTACCTCTTCCTCAAGGGCCTTTTGTCGCTCCGGGGCGAAGCTTCTCTTTTCTGCTTGATTGGCCTATGCATCTCGTCCACGTTGAGACGATGGACGAGAACCTCGGGGCTGATCCCTAGCATGTCGGAGGCAGACAAGCGAAGATGTCAGCGTTGCTTCGAGGAACCTGATCAATCTGTGCCGAGACTCTCCTTTGAGCAGCGACCCGATTTTTATAGTTCGGTCGATTTTTATAGTTCGGTCGGGACGAGCCTCATCCAATGGCACCTCCTCCAATTCCTCTGCCGGTTCTCCTCGCTGTTCGGCGAAGTCCTCCCGAGCGGCTAGCCCATCAACTTCCGGCATTCTAAACTGAAGGCTTGTAATGAAGCACTGCCGAGCCATGGCCTGACTTTCTCGAACAACTCCAACTCCTCGCTCGGTGGGAAATTTCATGGACAGATGCGGGATGGAGACAACTGCTTTGAGGGACATCAGGCCGGGCTTGCCGAATATTGCATTGTATGGAGATCTGAGGTCGGTTACTAGGAAGTCTGTCTGGATAATGGCTACAAGGGGCCAGGTTCCCGCGCGGACCATCAGGGTGACGACCCCTTCCGGGATGATGACGTCGCCTGTGAATCCCATCAGGGTGGAATCCACGGCTTGCAGGTTTTCCATGAGTAATTTCATCCTGGCAAACACACTGAGGTTCAAAACATTCACCGAACTTCCACTATCAACAAGGATTCGGCTTACATCATAGTTATTTAAATTGAGGGATACAACTAATGCATCATCGTGGGGAAGCTGTATCCCTTGGAGATCATCGTCGGAGAAGGAGAGCTTGCCCGTTCGTGCCTTCTTCGGCGCCGATCCTTCACCGTCGCCCTTGGGGCTCGATCCGCCGGCCTCTTCAATCATGTTAATGCGGCTGATCACGGGCGGATTCGGTGGAGGAGGAGGTTGTTGAAGTTCGGGCTGGCGGTCACCTCCTTGTTGTGGCTTGGGCGCCCTCCTGAACTGATTCAGTCGCCCCCGCTGGATCAGCCTCTCAATTTCATTTTTTAGCTGCCAGCATTCTTCAGTGTCATGGCCGTGCTCCCGGTGGTAGCGGCAGTACTTGGTGGGATCTCTTCGGGTCGGGTTCCCTCGGAGAGGCACTGGCCGGGGAAGCTGGCACTCTATTTCCATGAGGATTGCGCCCGGGGCACGGTCAGCGGAGTGTAGTGATCGAATCGCCTAAGAGGGCTCCGGGAGCGATTCCTTGGCGGCAGCGGGGGAGCTCTTTGGCGGCGAGGCGGACTTGGCCGACGGGTGGGACGGTGCCTGTCGGGGCCTTGGGCTCCTTCTTTGCCTGTTCGGCGCGGGCAACTCTTCGTGATTCTTTGACCCTAGCGTATTTGTCCGCCAAGGCCATCATATCAGAGAGGCTGGGGGGGGTAGCTGACCTCCATAGCCAGTAGAAGTCGCTTTCCTTCGAGACTCCCCCTGCCAAGGCGGACATAGCCACCTCATGATTAAGGTGGTCCACCTCTAACATGGCCTTATTAAAACGGCCAAGGTAATTTTCAGGGACTCCCCCTCTCTCTGCTTAACTTCGGAGAGGGAGTCAGATCTTCGTCGGTGGCGGCGGCTACTGACGAACTGGCCAATAAAAAGGTGGCTCAGCTCATCAAATGAATCGATGAAACCTGGTTTTAAAGCATTGAACCAGGTTCGGGAAGATCCCCTGAGGGTGGAGGGGAAAGCGCGGCAGAGGACCGCGTCGGATGCTCCGTGGAACATCATTATTGACCGAAAGCTGCTAAGATGGTCGTCCGGGTCAGAAGAGCCGTGGTAAGGTTCGACGGCTGGTAACTTGACATGGGAGGGAATCACTTCCTCCATAATCCCCTTAGAGAAAGGGATGCCTTGCTCCGCTTTGGGCTGGGGCGGATGGGCCTATTTGCGGCGTCCAGTTCCTGACGCATCTCCTGGATCTGACGATGGATCTCCTCTTCACCGGTCAGAGGAAGAGCTGGGCGAGAGGATCGCAGGGACGGCGTTGAATCATGGTGGGAGGTCACCGGGGAGAGAGACCGGGCTCGCCGATCTAGGAGGATCTCTGTCGTGACCACCTCGTGGGACTGGCTTGTCCCCTCTAGGTCGATGTGGGGGGGTCCGCGGATTTATGCGGACTGGAGGAGGAAGTTGCCGGCGAAGAAGGAATCGTTGCTTCCTTATGAAAGTGCGGAGCGGGAGGAGCCGTAAGGCGCTCCTGGACCAGGTGGGTCAGGGTCTGGACTTGCTGGACCAGTGAGGCAAACTGGTCCTGGGTCACCGGGATGGCAGGCGGTGATGGGGTTTCGACTGGTGGTGGTTGCAGCGCTACACCGCTCGTCGGATCAGGCCTCTGGGAAGCGACCTGATCTTGGGCTTCAGAGGTTGCTCTTCTCCGATTGGCCATTAGAGAGGTTCTACTCCAGATTAGGATCCTTATCTCCTTTCTTCAAGTTTTAATGGGACTTGAGGCCCTTCCTCTAGCGCCAATCTGTTGCCGCCGGGATCCATCCTCCGACTCGGGCGTAGTCGATCTCCAGGGGCGGACCTGCACACAAGTCCTCGCGCGAGAGGCGTTGGGGGTGGCCCTCCGCGGAAGACCCTCCGACGCTCAAGTCAGTGGGAGGAAATCGGCGATCAATCAGAAAACTGGGAGGTGGATCTCTCCGGGGAGTCTCTTCGGGGGCGGCCAATCGGAAGCTCTAGGGGGTGAGAGCACCGACGAGCAGCAGGAGAGCAGGAGAGTGGGAGTGAGGGTGTGAGCGCGCGCGTACCTAAGGGAATCTGTGAGCGTGATTATAGGCTGTCACCTGGATCTTGAGCACCTTCTGGAAGGTTCAGAGGTTGTTAGGATATGGGGTTGATCGAATCAGGCCGTTGTGGGGCTGTTGGGATCCATATCTTGTCTGTTAGGGGATCGACGGCTAGGAGAGCTCCTTGATGGCTTGAGATCTGGTAGGTGTGTAGGTCTCAGGTAGCCTTGATAGGTTTTAGCCCACTTCTCAACTTGATTCCTTGCCTAGGATGTGTTACAGTGGGCTTAGGCTCTCCCGCGTCAGGTTCCGCGGAGGTGAGTATTGGATCGTGGGTCGTCCAGTGAAGCCGAGCCATGGAGGCCCGGGGGAAACGAGCTACAGGAAGCAGGGCCGAGCTATGGAAGCTCGGGAGAGCCGAGCCATGGAAGCTCGGGAGAGCCGAGCTACGGAAGCTCGGGGAAGTCGAGCTATGGAAGCTCGGGAGAGTCGAATTACGGAAGCTCGGGGAAGCCGAGCTATGGAGCTCGGGAGAGCCGAGCTAGGGAAGCTCGGGGAAGCGCTGTTGAAGCTCGGAAGAGTCGAGCTACGGAAGCTCGGGAGAGCCGAGCTATGGAAGCTCGGGGAAGCCAAGCTACTGGAAACTCGGGGGAGATGAAGGGAGGAGGTCGGTCTTAGCCTCCTTGCACGGATATTAATGCAATGACGGTTTTACCCCTAACAATACTTTTGGCCATCTAACTAATTAAAAAATATTATTTTATATTATTTAAAAGTATTATAATATAATAATATAAAATATATCATATTATAGTATTATATAGCATAAGATAATAAAATAACATTCTAATATAATAATGATTATAACATAAAATTATTATAATATATTTTACAATTTGTTAATATTATATATAATATATTATTAAAATTATGATTATTATTGCTAATAATAATACCATATTATTGTGGCTTATAATAGTAATATTATAAATTATACCATTATATAGTACAAAATATTAATTTATATACTATCTTATAATTTTTTTATAATTTATTATATTGTCTTATTTTGCATACGTATATGTTATAATTATAATTATATTTTATACAGTTATAATAACTATGTTTTATTTATAATTTATTATTTTATTTATATATTATAGTTGTATTATATTATATTATTATATATTATTGTTTTTGTAATTCGAATCTATGATCTTTAAGTTAGAAAATAGTTTTTTGATATTTGACAAGTAGATCTTTTAAAAATGTTTTAAATTTGAACTCCTCTAAATAAAGCTTTTAATAACTTTTGATGAAGCTAAAAAAAAAGTATTTTTAAAAATTTTATCAAATACTAAAAATTTTGTGATGATTAAGAAATGAGAATTAAGCAAACTAAGCTAGATTAAGCTTTAATTAAAACTCACTCGTTAAACTGATGTTTCTTTCACCTTTGCGAATGCTCCATGATGGATGGAGAGAGGAAATTAATCGAGGATGATCGGTCATGGGAGGAGAGAACAAGAGGCAGTTGGACTACTCTTTTGTTCCCTTTTTCTTCTCCATTTCACCTCTTCTTCTTCTTCCTTTCGTTCTTCCATCGGTGAACCACCATTGGAGGGTGTAGTTTGAACTTCTCTCACCATGGAGCATCGCCAGAGCTAGAGCTAACATCGTCGGTAGGGTAGGGAGGCCGAAAATATGTCGTGTTACCATTTCCTCAATTCCAGCTGTGGGAGATTTTCAAGTAAAGAGTAGGGGAGGATCACGGGAGCTAGAGGATCATCTGGGGAAGTTCAGATCGTCACCGGCAACTTCGTCAAGGTAGAGGTAAACTTGTCCCTCCTCTGTTTTCTTGTTTAGCTGAGAACGCAATGGAATTTTTGAAAGGTTCAGGGGTTGCTGTTGTCAGAGAAACTCGTCAAAGTGGAAGAGGAAGAGAGAGTCGCCGCTGCTTGCCCTGGCTGGCGCGAGGGAGAGGGTCGGCTTGGGAGAAGCACCCAGGTTTAGCCGGGGGAGGCCGTCTCGCTGGTGGCGAGCGCCGCCTCCCTTCACCGACGATGAACGGGCGACGGGAAGGGCAGGAGCTGCGATGGGTTGGGGCTGGCGGGAAGAGAGAGAGAAGAGAGGGTGACGGAGAGAGAGAGAGAGAGTGAGAGAGAGAGAGAGAGAGAGAGAGTGAAGATGAGAGAGAGAGAGAGAGAGAGAGAGAGAGAGCAGAGAGACGGGAGAGAGAGAGAGCGCCCGTGCGAGCGGGAGAAGAAACAGAAGCAAGGGTGGCACTCACGTCGAGGTGGAAGGGAAGAGGGACTTCGTGCGAGCGCGTGAGAAGGAGGAGCTTGAGGCTTTCTTATTGGGCTGGGCTTGGCTTGAACCAGTGGGCCAGTTTATTTAAGTTGGTTCAAGTCTTGAGGCTAGTTTTTAAATTAAAAAAATATTAAGATTTTATTATAGAATTCATGTTCACTCTGTAGATTCAAATTTGGGTTTAGAGATGCGTAATCTGATCTTTATTTCACTCAAAAATCATATAATGTTTATATTGAGCTAAATAAAATGGGTTGAATGAGCCTAAGAAAATTATTTATTTAAAATTATTGATCAATCCAACATTGGGAACTAACCATGGTGATGAACAGTGAGTCTAGTTTTGATAATGATGTTCAAATTGATTAACAGCAAGATAATCATAGAAAAATTTGTTAATGAAAGTAGGGTATTTTTGTAAATATTGCAACATTATTAAGAACTCGTAAAACTAGGAAATAATTAAATTTGGGATAAAAAGGAGTAAGTAGCAGGTCGCTAGACATCTAAATGAGAGGGATAAAAGAGTCATTTTTAGGATTTTAGCTAGAGGGTAAAATGATAATTTTTCTTGGTTATGGATTTTGATAAAATTAATTAATTATGTATGTGGGATTATAGGTGATCATTGACTACACGTTTTGCATTGAGAAGATTGTGGGAATAGCGATCTAAGGTAGAAGTATTACACCTTACTATTGTGTAATATATTTTCATGACTTGCATGTTTACATATATCATATTTTATTATGAATTCTTATGAATTTATGTGCATATTGTACTATATTTTTAATATAAATGGTTTTGGGCTTTTCAATCGTGCTTACGAGTTTTGGCATCCTGGTGGTGGGGTGGCTTGGTGGTGCTATGGATATGTTTGGAGGTGACATATTTGGAAAAGATGGTGTATGTGATGGATATCGCGGTACCATTACTAGCCTAGGCTGGCGGCCCAAGGAAGGGCATGAAGGCCGCGTAAGCCGGGTAGAATACAATTATGGCAGCTGACATGCCTGAGTTTATTACGGTGGATATTAGTATATAAACCAACCTGGATGGAAGAAGTATCACCAGGTTAGGTTGTTGATAAGTAGTACTAGCTCTTGGATGGAGTATGTATCAGCAGTATGGTGTCATGACGCTTACAGAATAAGGGGGTGGCTTAATTAGTGATGTCTTTACGGGTGTGTGGCAAGAGGTATAAAGGGAAGCCCAAGGCGTATTGCTTAGTAAGTGCGACTTGCTTAGTGGTGTCTCGCATACGAGGGCATAGATGTATGGGTATGGAGGTTATTTTGAGGTGTGGTATAATTATTCTAATTGTGTGGAGGTGATGGTGGATATATGGATGATTTGGGTGTGACTATGGTCACAAGGATGAGTTGGTGGTTGATAGGGACTCTTGAGTGGTTTGAATATATATATTTTTTAATATAATTTTATTAGTTTCTTAAATGAACATATGTGATATTATTTGTTTAAACATGTTTTGATTATACTAAACTGTTTATTTCACATATTCATGACAGTAAGTATATAAGTTTTATTGGGCTTTTTAACTCATTCTATTATATTCTATTTTTTTTTGCAGTAGATGAGGATGATGTATACTTGATAAACCATAGCCTGAGGGAGGGACCCCAGGAGTAAGATCAGGGAGCTGTTATAGTTATTCTTTTGGGTGTATAAACTTTTGTATGTATCAGAAGAGGATGACATGTATAGATTTGGTGATATAATATAGAAAATAATATATGTACGTTTTAGCTTTTATAGTTGCATCTCATGAAAATAATATTTCTATATTTTGACAAAGGCACATATACATATTACACATAGATGTCAAATGCTCAATACAGAGATACATTTTAGTATAGGTTCAAACTATGCTTGCTTCGTCAGAAGCTAGAAAGCCAAATTCTCAACATCAAGCATTGAAGGAAAATAGTTATTCAAATGAGCAATTTGTGTTATTAATTTCTCTTTCCAGATGATGCATGATTATATTTTTGATACAATTGAGCAATTTGCAATATCTAATAGCAAATATTGGTTCTTGTCATATTTGATATGAAGTATTAGTTTCAATCAAGATGATGCATGGTATTGATTTCACTTATTAATCAAGAAATCATTAGTTTTTGACATTATAAACTAGGATGCAATACCAGATTCAATTGGGCTAATTGGTAAAGCCATGTAGGCGTTAACAGCAGACCTGATAGATGATAGAACTCAGGACAAGCGGCCCTACTCTTCAGCGGCGGCCATATTTCTCCAAAGTGGCCCTCGGTGGCCCCATCTCTTCAAGACGGTCCCACTCTTCAGCGGTGGCCCCGCTTCTCCAAAGTGGCCCTCGGTGGTTCCATTTCTTCAAGGCGGCCACGCTCTTCAGCGACGGTCCCGCTTCTCCAAAGTGGCCCTCGGCCCCATCTCTTCAAGGTGGCCCCGCTCTTCAGTGGTGGCCCTGCTTCTCCAAAGCGGCCCTCGGCAGCCCCATCTCTCCAAGGTGGCCTCACCCTTCAGCGGCAGCCCCGCTTCTTCAAAGAGGCCCTCGGCGGCCCCATCTTCCCAAGGCAGCCCATCTCTTAAGGCGGCCTCGTTTCTCCAAAATGGCCCTTGGTGGCCCCATCTCTTCAAGGCGGCCCCATCTCTCCAAGGCGGCCCTCGGCGACCTTATCTCTCCAAGGCGGTCCCATCTCTCCAAGGTGGCCAGTCTCTTCAAAATCGGTCCCAACATGGCCGCAACACCAACCTCTATGTCAGCTTTCGAATGGGTTGCGATGCCTATGTGGCCCCCGCGTGGGCTAGCCGCACTTGCTGTCTGTCCCACGTGCCCGATGGGATCAGGCCCACCTACCACCTATTCCATGCTCGATAGGATCAGGCCCACTTACCACCTGTCCCACGTGCCCAATGGGACTAGGCCCATCTACCAATTGGCCCACGTGTCCGATAAGACCAGGCCACCAACCATCTCTGAACTCACGTAATCACCATGTGTTTAGCAGACATCTTTCATGAAACTCCATGTAGCTGATCCCCAGACTGAAACCAAGGGTCCATAAAAGCGTAAGAAGAATCCTTAACAAGGTAAGGTCTTTCCACACACAAAAAATGATTAGAAGGATATTCTGGTTACACTCTTAGCACTCAGAGAACCTTCGAATTCTTTGGGCCTTTCTTTTTGAGCTTTTTCAAGCTCACGACTGTGACTCCGGTCGCTAACTTGTCCGTCGGAGGGTCCCCGCTGAAGTCGCCTCCGGCCCTAGGACCTTTTTCAAGTCCAAGCTTCGTCGACAACTTCACGGAGCCTTCTGACGGTTATCGCCGGTGATCAAACGTCATCAGATTGATGCGCCAGGTAGGGGGGACAGAGAGAACAGAGCTCTGTAACCTAGCAATAAGCTTCCTTCTCCTTTCTTCTCCTCTACAACAACAATGGTGGTGACACAAGCTCGAGAAGCCTCCATCAGTCATGCTGGGGGACATCTTCAACTGATGGAGCGCAGGCCGGAGGCCAACCCTCCCGCTGCTAACCCTCCGGTTACTCCTGCACCACCAGCTGCGGCCACCCAATTGGACCAACTGGCCGCACTCACTCAGCAAGTTCAAAACTCGACGGCATGGTGCACGATTGCAGGAGCAACAGTTTGTGGCTACTCAACATTAGCCAGGCCTTCTCCAGTGCCTACGGTAGATGCATCGCCCAATCAACAGTCTTCTCGAGGGAGACCTCCTCATTGAGAGACTCACAACCATTGCACCTCGCCTAGAGGATGTTGCCGGGAGACCCTCAAGAGGTCACGTTCTCCCGTCCGTAGCTCAGGCGACTCCTTCTCGGAGCGTCGACGCTGGGAAGAGCCCAAGCGGAGGCATCACTATCCACGCTCTTCCTTTTCTTCTACTTCATCTTTCGAGTCATCAAGGAAGGTGTCAACTATCAATTACTGAGCAGAGAAGCGATTGGATGAGTACAATCGATAGTTGGAGGAGCTTAGTAGAAAAATCAACAACCAGCCAGAGGAGGACTATGACACCCATCCTCCCTACTCCGACGTATTCTGGAGGAGCTCGTTCCCTTCAAATTTTGTGTTCCTCAGTAGGATTCATGTTGGGAGAGTTAATCCCCGAGGCATGCATATTTTAAAATTTGATAACAATTATCAATGCGAAATTTAAAGATTACATATTAATCTTTCTAACATGCATCAAGATCATATCTTTGCCTTATATTATAAGATCGTTTGATCTAAGTATTGCATATAAATTAAATTAAGATCATATCTTAATCTTCAAGATGAGAAGTCATACTACTCATCTTGAAGCCTGCCTTAAGATCTAAGGATCAAATCACTCACCTTAAGAACAGTAGGTAAATCCTTTGTGCTTGCAGCCGTTCAATCGTCCGCCTCTAGTATTGTCCACGCAAGCCCCCGAATGATCGGATTCCCGGGAGTGCTAGCTCGCGAAAAAATAATTTTGCTGATCTTGAATTCTTCCACTTGAATCTTCCTCCAAGATCCACCAAGCTTTTGCTAACACTAAAATCACACAGAATTTTCTGTTCTAACTCTTAGAACTGTAACACTTGGTTCTAACTATTTAAATTTTTGATCTCTTTTGATCTTGTGTTTTTGTTATCTGTGAGGGATGTCCTCTATTTATAGTTTCATATTAGCCAGCCTATTGAATTCTAACATTTAGAATTCGCTGTTTTTGTGAAAACCAAAGAGACATATTAAATTCACACACTTATCAATGCATGAAGAGTTGTGTGGAGTGCTCTTCCAAAGAGGCACATTAATTCACACGCTTGTCAATGCATGGAGAGTTGTGTGGAGTGCTTTTCAAAGAGGCACATTAATTCACACACTTGTCATGCACGAGAGTTGTGTGGAGTGCTCTTCCAAAGAACCTTTTAGCAAAATTTATTTTTTTGAACTTGGGAATCATTTGAAGAAGACTAAAAGTTATAAATTAAATTCTGCATGAGAATTTAATTTCTCATGAGATGAGATTTTAGTTATCTCATCATGCGAGAAAACCTTTTTCACACATGGGGTTTGGATTTTTGGTTTTAAGCTAATTTGAATTTATTGGATTAAACCAATATAGATCATGGTCCTAGCCCAAATCAAATTTGGCTAATCCTGAATCTATTTAAATCCAAATCAAATCTAATTTCAAATCAATATTTGAAATTGATTAGTCCTTCTAGTAGACTTAAACCAAATTGAATCTTATTCACTTGTACTTAATCCAATTAGATAATTCAATCAATCAAATTGATTAATTAAATCATATACGATTCCAATCGTTGATCAGCAAATAGATCATCCTAGAAACTTCTATGCGTGTGACTCTCTAGGTTCGAACCTAAGCCGGTAGCATAGAAATAATTTTCTATACTATCGATGTGCCCATCTAGCAATGGAACCCGACGTTTGGATAGGTCGAAGAGTTGCCGAGCAAACTCCAAGAACCCTAAGAAACAGTTACCGTATAATTCATCCTCTTGACCACAAATGCTAAGGATGGCTTAAGAGCCTGTCAACTCTAAACAGCAAATCCATAAAGTGATTTCAATTTTAGTGATCATGTGACTTTCACATGAAGTGCCTTGGCCAAGGTCTTGCTAAATTGAAACACAAGCATTTCTCCTTTTAACGGGATAGGTCAAATTCCATCTTGATCCAAACTGACTACCACAAGTACTTGACTGCACCCAGTAACCTTTCGTAGCTGGATTAGAAATCCAGGTGGTCCGGCACCTAAGTACAATGTGTTTCTTGTAAGCCATGGTTGTGATCTTCAGGTCTAAAGGATACTTATACCTATATCTTCTCGGATTAACTCTTGACAGCAGAGTATCCGGAAATGAGTCACGTTCGGAAATGTACTCCTACACTTTCACCTGTATGTCATACCAGTGTCTCTACACTCCTTGGTTAAGAGGACAACCAACAAATATGATATACAATATCCTATAATTGATAGTACTATGGCCCTGTCATAGTATATCATTTGGTCGCAACTCTTTTAAGGACCTTCAAAGATAAATCCTCCTTTATCGTGAAGGAAGATCTTGAGGGCTTCATTACTATTAGGAGTTTTAAGAAGATGTTCTTGTAATGAATAAACTGCCAAATAACTTTTATTAATATATCAATTTATATACAATTTACATCAACACAATCATCAAATGATTGGCTTTAGGATACAATGGTACAATGGATCCACTTGACCACCTTAAGAACTACAAGGCTCTCATGCAAGTCCAAGGGGCTACCGATGCCCTCCTCTACAAGGCCTTTCTAGCTACTCTACAAAAGGCCGCCCATGGCTGGCACTCTTGCTTATCCCCATACAGCATCATTCTTTCGACAGCTGGAGAGGACCATCCTGGCTCACTTCAATGCATGTCGGAGGATCCTCGGTGGCAGATAGTCTCTTCGCCATCCGATAGAAGGAGGGAGAGTCCCTTAGAGACTTCATGGCGCGCTTCAAAATGATAGCCCTTGAAGTCTACCACTTAGATGATGCAGTTGCCACTTTGGCATTGAAATGGGGACTCCATCCTTCCGTTTCACCTTCTCTCTAAACAAGAAGCCACCCAGCTCTTACGCCGACCTCCTGCTCCGCGCACAGAAATATATCCACATCGACGAGGCGACTCCACTTGCCGGGAGTCTGAAGGAGTTTCAGCCGAAGGTCTGCCCATGCTAAGCCAAGTAGACCCTCCCGCTCCAAGAAGCCCAGCCACCTCGCCGACCGATGACCGCCGCCGGAGCCTTGCCCCAGGGATAGTGAGCTCACCCCTCTTCTCGCCCCTCACTCTCACATTCTCATGGAGATCGAGGGCAAGCTATACTTTCAACATCCTCTGCCAATAAAGAAGGGAGCTCCATGTGACAAGAGCCACTATTGTCTTTTCATCGGAACTACGACCACGACACGAGAACTGCTACAGCCTAAAGCATGCCATCGAGAAACTCATCCAGTGGGATTACCTTGGAAAATATATCCAGAAGGGACCCCCAGCAGTTCCGGCGCTCATGGAGCATCCACCTGCTCAGACCAACGTCGACAATGCCCAACATAGAAGATGGTGGGAATGGTCTATTGGGGAGTGGGTTCTTCGTTAAAAGCCAAGGGATGATGAGGGCATGGGTGATGTAATTTCTCTTCCCAAAAGGGAGTTAGCTAGGGTTAAAAATGTAAACAATGATGGTATTGTTGTCTCAATGACGATTGTCAAACATCTTGTAAAATGAATCCTAGTTGACAGTGAAAGCTCAGCGGACATCATTACCTACGATGCTTTTGCAAATGAATCTGTCTCTTGACTCCCTCCAGCCAGTGGGCACCCTTGGTTGGTTTTACGGGGATTCGGTGAGAGTGGAAGGCGAGATCACCCTTTCAGTTATGGCCGAAACATCGTTGCATCAAAGCACAGTCATGATGAAGTTCCTGATCGTCCGAGTGCCTTTGGCATACAACGCTATCCTCGGTCGACCCGGCCTAAATCTTCTCAATGTGGTTATCTCCACCAAGCAGCTGCTCGTTAGATTCTCAACTAACAATGGGATCGGCAAGATGCGAGGGACGACTAGTTCGGTCCTGCCATGCTACCACACGCTTTGAGCCCCCAAGAGTCGGCAGTCACACCGTCCCAGAGGCACCAAACCTCAAAGAATCCAGCAAAGGAGGAGAGTCGACTGAGCGGTTGTTGACTTTCCATTGAGGGATGACCCGACAAGGACGGTGCGGGTCGGTGAGCTTCTTCCTACTGAAGATCGAGACCGCCTCCTAGCCTTTTTGTGGGCCAACTCGGACATCTTTGCCTGGTCGGTGTCCGATATACCCAGCATACCTTCAAGATAATCACTCACAAGCTCAACATCAACCCAAAGCACCGCTCGATCCACCAGTGAAAGAGATGTTTCACCTCGGAGAGACAGAGAGCTATTGACGAGGAGGTCGGCAAGCTACTTGCTGCTGACCACATCCGAGAAGCACATTACTTGGATTGGTTGGTCAATGTGGTGATGGTCGCAAGGTAAACGAGAGCTAAAGAATCTGCATTGACTTCACTAACCTCAACAAGGCATGCCCAAAGGATAGTTTTTATTGCCTTGGATTGACCAATTGGTGGACTCCATCTCTTGTGACGAGCTCCTCAGCTTCATGGATGCCTTTTGGGTATAATCAAATAAAGATGGATCCAAACGACAAAGAGCATGCATCCTTCGTGACCGAGAAGGGCATCTACTGTTACAAGGTAATGCCTTTCGACCTCAAGAATGCAGAGCAATCTATCAGAGGCTGATAAACAAGGTCTTTAAAGACCAACTCGGCTAAATATACAAGTCTACGTGGATGACATACTGACAAAGAGTGTTCGCGCCTTCGACCATGTCTCTGAGCTAGGGGAAACCTTCAATAATCTCCGCTGCTGCCAAGTAAAGTTGAACCCGCAAAAGTGTGCTTTCAGGGTCACGACGAAAAAGTTTTTGGGCTTCATGGTGACTCAACGTGGGATAGGGGTGAACCTAGAGAAGATCAACGCCATCTTTGATATGTGGCCACCGGCTAACAAGAAAGAAGTACAATGGCTCACCGGGAGAGTAGCGGCCCTAAGGCATTTTCTCTCCAAGTCGACTGAGAGGTATCTGCCTTTTTTCAAGGCTCTGTGCAAGGTAAGCAGGTTCGAGTGGACAAAAGATTGCCAAAGAGCCTTAGAAGGACTAAAGGCATTTTTATCTGCCCTACCATTGCTATCAAAGCTGAAGGATGGGGAGAGCCTTTTTCTTTACCTCGCTGCCTCCTCGGAGGCCGTCAGCTCCGTCTTAGTACACCTCGACACCGACGGATCTCAGAAGCCCGTCAACTATGTGAGCAAAGTACTCCACACGTTGAGATTAGAAACTACAAGATAGAGAAAATTATTTTTTCTCTGATTATTTTCGCCCAGCATCTCAGGCCGTATTTCTAAACTCATTCCATCATGGTACTCACAGACTAGCCCCTCAAAGCTATTTGGCTCATCTGGACACCTTGGGCCAGCTAGCCAAATGGGCGATTAAGTTGAAAGAGTTTGACCTCTCTTTTCAGACGAGGCCGGCTCTGAAGTCCCAAATCTTGGCTGACTTCTTGGTCGAGTGCGCTTGGACTGAGGAGCAGGCGGAAGAGCCCTCGATAGTGTAGCTGGACGCTGAGCCCCATGACCTGGAGGAAACCTAGATCCTTCACGTGGACAGTGCCTCAAACTTTCAAAAAAGTGGGGCCAGTCTCATTCTCGCAAGTTTGAAGGGTGAGAAGGCAGAATACGCCCTCCGACTCCTCTTCAAAGCTACTAATAACCAGGCCAAGTATGAAGCCATACTGGCCGAGGTGAGGCTCGCCCAAGAGCTCAGGATCAGACGCCTCAGGACCTTCATCGACTCCCAGGTCATCTTCGAACAAATCAATGGAGAGTACGAGGCACAGGATCCTACCAAGGCCCAGTATTTGGAGAAGGTTCAACTCCTGGTCTCTTTCCTAACTTCAATATCAGCTACATCCTTCGAAGCGAGAATGCCAAGGCCGATGCCCTATCTCGTCTGGCCACCTTAGTGGACAACATCCTGGGAGGCACGTACATCAAACACTTGAAAAAGCTTAGCATTGAAGATAAAGAGGAAGTCCTCCCAGTCGTGCAGGAACCGACATGGATGGATGCTTACATCCACTACCTCACCAATGGTACCCTCCCGACCAATCACGAAGAGGCTAGACTACTCAAATGGAGAGCCTCCAAGTTCACCTTGCTAGATGGACGACTATATAGAAGGTCATTCTTCTACCTCCTCCTCAAGTGTGTCGATCCTGCAGATGCCGACTACATCCTCAGAGAGATACATGAAGGCATATGTAAAAATCACCTGGGGCGGAGATCGCTGGCGCAGAAAGCCTCCGATAGGGATACTACTGGCTAACCATGAGGGAGAATGCGACCGAGCTAGTTCGGAAGTGCGACGGCTGTCAGTGGCATGCACACATCCAGCGGCAGCCAGCTTCCCCACTATGCTCGCTCTCGGCCCTATGGCCCTTCGCCCAATGAGGGATGGACATCCTGGACGTTCCCCATAGCTTTGGGTCAGCGAAAATTCCTGCTTGTCGCCATCAACTACTTCCCCAAATGAGTTGAAGTCGAGGCGCTGGCTAAGATCACCGAGAGCAAAGTTAAAGCTTTCTTTTGAAGGTCTATCATATGCCGGTTCGGTTGCCCCATACTATCATCACCGATAACGGCTGGCAATTTGACAATGCCACATTCAAGACATTCTACGTCGACCTGAATATCTGCCATCGGTTCACATCTGTTGGCCATCCATAAACCAATGGGGAGGCCAAGGTCATAAACCGAACCATCCTTCGAGGACTCAAAACCTGGCTGGATGGGTGTAAAGGTATATGGGTCGAGGAGCTTCCAAGTGTGCGTGGGCATATCATATAACTCCAAGAGCCTCAATGGAAGAGATCCCCTTTAGTCTAGTTTTTGGATCTGAGGCGGTCATCCCCATCGAGATCGGCCTTCCAAACCCCGCATGGAGTCATACAATGAAAGGGACAACCTGTGTGGTTGAGAACCAACCTCGACTTCATTGACGAAGTGCATGACCGGGCGTAGCTCAGAATGGCCACCTTTCACCAACGAGCAACCAAGTACTATAATGCCCGAGTCCGTCCCAAGATATTATGTCCCGAAGATCTGGCCCTCATAAAGGCTGAAGTGTCCAAGCCAATGGAGGGGGTAAACTATCTCCAAACTAGGAGGGTCCTTACCGCATCATCGAAGTACTTCACCGAGGAGCATACTGGATTGAGGAACTCAGTAGATGGCCCATCCCATGTACCTGGAATGCAGACAACCTCTGCCATTATTATCAATGATGTACCTCTTCAATTGATGATAATAAAAAGAATTCCTAATTTCTTACATCTGACTCATCTTCGGGGTTGAGGATCTAGCGACTAAAGGAGCTCGACGGCATCGCGGCTAAAGGGTCACCCCTCGGACCAGCATAGAAGCTTCCCCGACCCGGTTCAAGATCATGATAGCTCCGTACCCACTCGAGTCATCCCTCGGGTCGGCACACAAACCCCCGAGGCAGTTCTAAAGGAGCTTGGCGGCATTACGGCTAAAGGGTCATCCCTTGGTCTGGCGCAGAGGTGCCCCTGAGCCAGTTCAAGACCCTGATGGCTTCATACCCGCTCGAGTCGCCCCTTGGGTCAGCACACAAACCCCCGAGGCAGTTCTAAAGGAGCTCGATGATATCACGACTAAAGGGTCCCCCCTCGATCCGATGCGGAGGTGCCCTCGAGCCAGTTCAAGACCCTGACAGCTCCGTATCCGCTCAAGTCACCCCTCGGGTCACACACAAACCTTCGAGATAATTCTAAAGGACCTCGATTGCATCGCAGCTAAAGGGTCATCCCTTAGTCCGGTGCAAAGGTGGCCCCGAGTCAGTTCAAGACCCTGACAGCTCCGTACCCGCTTGAGTCGCCTCTCGGGTCGGCACACAAACCCCAAGGCAGTTCTAAAGGAGCTTGGTGGCATCGTGGCTAAAGGGTCACCCCTTGGTTCGGCATGGAGGCGCCCCGAGCTGGTTCAAGACCCTATCAGCTCTGTATCCGCTTGAGTCGACCCTGGGTCGGCACACAAACTCCCGATGCAGTTCCAAATGATCTCGGCAGCATCATGGCTAAAGGGTCACCCCTCGGTCCGTTGCGAAGGCACCCCCGAGCCGGTTCAAGATCCTGATAACTCTGTACCTGCTCAAGTCATCCCTCGGGTTAGCACACAAACCCCCAAGGTGGTTCTAAAAGAGCTCAACGGCATCACGGCTAAAGGGTCTCCCCTTGGTCCGGTGCGGAGGCATCCCTGAGCTGGTTCAAGACCCTGATAGCTTCGTACACGCTCGAGTCACCCTTTGGGTTGGCACACAAACCTCTGAGACGGTTCTAAAGGAGCTCAGCGGCATCGCGACTAAAGGATCACCCCTCGGTCCAGTGTGGAGGCGCTCCTGAGCTGGTTCAAGACCCTGTCAGCTTTGTACCCACTCGAGTCGCCCCTCAGGTCAGTACACAAACCACCAAAGCATTTCTAAAGGAGCTTGACGGCATTGCGGCTAAAGGGTCACCCCTCGGTCCGGCACAAAGGCACCCTCAAGCCGGTTCAAGACCCTGACAGCTCCGTACCTGCTCAAGTCATCCCTTGGGTCGGCACACAAACCCCCAAGATGGTTCTAAAGGAGCTCGATGGCATTGCGGCTAAAGGATCATCCCTCGGTCCGGCACGGAGGCACCCTCATGCCGGTTCAAGACCCTGACAGTCTCATACCCGCTCGAGTCGCCCCTCGGGTCAACACACAGACCCCTGAGGTGGTCCTGAAGGACTTCTGAGTTAATTCGAGCATTGCCTAACCAACACCAGCACTCTGCGGTCATTTTGATAAGCGCCTAAGGGACTAAGGACTCGGCCGATGCCATGAGTCCATACAAGCACCCGCTAGGTCGCTGGGAGGACTGTGACCGAGCCTGAGAGTTGGGGCTAGTGCGCCATCATAGCAAGGCAAGGCCATCACAAAAGCTAAGTCATACACACTTGGAAAAAATTTCTTCTTCATTGATATTTGAAAAAGTTACAAAAGCTGACCCAAAGTCAGTTGCAATCAAAAAGAAAAGTAATAAAGAAGAAAAGGCCTAGGTATCTAAGGTTCGGCGGGCCCCAGTTCGTCCTCGGCCTCATCCTTGTCTGACTCTTCGTCGATCGGGTCCCCAGCCGGATGGCACTGAGGTAGACAATGCCAAAGACTTGGGCAACCTTCTCCTTGCACTCCTCGAAGCCTTGGGCATAGGCGTTGAGGCTGACTTTGGTCACCTCCTGCTCGAATGTCGGGGAGCTTCTGAATTGCTCAACAGCACTCTGAGCCTGGGTCTCACCATCGTGGGCTTGACTCTCAGCCTTCTCAACCCGGACCTCGACGTTCCAGCCCCTGGCCTCAGCACTTCGTGCTCGGGCCTCAGCGTCAGCCCTTCTCAGCTCAGCCACCTGGGCATCCAACTCTGCCAAGGCGGCCCTCTCCTCAGCATTAAGGGCAATGGCTTCCACCATTTCGGCTTGGTCCAAGGCATCCTCGAGCTTCTGAGTTAGGGTGTCGACCTTGCCCTCGGCCAACTCCAACCTCTCCCCGAGCATCGCCAACTTGATCTCCACCACCAAGTTCTGGGTAAGCTCGGTCACCGCCTTCGTCTGGCCTCTCTGAACCGAGCCTTCCATTCATCACGGTCGACATCAGCCATGAGAATCTTCCCAGCCATCTCGGTTTCCTGGCCTGGGCCTCGACTAGCCTCCTGGCCAACTCCTCGCACTGGCCCTGGTACTTGACCAACTGACCTGGGAATGCTCCATGACATCGCGGGTCTGGATTAAGGCATCTCGGAGGGTGAGGACTTCGTTGGCTATCTACAAGGATCAAGGAGTTAGTCACAGTTCAGTCAAAATGGATGACAAAAAGAATAACCAAAAGAAAATTTACCTTAAGAACCGACACATATGTGGCATCGAGGACTCGAGCAATGGGCTCATGTCTGAGCTGCTCATGGAACCTCAGCAGATAAATCCTCTCTAATAGGCGCTCTGCTAGACACCCGCTATCCATGGCCGAAAACCTTGGCGGCCACCGTGGCTCCCTGCGAGGATCCTGACCGGACGACGAGCACAGGACCACCGACCCCGCTTTCGGCTCCGCCTCTGGCCTCACTTCACCATCATGATCGGTCCCTCTTTGCCTCCGGCCTCCAAAGTCGCCACCTCTGCCTCAGGCTCAGGGGGGACCGGGTGTCTACCCTTGGTTCCAAAGTTGGCCACCTCAGCCGGCTCAACGGGAGCAGGAGGCTCATCATTGGCCTTCGTCAGCACGATAGGGGGCGGAGGCCCGTCCACAGACTCCTCTGCCTGGGCCGATTGGCCTCCCATCTCCGGTCCCGCCTCGGCCTTGGCAGGAACATCTTCGCTCATCGGCACCTCGACCGGGTCGCTCTCCGTCGGCTCCTGCACGGGAGCCGCCTCTGCTGGAGCTGCAGGGGCCTAGGCCAACTCTCTCTGGGCCCTTCGCCGAGCTCTCTTGGCTGGCCTCACAACTTCGCTGGACTCCTCCCTCCTCTTCCATATTGTCGCCCTCAATTTCTTGATGGGCAACTTCATTGCTGCATAGGGAGCCAACAGTCAGAAAAGGAAAACTAAATAAGAAAGGACAAGGAAAGCAAGGTCTCATGCTCACCAACTACCGGACAGGCCGGCCTCATAGAGGTTGGCCTCGGCCAACAACTCCTTGCAAGGTGGAGTCTTGGAGGATGTCGGGCAGTCGAAGAGCTCCTGATCCCTCTCATCCACTACAGGGTTTCTATTGGGACCGACATAAGGACTCCCCCAACTCATCCTCAACCCCTCTACGTGGGCAAACAAAAATTGGGATTTCATCCCTTGACTTTGGAAGGGAGGCTAAGTGGTAAAGCCCTACCGGGCCAGGAAGTGAAGATCCACCACCCATCCTCGTTATGGTGACGGAGTATAGAAGGCTCGGAACAAAGAAATCCTAGCATTCGAGCCGTGAAAAAAATAAAGAACAATGAAGGCACAGATGATCCAAATCGAGTTCGAGTCAACTATGCCGGGACAAGTCCATACCTATCAAGCAGGTTAAGGACAAACACCTGACCGAGCTGATCGGAGGTCACCCTGTCCTCGAGCCCAGGAGTGGACAGACACACGTAGCTGGGAACCCTATACCTAACCCTGAGGTCTTCTACTCCTCAGGGGTCATGGTGGAGACCATCCCCTCCAGCCCTACCAGATCAGAAGTGACCATCGAGGAGGGGTCGGATGGACTGCGGGAAATGGAGCTACCCTAGGCGGCACTACCCTAGGCGGGGACACTCGGGCTGGAGGCTGCTCAGTGTTCGTCGGACGGTCACGGATGGTCACACCACCGACCGGCCGATGGCAATGGTGCTCTAGAGGGACCCCCTCTTCCTCCTCCTTCGAGACTGAGGGGGACTTACAGCGGGCCTCTTGCCCTCCCTAATGGCACTACGGTCCATGGGCTCAAGAACAAAGAGGACAGAAGGGGACTAACCTGGTGTCGAAGAAAGAGCAGAAGTTTCGGACTCAGAAAAGGCTCAGAGCTCTAGGAGGAAGATGACAGGGAAGATGATGAAAGCATGAAAAGCATGCTCGGGTGGACGAGGCATTTTTATATAGAATTTTGAATCGTTCCGCCCAAGACATTGCCACATGGCCGTCCGCAATTGAGGCCAACTCCCAGTTGTCTATAACTCCCCCTTCGCCCGAGTTATGATGCCTTGTTTCCATGACCAGTGATAGGGCATGGGGAGTGGTGACTTAATGATGGCTCCCAACTTTTTCGTCCCTTGAGAAATATCCCCTCGACGCCCAAAATCAGCTTCACTTTTGTGCTTCTTAAATAGGATGGACTTCGAAGCAACATCGTCTCGGGGAGGCACGTCTTCGCCTCCAGTGATTAATGATGCGCAAAGCCAACAATGATGATAAATTTTTGCGCTCCTTTCGTCCAAGAGTCAGCAGACATGTGGCCCCTTGAGCTAAAAGTGAAGGGGCATCTGATGTGGCTGGTAGCGCCACACAGGCATTAACGGCAGACCTGACTGGCAGTAGAACTCAGGACAGGTGGTCCCACTCTTCAGCAGCGGCCCTATTTCTCCAAAGCGGCCCTCGATAGCCCAATCTCTCAAGGCAGCCTTGCTTCTCCAAAGCGGCCCTCGGCGGCCCCATTTCTCTAAGGCGGCCCCACTCTTCAGTGATGGCCCCACTTCTTCAAAGCGGCCCTTGGGGCCCCATCTCTCCAAGCGGCTCCGCTTCTCCAAAGCGGCCCTCGGCGCCCTATCTTCCCAAGGCGGCCCCATCTCCCTAAGGCGGCCCCGTTTCTTCAAGATGGCCCTCGGTGGCCCCATCTCTCCAAGGTGGCCCTCGGCGGCCTATCTCTCCAAGGCGGCCCGGTCTCTCCAAAACCAACCCCAACACTAGCTGCGACACTAACCTCTATGTCAGCTTCCCGAATGGACTGTGGTGCCTATGTGGCCCCCGTGTGGGCTAATCGCGCCCGCCGCCTGTCCCACATGCCCGATTGGACCAGCCCACCTACCACCTGTTTCATGTGCCCGATGGGACCAGGCCCACCTACCACCTGTCCCACGCGCTCGATGGGACCAGGCCCAACTATCAACTAGCCCGCATGTCCAATAAGACCAGGCCCACCAACCGTCTTGAACTCACGTAATCACCATGAGTTTAACCGTCATCTTCTTCCACGAACTCCACGTAGCTGATCCCCAAACTGAAACCAAGGGTCATAAAAGGGTAAGAAGAATCCTTAACAACGTTACACTCTTAGCACTCAGAGACCTTTGGATTCTCTGGGCTTTTTTTTTTGAGCTTTTTCAAGCTCATGGCTGTGACTCCGGCCGTTAACTTATCCGTCGGAGGGTCCCCGCCGGAACCGCCTCCGGCTCTGGGACTTTTTGCAGGTCCAAGCTTCGTCGACAACTTCACGGACCCTTCTAACGGTCATCGCCGGTGATCGGATGTTATCACTATAAAACTTACTTATTTTTGTATTGACTGGTGTAAAGGTAAAGAAATATTATCTTTTTAACTGTGCCACAATCAATCTCTATTTCAATGGATACCATGTCAACATTAAATAGCTGGTATAAAATGTCTAACTCATAATAAATTTGCAGGACTATCAATCCTATTTGATATAAATTATAAAAGGTTTTAAATTAATGGGAGTCCGATGCAATCCAGCCATCTTGGTTTGTAAAAAATAAAGGGTATCAATTTTAATGCCCAATTGATGCAAGTATAATTTAAAGTTCTTAACTACTACAACGTATCAGTTTATGGTTCTGTCTGTTTTTTAGTGTTGATACAAGCTATCAATCTTCAAGCATACAAGATGCCAGTTATTTTGGAGATCTAATCAAGCTAATTAATTAAAGCATTGGTTGGTTCTTGAAGCTCACAAGCTTGGCTAGGAAACTATCAAGTTATCTGGTAGAAGGCTTCTGCTATCTGTTAAACTTTCAATTACCCTTCTGAAATTTAGTCACGCATGACTGCTGCAATGCAATAGTCCGGCAGAAGAATATATCAATTGTTTTTTAGACATGGACTAACAACCAAAGTCTGAGACAATAAAATTCAAGTCTGAAATCTAGACATCCCATTATAAAAATAGCATAATAACGGAAACAATCTACCATATCCTTTATCATCCACTCACCCACAAGTTGCATGATTGTTCATATTTATAGAAGGATCATGAGTTAGTCACAAATTAAGATATGTCCTCCGAAAGGTAATATATACAATCCAGTAGAAATGGGAAAATATATCAACAAAGACATTGAGAAAACAAAAAAAAAAAAGCTCAATCCTCTTCATCATAAAGTTGTCTCCTTGTCCACTGCTTGCATAATTATTCTTCCTCGTAAAGTTCCCTCCTTATCCACTGTTGCATAATCTTCCACTTGAACAAAACCTGCGTTGTAACAAGCAGAATTGATCAGACGGAGACAGGTTGGGCTTAGAGAGAGAGAGAGAGATAGAGAGAGAGAGAGGATTTTGCTTATACGATACTCTCTTCTTCCTTCTCAATCTGGTGGGCATTGTTGTAATGCACGAGGATACAGCAGGTAAATTATCAGTACGGAAGATTCCACTAAACCAACACTAAAGGGCAAAAAAAAAGAAATGGAACTTTAATCAAGCAGACACCAAAAACAGTGAATTCAAAAGATGCAATGCTTAAAGCAAGGCTCATTTCCGTCGCCAAACACCTCAACTGCAAGAGAGAATCAAGAGTAAGCCTAGTAAAACAACAACAATATGAAGGAAAATAGGAACATGTCTGGAAAACATACTCAAATTTAAAATGGCCTTGCTGAAGACAAGAGGACGTGGACAGATTTCCCTCCGAGCATCAATGCTTGCATTGGTTCTGTAACTGTAGAGGTTCTTGGTGTAGCATAAAACTGTGGTTCCATCGTAGTTCTGGACTCTGACATCAGGGATCTGTTGAATTATGGGCCAGTCTGGGGAGCCGTCAAGGCATCTCAGAAGCACAGTTTGGCTGCACGTCAGATGAAATTGCTGAAAATTCTGGGGAGGCAATTGATGCTGATCCACAAGTCTCCTTAGCCAATCCGGAATGCACTCTACTACATGCTGCTGCACTGACGATGAAGCATCAGTGGACATTTCCAATTGATTTAATTTTAGGTCTAGATGTTGCAGCTCATTTAGAATCTCCACGTACTGCAAACTATGGCAATCCTCAACAATCAAATGCCTGAGTGCTGGAACATTTGAGATTGCTTCCAAGCTCTGATTGTCCTCGACAATAAGAGTACCACTAAAAGAGGGAAGGTTCTTGATTTCTTTGAGGCTGTGGGCTCCTTTGATTGAAATGATCTGCAAGTTGGAGGCATGCCATAAGCCTGCTGGAAGTGCTCTCAGCTTGGGACATTCCAACAGCGTCAAGGTTTGGAGACGAGGCATCAACCTAGACGATGCTCTTCTTCCATGCTCAGGAGCAACCTGATCCCACTGCCCTAAAGACCACTCTTCCCAGTTGAACAAGTGGCAGAGTCGCAAAAGTTGAAGCTCAGGAAATAATGCAGGGTGACCCAGAAATTCAGGACCGATAGTCACGATTGCATCTGCTTGGCAAATATATTATGCGTTGCAGCTGGGGCAGCTGGCCCAGTAGGGGAAGCTGCAGGAAGGAATAACAACCGAATAATCCCACCGCTCTTAGCTCCGGTAAGGAAGAACCCAATGAAGAAGTCATCATCCACCTTGGAAGTCTGCGACCAAAGAAATGCTTGAAGATCAGATGTTGAAGGCTTGATGGAGGCGAGAGTTCGTCATGTATCTGCTCAATTCTTTGGATTGTCTCCTCGGCATAATATGGTGGATTACTGCCTGCAGTATTCATCGGCATTGAGCTTGACAATACCAGCAACCTAAGGAAGGTTTTGTTCGCAATTGCTGAAGCCCCTATCAGTGCCCTCTCCAACTTGTCGATGCACAGATATCTGATCTCTGACAGAGACTGCAACTCTTCCAGGTCGCATCCCTCGTCATCATCATCATCATCCATTTTGTTGACACGATAGATAATCGCTCCCATTTTCCTTGCAATGCTTCATTTCGAGTAGTCACTAGGACTTTACCACTAGCACTTGCACTCAATAAAACATTTCTTAGTAGGTCCTCCCACACATTTGCCTTCCATACATCATCTAATACAATAAGGGACTTTCTGCAAAGGACAGAGACAAGTATGGATACAAGCTCATCCTTACTTTCAGCCTTCCCATAATCTTTTCCTGCCTTTCTAATTATCACTTTCAATAACTCTTTCTGTGAAAATTTTTCAGAGACAAAAGTCCATATCATAGCGGAAAGTTTTCAATCATCCTTTCATCATTGTATATCCTAAGAGCAAGAGTGCTCTTGCCAATTCCACCCATTCCAGTAATCCCAAAAACTTTACATTTTGTCCATCTTCTATGACTAATGACTCGATGAGGCACTGGGTACCCTCCTCAATTTGTGTTCCAACAATGTCAGACTTAACTAACAAAGTTGTTGTTTCACGGGTATTTTCTCCAGTCCCTTCATCATGCGGGCAAGACTTTTGTAGCATAGACATTACTGATCTGTCCTCTTTAATTTCATCTAATATTACATTGATATCTTTAATTCTGTTAGCTAAATCATGACAGAAATTTATATTGCTATAGCTAGAGCTCAAAGAAAGGGGATTGGGTAGTGACAATTTCTTACCCTCAATCTTGTAGAGGTCCAAGATATCATCAGCATCATACATCACATCTTTGAGCTCTCTCACCAAGTGCCAATCACTTGACTTTCAAACATTTTGCTTTCCGCATCTTCAAGCACCGCTTTTATGACCACCAGCCTCCTTTGAAGGTTTTTGAGTTCATCTTTTACACCCAGTACCTTGCATACCTCTCCCTCAACAAACCCTGTTAGCTTGTTCATCAACCCTAGCACAAAGTCTTGTAAGATCATCCCCATTTCTATGGAAAAGTAGAAAACAAGGGGGTATCTTTGGCTTCCCATAGAATAGATTGCTCAATTTGACATGCAAAGAAACCTCGCAAGCTTATGGACAGGGCTGAAGGACCCTACACTGTTGGTAGCTGCAATGTCCCGATCCACTGAAGTTAATCAGTTGCTCACAGAAAATCTTGGCCAGGGGAATTACCATAGAAATGTGGAAGGTCAACCACATCTGCTGATTAAATTTTACCTGGTGTTGACCTGTGGGGAACTTAAAAAGTTAGTAAATATAAAGCACTATTAATGCCAAGTCATGATTTAAACAACTCATTAGCAGGCTATAATTTGCATATATGTATTTACATGATGTTTTGTAATATGATATCAGAGTTGCTTGGCACTTGTTATGAAACTAAATTTAGTGCAATATTCTACTAGGAGTATTTAAAACATACCCCTAATATCCAAATACCTATGTAAGAACCCATGCTAGCGACTGATAGTCCTATATCGGATATGTATTGCAAAATTTTAGGTATTATATAGAATCGATGAGCCCAAATAATAACTTCTTGCTGAGCCTTTTTGGGTGAGGTCCTGGATTGTTATAGTCCGCTGGCCATGTTATCAGCACTTTCTGACATAGTAGCCAAAACTCCCATAAGATTACATATGAACTGAGTTAGAGAAGAACAAAAACTAGGTTTTTAGAG
The DNA here is from genome assembly GCA_900491605.1 of Calamus simplicifolius. NCBI lineage: Eukaryota > Viridiplantae > Streptophyta > Magnoliopsida > Arecales > Arecaceae > Calamus > Calamus simplicifolius. The sequence goes on from UESW01002606.1 coordinate 58,765, forward strand.
AGAAATGCTTTAAAATTTACTATCAATTAATACACATTTAGAATTTACTATTTACTATCATCGCACAAGTTACAACATTTAGAGGTGAAGTCACAAAATTTACTACTTACTATCATCGCACAAATTACAAAATTACTACCATTGTATAGTACACAAGAATTATATATATAGAAGCTTTCTTATAAAAAGTTATTAGGTTATAGTCTCAATCCTTTATTCAACCATATTAACTATGACTATGTTGAAATTTTATTCCTTTTTTCAACTTTCTCCTTCAAATTTGCCATCATAAAGTTTTGCCTATGTACGTGCAAATAGAATAGCATTAAAAGCTAATTTGTTGTTTTTTTTTAAATTTTTATTTTGGTTTGTGACTTCTACTATGGTAAAGCTTTAAAATGTTGTAAGAGTTAATCCAAGCAAATCAAGCCATATTTATTCCTTCTATAGCTCTTTTGTGCCATCCTAGTTTGAAGACGATCACTCTTCTTTTCTCATTACATTGAATAAAATGAAGTTTATCTTCATGACAATGAGAGCAATATCAATCTAAAATTGTATCAAAACATTCTATCACCTAACATTTTGTATTACATTCAGAAGTTGACACCATCCATGGTTTGACTAAGTAAAGATGTTGTTAGAGTTTGTCTTGTAATTCACAAGCTTAAGAAGGATATTTTTTGCATATCCATATAAAACTTCAAGCTTACTTTATATAGTCCTAAAATTCAAAAGACAAAAGGAATATCTTTTCATGTCCTTATAAAACTTTTGTAATGCTTCAAGCTCATCTGTTGGCCCAATTAACTTCATTAGTTGGCCAAAACCACGTGATCCAAAAATTCAAGTAATAGTTTATGGATAGTAAGTGAACTTGAGTTATAAGCATATAATACATTTCTTTTCCATCCAATGTGAGATTAAATTTAGAGTATCATAATCTTTCCTCATAATGCGAAGTCCTTATCGCATGCCATAAGCTAGTCAGAATGTACACTGGAGCCGGATCGTTAGTGCTGCAAGGATAGTTTCACATCATGGTGAGACTCCACCATCGTCTAATGGGTAGCTTTTTCCTTATGTCCACTAAGTTTTGCACACTTAGATCGGCTCTGATACATTTATAACACTCTAAGCCCACCTGCTGGTCCAATTAACTTCGTTAGTGAGCTGAAACCACGTGGCCTAAAAATTCGAGTGGAAGCTTATAAGTAGCAAGTGGACTTGAGTTATAAGTACATAGCATATTCTTTTCTATCCAATATGGGATTAAATTTGGGGTAATGCAACTTTAGTTTGAGTTCATGTAATAGATTGTATATCCCTCTTTTATATAAGCACATCTAGCCTTGGCTTTCAGGCATCTTGGATAACTTAGAGTGTTATTGTGAGAGTTCGAGATTCCTATTGGTGTGAGTAGTTTTGGGGATTTATCAAAAAGAGTCTGTGATGGGGAAGCAATCGTTATAATTTTGGAGTTTGATGAGAAATGGCCCTTCCAAATATTTTGATAGTGGAATTTACTGCTCTTCTTCACTCATGGAAGTAGGCCAGTGAGACAAACCATGTAAATCTTTACATGTTTTCTTTTTTATTTGGTTTTACTCTCTTATTTTGCTTATTGATCTTTCATCCCTTGTATGCCTTTATCATAATAAGTGATATCAGAATCCAATTTTGGAGCATGTGTGGGGGAGTTGACCTTTGATAGATAGCTACAATATGGATCTTGAAGGAGTGCAACTGATTTGCATGAATCATGAGGCTTCACTAAGCTTGAAGCAGCACAAATCCAAAATTAGCACAAATCTTAGCATACTTGATCCCTAATCGGTATGTTGGCCACAAAATACTGCACTCCTGTCTCAAATTCAACCAATGATCATTGGTGAAGGTGGAGGTGAGGAGGCCTTGAGGTTCTCCTAGGTCCTTTCGGGTTGCCGAGGGAATCTAACACAAGTGAACAACGAAAGCCAAGTGATAGAGGGAGTCGTGAGTGACAGAGGAGTCAACATCATCCTCACTCCATCGATGGAAGCCATTGGAGTACTACAAGAAAAATTTTTTAGCGACGCAAAATGTCGTTGTAAATTTCATCGCAAATAGCAATCCATCGCAATTTCGTCGCTATTTAGCGATGATATTGCGATGCAAAAAAATGCGTCACTATTTTGCAACAAAAGCTAATGCGTTACAATTTAGCGACGCATTCGTGACTTCAAATTGCATCATAAAATTGTGACTAATTACGTCGCAATATTGCGATGCCTTTATGCGTAGGCATCGCAATATTGCGATGCCAAAAAATGCATCGCTAATGCATCGCAAAATTATCAATTATTTTTTAAACAAATTGTGACAAAAAATTTTGTCACAATAGCATCGCTAATTAATTTTTTTAAATAAAATTAAAATGTTATAAATTTCATTGCATTCAAATATTGATCGAAACATTCATCACAAAATTTTTAATAATATATAAAAATTTAATATATTAATAATTATAAATTTTGATATACAAAACATAAGTAGAAAAAAATACATCAAGAATTTGCACTATCACGATCATGGGAAGGCTGCGGAGGTTGAAATGAATCCTGCGACATTTGGTGAACAAATCTTGCATCTAAACCCTAAAACCCCTAGAACCTTAAAACCCTAAAACCCATAACCCTAAAACCCTAAAACCCTAAACCAAAATCTTAAACCCCTGAAACCATTAATCCCTGAATCGTGAATTAACGACACAATCCAATGAGTCGATATTTAGCGACACAAGTCGCTGTTTAGCAATGCATTGCATTGAGTCGCTGTTTAGCGACGCAATTTTGCATCGCTAAATAGCGACACACTATATTGTCGCTAAACAGCGATGCATTGAAATGCGTCACTATATTTTGGTTTAACTTTTTACATTTAAAAAGCTCGTAGTTGTACATTGGGCTGGGCTGGCCAGGTCCGCCCAATGAAACGTGTGTACCGCAGTGCCACGGTGTGCCCGAATGGCCGACTATAAGGTCTATCCAGGACTGACGCTGCCTTCAGTCCGATTCATGCCTTTGTGGCGAGAATGCAGCCTAAACCCTAAATGCCCTAAACCAATGATAACCCCTAATTAAAACCCTAAAACCTAAAACCCTAATCTTAAAACCCTAAACTCTAAAACCCTAAAACCCTAATTAAACCCAAAACTCTAAACCCTAAAACCCCTTGATCCCTAAAACACCTAAAACCCCTACAACACCTAGAACCCTAAAACCCTCAAACCATAAAACCCTAAAACCCTAAACCAAAACCCCAAACCCCTGAAACCCTTAGCTAAAACCCTAAAACCCTAAACCAAAACCCCAAACCCCTGAAACCCTTAGCAATGCATTTAAGTAGTAATGCATTTAAGTGCGTCGCTAAATAGTGACGCATTTTAATGCATCGCTAAACAGTGACGCATTTAAATGTGTCGCTAAATGTGTCGCTATTTAGCAATAAAAATTTTTGGAGTCACTAAATCCGTCGCTATTTAGCGACTAATTTAATGCGTCGCTAAATTGTGTCGCAGATTTCATGGGTCACAATTGCGTCGCAATACTATCGTTATTTTGTGACGAATATTTGCGTCGCTAAGTTGCGTCACTATTTCATGAATTTCTTGTAGTGCAGGGCCTTAAATCTAGGTTCATCCTATCATGGATCTAACTCTCAATTAAGATCTAATGAGGACATCGATGATCTTAGCTAGAGTCTTGCCTTGGATGATGGAGATCCCTTTTTCAATGGCGGATAGAGAGGAATCACAAGGACTACGAGAGTTGGATGTCATAGAAGAAGATAGCTTTGCAACCTCTGGTAAGGTATAATCATAGTTGCTTCCTTGTGACCAACAAATCTAGCTGTTGGATTTTGATCTCTTGCCGATGCTAGGTGTCATTGGAAGAGAAGAGCAAGCTGACATGTGGTGTGATAAGGTCCATCACATCCTGGCTATTGCGGCTTCAAGGTGAGCCCATTTCTAGTGAAACTAGAGGCCGGCCTCTATGAAGGATAGGGCAGGCCATGATCTCTCCTTCATCATGCCAATGGAGTGTTAGTATTTGAGTGCGAGCAATAGAGGTAGCTAGTAGTGCCCTCTGTGGTGGCCGATGAAGCTTCGATCAGCACTTCTCTGATCCCTTATTTTTCCAATGGAAACAAGGGTGTTTCTTCCCCTACCTCTAGTTCATCCATGAACTTTTGAACAAGCCTTCAACTTGGTTTCCTTGGTATTGACCATAAGAGGAGTATCAGTGGTGGCTTCATCATTGGTGTCCATGCTCGGGTTAGAGAGAAGAGCATTAGCTTGAGACTATCAGGCATCAGCAGGATATGGTGAGTGGCAACAAAGTTCGATGTGCTACTGTAGGGGGTGAGGAAGAAGGGAAAAAGAGTTTTTTGGTCCCATTTTGTTAAAAAAAGTGTACTATTCTAACTTCAATAAATTTGGAATAAGCTTGGAATAAGGTTAGAATAACTTTGAAATAGTAGAAGTAATTATTTCAAAAGGCTATTCTGGTGAGCTCAGATGATTTGGTGAATATCCAGTTAGTTGAAAGACTTATTTGAAAATACCAATTAATTAAGGGACTTATTTGAAAACCCTAGTTGGTTGAGAGTCTAATTTAATGAACATAGTTAGTTAAAAAGCTTATTTGATCAGCTTAAAGCCTTATTTAATGAGTTCAATTAGTTTAAAAGCCTATTTGATAAGCTCAGTTGGTTGTAAGACTTATTTGGTGAGCTCAATTAATTTAGAGCTTTATTTGGTGAAATTCAATTGATTAAAAGACTTATTTGTTGAACTTAGAAATTCTCCTATTATTTTGATGAAAGGATTAATTCTTCGTTATAGATGACGATGAGATTTGAGATTGAGAACTTTGATCGTACTAATAGCTTCAGTTTATGGCAAGTTAAGATGCATGCTATCTTGACACAATAAAATTGCATAAGGTGCTACTCTGAAAAAATTGTGCCTCCTAAGCTGAAGAAGCAAAATAAGGAAGAAATGGATGCTAAGGCTTTAACTACAATACATTTGAACTTTCCAATGAAGTATTGCAAAAGTTATGGATAAGAAGATGAATGCTTCGTTATGGCAAAAATTAGTCACTGCATTTGAAAAAATCTCTACTAGAGAAATTATATCTAAAGCTTTGGTTGTTCACATTAGACATGGCCAAAGGTGCATCTATTAAGTCTCATCTAAATGAATTTAATTCAATTATCATGCATTTGCGATCAATTGATGCTAAGGTGAAGGAGGAAGATGAAGGACTCTTATTGTCATGCTCTTTGCTTCAATTATATAGATATTTTAGAAATACTTTGCTTTATTGAAAATTTTCTCTTTGTATAAGACGTTAAAGTAGCCTTGTTCTCTATAGACTTAATTGAGAGACAAGTAATGAGTAATATAAGTGACAGCTAGGAAGAAGGCTTGGTAGTCAAAGCGTGATCCAATGAAAGGGACTTGACTAATGGTGGAGACAAGTTCGAATCAAAGTCAAAGCATAGAAATTTGACCTACAACTATTGTAAGATGAAAGGGCACATTATGGCTAACTATTATAAGTGAAAGAATAAGTAGTAGAATGGGGATAATTAGGGTCTGATGAAAGCTAATAAGAGTACTAAGGCCAATTTAGTAGAAGGAGATTGTGATGAAGAAACTAGATTAAAGGATAACTAAATAATGAATTTAGCTTGTTCCTATGACATAGGTACTAATAGGGATTCGTTCTCCATATATAAGTCCGTTCAAAGTGGAGTTGTGTTAATGGGCAATAATACCAAATGCCTTATTGTTGGAATTGCAACAACTTGAATTAAGATGTTTGATAGCATAGTTAGAACTTTGTTAGATGTTTCGTATGTTTCAATATGAATAAGAATCTCATCTCTTAGGGCACTCTTATTGAGAATGGTTTATATTCTCGGTTGAGAATAAAATTATGAAGATTAGCTGGTGTACTCTTATTGTGATGGAAGTCAAATGATCCGAGAAGATATATGTGTTGCAGGGTTCTACCATTATGAGAACTGTATCTAAGTGTGATAAAACTAAATATGATAGGTGAATATAACTCAAATCCAATATGAAATAAGTGAGTTTGAGTTAACCTTAAGTGGATTCATGTTGCAAATATGCTAACACAATTATGTCAAAATCATTGTTTTATATAGCTTATATAGCAGGTTGACACGCTAACTCAAATGTGATCCATTTAGGATCTATTTAGTTGATGCCATATTAAGTGGGTCGTGTTATGCGTGTCAAGTCATATCTATTCATTTTAAGCAAGTCATTTTATACCAATCCAATACAATTTATTTATTAAACGAGTTATGCATGTCGTGTACTTGTGTAATAATTGTGCTCTATTTGTATCTGAATTTTTTATAGGAATGATTAACATGTTTGTGTCGACTCCATACTATTATACCTTAGCTTTAACATACTATGAATGTGATATGGAAAAACATGAATTGTCATCCCTAACTGTATCCTCATCCTCTATGTCAGATTTATTGCACTACACTTCTCCAGTTAAAACTCTAGGTACTTTTGTAATTGAGCAGTTTAGTATTGATAGGGACAGACCAAGAAAAGAAATAAGGCCACCACAGAAACATGATTATGAAGACTTGGTACCTTATGGTTCAACAACAGTATAAGAAACAATTAATTTTGGTAAGTCTCTTTTGATAGTCAAGTTCAAACATTGCTTAGACTTGATTGATAAATACAGCACGTGAGATGTACTCCATTGGAGTTATGTAAAGAAGGTTGAGAGATATCTCAGCTATCTTTTTAGTATCACTTATAAATTCAAGCTAAGGTGGAGATTTGTTAGAGTTTGTTTTGAAATTCATAATCTATTTAGTATCACTTATAAATTCAAGCTAAGGTTGAGATTTGTTAGAGTTTGTTTTGAAATTCACAACTTTAAAAGGATATGATTTTTATATCCATGTAGGATGTCAGTCTTACTCCATGTAGTCTTGAAATTCAAAAGATGAAAGGACATGTTTCCATATCCTTATGAAACTCAAGTCTTATTCTATGTAATATACTACATGTCCCTCTTCTTTATAAGCACATGTAACTCTAGCTTTCAAGGCATCTCGAATAACTCAGAGAGTTATTATGAAAGTTCAAGAGAGGATCTTATTGAATATAAGAGGGTCTAAGGATTTGTTTGAGAGAGTGTTTGAGAGAATCTTTGATAGGGAAATGATCCTCATAATTCTATATTTTGATGAGAAACAATCCTTATAATCTCTAAATATTTTGATAATAGAATTGTTTGCTCTTTTTCACTCATAGACATAGGCCAGTGAGTCGAAGGATGTAAATATCTATATGTTTGCTTTCTTATTTGGTTTTACTTTCTTATCTTTCTCATTGAAGTTTCATTTTATCTATTATGCCACAATCCTATTCATAAAAAATCAAGCATATGACATGGCCGATAATCGTTAAGGGTCAATTTCTTAAAAGTGCAAGGCATTCAAAAATACCTATAATCAATTCATATAGATGCATTTTATAAAAATACATGTTCACCTCAAAATTTACCAACCATAAATCTCATCAAAATCACCACTAAATTTTTTCTGAGTATCAAATTAAAATATAGGACCTCAAACCCTCAGTAAATAAAATCCCATATGCATAACTACTTGAATAATATTAGGTTACTGTTGCTGCCAAATCACTTCTGAAGAGCATCGGGAGAGAGAGGATCTTCGTGGACCTTCAGAGGGATGACGGGACCGCCTCCTTTAGCCGAAAACCTGTAAGAAAAGTTTTGGACCGGTGGTTTCAGCGGGGACCCTCTGACGCTCTAGTTAGGGATTTGGAGAACAGTAGTAAAAGATCATAGAATAGTAGTTAGTCCCCCTCGTTTGAGTTAGAGTCCTTATATACCTGTTCGAGAGTCCCTCTTACCCTTTGTAGATAAACTATCGAATCTCATCTTCCGTTAGGATCGGCTCCGTGAGCAGTAGGTGGGTGCACAGTTGCTAAGCGTGTGCCGTAGATATCGGCAACTACATAGTATATCGATAACCACCCATGATTTTGGTAAAAATAGGCGAGCGAGCTACGCTGTAGTCGTTGGTGTTTTAAATCACTGGGTCCAATATTCGAAGTTGGTTCTATGACTATGGGTTGAGAGCATGCGAAGCGAGATTTGAGGCCGAGGTCAAAGATAGACCGAGGCTGAGGCGGGGCTTGAGGCCAAGGCCAGAGTGGGGCTCTAGGCCGGGGTCGAGGTGAGGCTCGAGGCAAATGTTGAAACTGATGGTTCGTGACTGAGGCTAAGGCTGAAGCCGAGGTTGAAACTGAGGCCAAGGCCGGGGCCAAAACCGGGGCTGAGGCCGAGGCTGAAGTCGAGGCCGAGGCCGAAGTCAAGGCCGAGGCCAAGGTCAAAACAAAGGCCAATGCTGGGATTAGTTGTCAAATTATTTCTTAGCTTTCAGAACTAGCGGACTATTATACTACTGCCTGGGAAAGTGATCAGCCACATCAGATGCCCCCCACCCCTAAAATGGGTGGGTGTACGGTTACCAGCGAAAGGGGTGTTAATATCACCAGGTGGTTGATCTTTGTGCCATCGCTTCATCCATTCCAGCCGTTGAGATCAGGCGGGATTCTCTCGGGTAAGGTACTATGAAAAGGCGGGCGCCATCATTACGGTGAGGTCACCACTGTCCCCTCATTGGTGGTGCCCCTCGTGTTCTGTGTATCGGGTGGCTGCCGAGATGATTCCCAGTGGCGAGCGGGCATGTGGCCAAATTAGAGATGAGCGGGACAATTTGAAACGAGGCTATAAAAGGGGGGAGTCATCCCTGTCCTTGGTTTTTTACTTTTACCATTTTTGCTTTCCTATACCGACTCTGCAAGTCCCTGTTCATCTTCCACCTCCATTCTTTCTTCCCGAGCTCTTCCATCTTCAATCCCAGGTTCAGGTTCTTCAGGTTAGTTCATTTCGGCCTTCATGGCTTCTTCCTTACTTTCTTGCTCAATTTCTGATTTCGGGGTTTTCCCCCATTCCTTCACAACCCTCCTCTTCTCTAGTGCCTAACTGGTCTTCTTCTTCTCCCGACCATGTTCCGTTGGAACAGCGGCGAGCAGCCAAACGATCCCCGACCGAGATTCATCCAGCCGCCGGTCAGGCTCCAATCCGGCGCCGCCCGGCCATCGCCGATCCCTCCTCCATCACGAGGGAATCCCCCCGAATGGATTGCTTCCACCATGACCACCCAGGACATTGTAAATCTTAGGACCAAATATAGTCTTCCTACTGACATGCACCTATCCCGTCCCACTCCGGAAGATAGGGTGACTTCTTTTCGTCCTGGAAGAGTTGCCTTGTACGGAGCCTTCTTCAAGGCTGGGCTTTAGCTACCCCTTCATCCCTTCATCATCAACCTTCTAGATAGATATTCCATAGCGCCAGCACAGTTAGTCCCGAATTTCATTCGGACTATGGTTGGCTTCTTAGTACATTGTATTTCCATGGGTTAGAAGCTAGCATTTCCTTGTTCCGCAGCTTTTACACCCTCTGCAAGCAAGCGGGGTGGTGGTCCTTTGCACCTAGACCCACTAGGGCTCTCAAGCTATACCTTCCCACATCCGTTAAGGAGTGGAAGGATAAGTTCTTCTTCGTCAATGTCGGAGGGGTGAGAGGGGTCTGGGGAATGCCAAATACCGACCCGAATAAAGATTCTTCCATACTCCCAAGGGACCGGGTAGCATTCGGGCAACTTCTGACTGCCAACATCCCTCGTTGCAATCAACTTTTGGCCGAGGAGAATCTCCAACTTGCCGGCCTCATTCCATCTGGTGGTGAGTAGCCAATTCACTCACCTCATTCCTTTTTCCATTTTTCCTCTTTTCTTCTCCTCTTTCTTTTTTTTTTACTAAGTCCATTTTCCTTGTGTAGGTATGTTGACTTTGATTGAAGAGGTGAGGAATGCAGCAGCCGAGGAAAGGAGGGCTAGGGCGGATGGAGCCTCCGCTAAAAAGAGGGTCGTAGCCAAGGCGGCCAAAAGGAAGATCAATGCTGAGAAGGCCAAAGAGAAGATTATAAAGGCCGAGGAGCCGAGGAAGAGGCCTCGATCGCCGTTGCCAGCATGGTCCCGATCTCCAACTCCGCTCACCCGCCGGCCTCAAACAGAGAGGGAGTAGATGTTGACCTCACAGCCGACACCCCCCCGGAGGGGCCAGGGGCTGAAGTGCTGCCATCGCCGCTGGCTATGCTAGAAGCGGGGTAACTGAGCCAACCCCCGACTTGGTTCCCGAGGCTAAACCACAAGCAGAAAGCGACCGAAGAGCCCCCTAGGGCAGAAGTGGCGGCGAGTGAGGAGCCCCCCAGGGCAATGGAATAGACGGAGGGGATGCCATTAGTCCCCGAAATTATGCCATCGGCTTTGGAGCTTGCCGATGCTGCCAAAGATGAAGCCGTCATTCTCTCTTTCAAAGCCCTCCTCGAGCACGAGGGGTGCTGGGCGGAGCGGACGATGGCACATGTGTGGATGCCCGAGCTCCAAAGAGCTCTCCAAGGGCAGAGGACCTCCTCCTTCTTCCGGAAGACCTTTGTAGCTTATCTTTGGGTATGTATTCAAAAACTCACGATTGACTTCCTTTTTATTTATAATCTTACCTTGATAGCAACTTTTCATGCAGGCAATAAATTCCTTGGCTGCTCTGAAGAGTGCCCTCTCCCAGGCCAAGGCTGATCTTGGCCAATCTCAGAAAGAAGTTCACCAGGCCCAAGCCCAGGCAGAGAAGGCGAAGATAGCTTTAGAAGGTGCCCTTGCCAAGAGGGCCGAAGGAGAGGCTCAAGTGAAGAGGGTCGAGAGGGCTTTGGAGGTGGCCCTAGCTGAGGGCCGGGCCCAAGTAGAGAGGGTCGAGAAGGTTCTAGAGGTGGCTCTAGCCAAGGGCCAGGCCCAAACAGAGAGGGCTGAGAAAGTTTCGAAGGCAACTCGTGCTGCCGAAGAGAATCACAAGCGAGTAGAGACGGAGTTGTTGGTGTGTCGAAGCAGCTTGGAGACCGCCAACACTCTAAGGGGCGTGGCTGAGGAGCGGACAAAAATGCCAAGGAGATAGCCCGATGCTCTGACATAAACGTGGCCGAGATGAAGGCGGTGGTGGCAGCAGTAGAGGCTAGGGCCACCGAGGCAGTAGAAGATTTCCGCCAATCTGCTAGCTATAGAGGAGAGCTGGCTAAGGCCACGCTTCGCTTACAACATCGATTTCCAGGACTACAAGGACAAGGTGAGAGGGTTCGTAATTTTGAAGATTTGAATAGCCTGGATCCAGATCAGGCTATGGAGGACACACCACCAGAAAGCCATTCTCCCATCTGTAGCCCAACATCAGCTGAGCCTTGAACCCTTGTAGATCTTTTGCTTCTGTTTTATTGTACCAAAGTCCGACTTGGATTGGCAATTTTATAAACTCAATTGTCATTAATGAAAAACTTTTGATTCATAGCCATTTGGTTTTCATCGTGGCCGACACATTCACTCTAGAGAATAAGCCGATGTGAGTTTATTTTAGAGAATAAGCCGGTGCGAGCTGATTCTAGAGAACAGTCGAGGCTGAAGCCATAGGCAAGTGTAGCTGAAGTCTTGGAAATCGACACTGGCGCTAATGGCTTGGAAGCAGTGAAAACCCAGCCTCACACCTTATGCCGATACGAAGGCTGGGAATGCTGATGGAGTTGGGTGTCGACGTGAAGTCGATTTAGGGGATCTTGGCCAATCTCAGAAAGAAGTTCACCAGGACCAAGCCCAGGCAGAGAAGGCGGAGATAGCTTTAGAAGCTGCCCTTGCCGAGAGGGCCAAAGGAGAGGCTCAAGTGAAGAGGGCCAAGAGGGCTTTGGAGGTGGCCCTAGCTGAGGGCCGGGCCCAAGCAGAAAGGGTCGAGAAGGCTCTAGAGGTGGCTCTAGCAAAGGGCCGAGCCCAAACAGAGAGGGCTGAGAAAGCTTCGGAGGTAGCTCGTGCTGCCGAAGAGAATCACAAGCGAGTAGAGATGGAGTTGTTGGTGTGTCGAAGCAGCTTGGAGACTGCCAACACTCTAAGGGGCGTGGCTGAGGAGCGGGCAGAAAATGCCAAGGAGATAGCCCAATGCTCTGACATAAACGTGGCCGAGATGAAGACGGCGGTGGCAGTGGCAGAGGCTAGGGCCACCAAGGCATAGAAGATTTTGCCAATCTGCCAGCTATAGAGGAGAGCTGGCTAAGGCCACCGCCTTCGCTTACAGCATCGATTTCCAGGACTGCAAGGACAAGGCGAAGAGGGTTCGTAATTTTGAAGATATGAATAGCTTGGATCCAGATGAGGCTATGGAGGACACACCACCAGAAAGCCATTCTCCTGTCTATAGCCCAACATCACCTGAGCCTTGAACCCTTGTAGATCTTTTGCTTATGTTTTATTGTACCAAAGTCTGACTTGGATTGGCAATTCTGTAAACTCAATTGTCATTAATGAAAAACTTTTGATTCATAGCCATTTGGTTTTGTCGTGGCCGACACATTCACTCTAGAGAATAAGCCGATGTGAGTTTATTTTAGAGAATAAGCCGGTGCGAGCTGATTCTAGAGAACAGTCGAGGCCGAAGCCATAGGCAAGTGTAGCTGAAGTCTTGGAAATCGACACTGGCGCTAATGACTTGGAAGCAGTGAAGACCTGGCCTCACACCTTATGCCAATACGAAGGCTGGGAATGTCGATGGAGTTGGGCGCCGATGTGAAGTCGATTTAGGGGATCTTGGCCAATCTCAGAAAGAAGTTCACCAGGCCCAAGCCTAGGCAGAGAAGGCGGAGATAGCTTTAGAAGCTGCCATTGCCGAGAGGGCCGAAGGAGAGGCTCAAGTGAAGAGGGCCGAGAGGGCTTTGGGGGGCCCTAGCTGAGGGCCAGGCCCAAGCAGAAAGGGTTGAGAAGGCTCTAGAGGTGGCTCTAGCCAAGGGCCGGGCCCAAACAGAGAGGGCTGAGAAGGCTTCGGAGGCAGGTCATGCTGCCGAAGAGAATCACAAGCGAGTAGAGACGGAGTTGTTGGTGTGTCGAAGCAGCTTGGAGACCGTCAACACTCTAAGGGGCGTGGCTGAGGAGCGGGCAGAAAACGCCATGGAGATAGCCCAACGCTCTAACATAAACATGGCCGAGATGAAGGCGGTGGTGGCAGCGGCAGAGGCTAGGGCCGCCGAGGCAGTAGAAGATTTCCGCCAATCTGTCAACTATAGAGGAGAGCTGGCTAAGGCCACCGCCTTCGCTTACAGCATTGATTTCCAGGACTGCAAGGACAAGGCGAAGAGGGTTCGTAATTTTGAAGATATGAATAGCCTGGATCCAGATGAGGCGAGATGAGATGCATTATTTGCGGGATATGGTTAGCCGCTTGTCGCAGAGTCTTCAGCCTCCACAGCCTCCACAGCCTTCACGTGATCATTCAGATTCTTGATGTATTTTTTTTTCTTTTTTTATGTTGTAAAAACTTCAAAATTTTAATATATAAATTATTTTTTGAAATATATTATTGTTTGGATTGAGTGAAAAATGTTTGTATCAATATTTAGATTTAGCGAAATGAATACCATTTTAATTTTTAATCATTTAAATATTTTAAAAATAAAATTTGCGATGCTTAGCGACTGATATTGGATCGCTAATATTTTTAAAATATTATTATTAAATATTACGACGCAATGACCTGGCATCGCAATAATTTAAAAATAAATTTATTAGCGACGCATTAGCGATTACAATTGAGTCGCTATTTTATCTTAAAAATTATTTTAAAATATTGCGACGCAATTACCTTGCGTCGCAATATTTTAAAATAATTTTTATTTGTGACGCATTAGCGACTCAAATTGCGTCGCTATTATACCAAAATTATTATTATTAAATATTGCGACGCATCTGGATGAGTCGCAATTTTGCGACCCAATTTATTGCGTCGCAATATTTAAAATAATTTTTTTAAAAAAATTATTTTTAAATATTGCGACGCAATTTAGTGCGTCGCAATATTTAATAATATTTTTTTTTCTAACTAAATTTATTTTTAAATTTAGCGACGCATTTGCATGCGTCGCAATATTGCGACGCAATGTGGCGTCGCAAGAGCGTCGCAATATTGCGACGCAATTGCGACAAAAGGGTATTGCGATGGACAGTTGAGCGACGCTCTTGTTGCGTCGCAATTGCGTCGCAATATCATGTTTAGCGACGCAATTGCGACGCATTTGGGCGTCGCAATATTTAAAATCTCTTGTAGTGGAGGACATACCACCAGAAAGCCATTCTCCTGTCTGTAGCCCAACATCAGCTGAGCCTTGAACCCTTGTAATCTTTTTCTTCTGTTTTATTGTACCAAAGTCCGACTTGGATTGGCAATTTTGTAAACTCAATTGTCATAAATGAAAAACTTTTGATTCATAGCCATTTGGTTTTCATCGTGGCCGACACATTCACTCTAGAGAATAAGCTGATGTGAGTTTATTTTAGAGAATAAGCCGGTGCGAGCTGAATCTAGAGAACAGTCGAGGCCGAAGCCATAGGCAAGTGTAGCTGAAGTCTTGGAAATTGACACTGGCGCTAATGACTTGGAAGAAGTGAAGACCCGGCCTCACACCTTATGCCGATACGAAGGCTGGGAATGCCGATGGAGTTGGGCACTGACGTGAAGTCGATTTAGGGGTAGACATTCGGCTTGAGTACCCACAGAGTCAGGCTTGAGAGCCGATATGGAGTCGGATTTGAATGCCGACACGAAGTCGGGCTAAGTGCCGATGCAAAGTTGGGCTTGAGTGCTGACACGGAGTCGGGATTTATGTGCCAACGCGAAGTTGGGCTTGAGTGCCAATGCGAAGCCGGGCTTTGTGCCGACGTGAAGTCGGGCTTGAGTGCTGACGTGGAGTCGAGCTGTGCTAACGTGAAGTCGGGCTTGAGTGCCAACTCGAAGTCGGGCTTTATGTGCCGATGCGAGGTTGGGCTTGAGTGCCAACGCAAAGCTGAGCTTTGTGCCGACGCAAAGTCGGGCTTGAGTACCGACGCAGAGTCGGGCATGAGTGCCGTGCGGAGTCGGGCTTCGGTGTTGATGCAGAGTCAGGCTTGGGTGCCGATGTGGAGTCGGGCTTTATGTGCTGACGCAAAGTCGGGCTTGAGTGCTGACATGGAGTCAGGCTTTGTGCCGATGCAGAGTTGGGCTTGGGTGCCGACGCAGAGTCGGGTTTGATTGCCGATGCGGAGTCGGGCTTGAGTGCCGACACGGAGTTGGGCTTCAATGAGAAGCAAGATTGCTCGAAGACACTTTCGTTAGTAAGAAAATGAATGTTATTCTAGCAAACATGCTCAAACTTAAGATATCAATACACTACTGATAATACCGATGGAGGTTGTCCGCATTCTAGGTGCGAGGGAGAGGTTTTCCATCTAGCCCTTCGATCGGTATGCTCTGCGATGAAGTGCATCGGTGACTCGATAAGGTCCTTCCCAATTGGGAGACAGCTTTCCCCCCTCTGTAGGTTTGGAGACTTCGGCTTGTTTGAGGACTAAGTCTCCAAGGAGGAATGTTCTGGGACATTGTAACATTTTGCAATCCTCTATCAGTAGGAGGTCATTCTGAGTCGTGCTCGGTCACGGAGTTCTTCGACGAGGTCAAGATTGGCTCTCAACTAGCTAGAATTGTTCTCTCATCGTACAATTGTGTCCGGGGACTAGGGATGCTAATCTCCACCGGAATAACTGCCTCCGACCTAAACACAAGGCTGAAAGGAGTTTCTTCTGTGGGGGTTCGTGGCATCGTATGATATGCCACAGCACGTTCGGAAGCTCCTCCACCCATCTTCCTTTGAAATCGTCTAGATGTGTCCTAAGCCCTTAAAGGATGATCTGGTTTGTTACTTCTGCTGCTCCGTTTGTTTGCGGATGACCGACAGAAGTAAACCTCTGATATATGCCCAGTTCGGCACAAAATTCTTTGAAAGAAGCGTTGTCGAACTGGCGATCATTGTCGGTAACAAGTGTGTGGGGTAGCCTGAACCGACAAATAACGGACTTCCATAAGAAGTTTCTCACCTTGACTTTAGTGATTTTGGCAAGTGCTTCGGCCTTTACCCACTTGGTGAAATGATCGATGGCAACGAGCAGAAACTTTCATTGATCGGAGGCTGGAGGGAACAGTCCCAAAATGTCCTTCCCCCATTGGGCGAAGGGCCATGGAGCCGACAAGGGGCTCGGTTGAGAGGCGGGCAGCCGCTGAATGTTAGCATGTCGTTGGCAGCTGTCACATTTCCGAACCAGCTCGGCTGCATCTTCTCGCATGGTGGGCCAGTAGTAGCCTTGGTGTAGAGCCTTATGTGATAGCGCTCTACCCTCCAAGTGGTTTTCGCAGATACCTTCATGGATCTCATGGAGGATGTAGTCGGCGTCTGTGGGACCAACGCATTTGAGGAGAGGGTGAGAAAAGGATCTTCGGTATAGTTGTCATCGAGCATCAGGAGCTTGGGCACTCGCCACTTGAACAGTTTGGCTTCAGTGGGGTTGGTTGGGAGGGTGCCAGTGGTGAAGTATCGGGTATAAACATCCATTCAGGAAGGATCTTGGTGGACTGGCAAGGATTCTTCTACCACGTCGATGCTTGGGGCCACCAACTGCTCCATGTAGGTTCTCCCCAAGGTCCCGTCAGCCGAGGTGGCTAACCGGAACAAAGCATCAGCTCTAGCGTTCTCTCCTCGAGGGATGTAGCTACACTAAAGTGGGCCAAGGGAGAGGCTTGGGACTGCACCATACTCAAGTAACGGGACATAGTAGGATCCCACGCCTCGTACTCCCATTTGATTTGACTCGAAATGAGCTGGGAGTCAGTGAAGACTCTAAGGCATTCACCCCAAGCTTCCGTGCTAGCCTCATCCCCGACAGTAAGGCTTCATACTCAGCCTGGTTGTTGGTGGCTAGAAAGAGGAAACAGAGGGCGTACTCGGTCACAACTCTGTCTGGACTTGCTAGGATGAGGCCTACCCCACTCCCTTGAGAATTTGACGCTTCATCCACGTAAAAGATCCAGTCCTCCCCTCTTCCCTTGACTGCAATGCCTGAAGGGTTTGCATGGGACTCCTTCAGCTGCTCTTCTGTCCAAGTGCACTCGATCAGGAAATCTGCTAAGACCTGAGACTTCATAGCCGACCTGGGTTGAAATGATAGGTTGAATCCTCCAGCTTGAGTGCCCACTTCGTCAGTCGGCCAAGGTATTGGGGCGAGAGAGGATTGCCTTGAGTGGTTGATTTGTGATCACCATGATCGGTAAGCTTGGAAATAGGGCCTGAAGCGCTGGGCGGAGATGATCAATGCAAAGATAATCTTCTCGACTCTGGAATATCTAGTCTCTACGTCATGAAGCACCTTACTGGTATAGTACACTGGCTTTTGTGTCCTGTCGGCGTCCATGCGAACAAGCACGAAGCTAACAGCCTCGAAAGAGGCCGCGAGGTATAGGAGGAGCTCCTCCCCGCCCCTTGGTTTGGATAACAATGGCGGGATGGATAAGAACTCTTTTAACCCCTCGAAGGCCTTCTGGCACTCCCTCGTCCACTCAAAGCCGTTGACTTTGTGCCGTGCCTTAAAGAAAGGCATACATCTCTCCGCGGACTTAGACAAGAAATGGCTCAAGGCCGCCACCCTTCTAGTCAAATGCTGCACCTCCTTCTTGTTAGCCGAAGACCTCATGTCCAAGATGGCTCGGATCTTATCGGGATTCACCTCGATCCCACGCTGCGTCACCATGAAACCCAAGAATTTGCTTGTCACCTCAAAGGCACACTTGCGGGGGTTCAGCCTCATCTAGTACTGGCGGAGGTTGCCGAAGGTCTCCGTCAGGTCGACAACGTGGTCAGTGGTATGGATACTTTTGGTCAGCATGTCATCCACGTACACCTCCATGTTGCGTCTGATCTGGTCTTCAAAGACTTTATTCATCAGCCTCTGGTATGTGGCCCTGTGTTCTTTAGTCTGAACGGCATCACCTTGTAGCAGTATATCCCCTTCTTGGTCACAAACGAGGTAATTCCTCGTCCATCGGGTCCATCTTGATCTGGTTGTACCCAGAGAAGGCATCCATGAAGCTAAGGGTCTCGTGATCGAACGTAGTGTCCACCAGCTGGTCAATCCGAGGCAATGGGAAGCTGTCCTTGGGGCATGCCTTGTTGAGGTCAGTGAAATCCATGCACATCCTCCAGCTCCCGTTAGCCTTACGGACCATCACGACTTGGCCAGCAAGTCGGGGTAATGGACCTCTCAAATGTGGCCTGTAACCTCTAGCTTACAATCTCCTCGTCAATGGCCTTCTGCCGTTCTGAGGCGAAGTGTTGGCCCAGATGGCAACCCAAGAGGGGGGGTAAATTGAGTTCTTAAAAATTTTAACTCTTTTTGAAATTAAATCGATTGATATCAAAGTATGCAAACGAACGGAGTTAATCGAAGCTAAGCACAGGCAATTAAAGAAGAGAGAGAGAGAGATCAAAACACTACAAACACAAAGATTTTATAGTGGTTCAATATAACCAACACCTACGTCCACTCCCAAGCTCCACTTGGGTCACACTATAATCCTCTTGATTACAGTCGAGTTGTTTTACAAGCTCACAACTCAAACTTGTTATTTTACCCGGGATCACAACGAACCCAGCCGGTTTTCCGGGCTTACCAGCACAAAACCCAACCTCAAGCTATATCTAGCTTGACTCGAGGTATACCACCTCCGCTAATTCAATCCCCGATTGAATTAGCAATCAAATGAAATCAATTAATGTTTACAATAACAGACAGCTCTTCAAATGAGCGAATATGCAATATAAATAGACAAGGAATAGAAAAGCCTGTTTGAAGCGATTTGAATGTAGGCTTGGCTTCTTTTCTTCTTTTCCTCTTCTCCTTTGAAAGTTGAATCAAGCTCCAGCTCAGATTTCACCCAGAAATTTGTTGTTAAGAAGATGGGAAAAAATAGGTTTTGGCTTCTTCTTTTTCTTCTTTGAAATCCTCCGAAATTGAACTTTGTACGCCTTGGATTTCTTTTGAATCTTCCTTTAGAAGATGGACAAGCTCACAGAGATTTCTCTTTTTGAAATGGCTCTCTTGAATATCATGATTTTTTGAACTTTCTCCCATTTTTTTTGTTCTTTTTCGTTCTTCTTTTAAATGGTCCGTTCTCCCCTTTTTATAGATTTTCTTTAATCCAAGATTAGGTGGAAAACTAGCCGTTATTTCTCCTTGGATTGCTCCTACACATAAGAAAAATAGCCATTAGAAATTAGGTGAGAAAATGTTACCGTTGGAGGCCCGTTCTGACACTTTGAAAATCCGTTTCTGTCATGTTGGAGTCGGCTCCAACTTTTCATGTGTCGGCTCCACTTTGTGTATCCAAAAAATAGTAATAAAAGTTTTTGTTGAGGGGTCAGCTCTCGATAAGTTATGTGTCAGCTCCCCGCATCCAGGTGTCGGCTCCCGAAACAAAAGGTGTTGACTCTAAATATGGCCCAAAATACGCTCTCTGTTCTCAGGTTAGAGTCGGCTCCACTCATTTTAGGTATTGGCTCCCGAATCTCAGGTGTCAGCTCCCGAATTCCATGTGTCAGCTCCAGAAACTGATGTAGAAAAGCACACTTCTATTTCTCAGGTTGGAGTCGGCTCCAGACATCCATGTGTCGACTCCCAACCGTGCCGAATTTTGAGAATTGTTCTGATACGCCCATGTGTCGACTCCTGACTTATAGGTGTCGACTCCAAGGTCTGAACTTTTGAAAAATTACAATTTGAAACTCATCTTAAAATTAATTTTGAGTGATATTTGAATTGTTAAACTTTCTTAATACCTGAAACACTCCATAAATTTGTCAGAAACAATGTGAATATACTCATGGCTTTTGTTAATCATCAAAATCAATAATTGGGTCAACAATCTCCCCCTTTTTGATGATAAAAAACATTGAGTATATGCATGATTAATTAAAGAGTTTTACGATAGGAATAAGTTATCATAGTTAAGCTCCCCTGAATGAGGTAGCTCTCCCTATGAAACTCAAAATGAAATTTTCTCTCCTTATTTTGAAATTTCATTTCTCTCCCCCTTAATTTTATTTCTCTCCCTTAAAAAAATTCATGCAATAATCAACTTAATCAAATTATTTAAGTGTTCAATAATGCATATACAATATCTCTCTCCCCTTTTTTGTTATCAACAAAAAGGTTAAGATAAGATACAATTTAGCTTAACATTCAACCACAAGTTAACTCATTGAATAAGACAATATTAATTCAAAGAAATTTCATTGTATCAAAAGATTTCACTACATAAGTTTCATTACATCAAAACATTCCATTACATCAAAACATTCTACCAAATCATTACATCAAAATATTCTATTACAACAAAATGTAAAGCAAACTAAAACTTTAAATTCCAAAACTGAAGCGTTTCTTCAGTCCTTCTAAGCTCTTTTACATTCCTTCTTTTTGAATCTTCATAAAATCATTTAAGCTCCTTTGAACCAAGTCAGCTGCATTGTTTATATTTTCTTGTAGCTCTACATTGCTTCTAGAATATGTGTCAGAATCACCAGCAATGTCCTTGATCTTATAAAAAATATTCATTAAATCACATTTTAGGGCTTCAGAAGAAGTTCCAAGAGAGGATCCAATTTGGTTCACTTTGTCTTCTATGGAGTGGAAAGATTTTTTTAAACTCAAAAGTCTACTTTCAAAACTATTATTCATCTTCTCTTCATGTTCATCCAATAAAGTCTTCAATTGCTCTAATTTTAAATCAGAAAAACCAGAAGCACTCGGAATTGAAGCAGGCATAGGTGTTGATGATGGCTCTGGTCTGCTAGGTTCTGGTGAAGGATGTCTCATGGATGGTCCAGCTTCTGATGGTGCTGAAGCTCCAATCTCAGCTGCCCTGTCCTCTAAATGACCTTTCCTTTCTTAGTTCCCATTCACCTTAATGAACCCCATGCGACGAACATTAGCGATGCTATAGTAATCTGTATGTCTTAGATTCTTTTTAGGTTCATTTTCTAAGATGACTACACCCTGACTTTGAATGCTAAGGTTAGGATCATGCCATAGGGTAAGGAAGATCTCTTCTTGCCACTAGCCTCTGCCATGTACCAAATCATCATGCCAGGAAGATTAATAGGCTGTCCAATCAAAATGCTATCCATGATCACAATGTCTCGCTCCGAGACATACTCAAACCTACCAGTCTTAGGGAATAAAATTCGACTACAAATATTATGCAACAATCTTAGCTCAAGAGGCAACTGATTTGCCCTGATTTCCTCAAAATTAACAACATCTCTTCCTAACATCCTTGACAAAGCTCTTGACCTATCACTGTGAGAGTTTGCAATAGGTCCAAGAGTAGGAATCTCAAGAAGGTTCCCAAGAATCTTGGAAGTGAGATGTATCCTCTTTCCTCTTACAGTACTCACTATGCCACCATCTTCTCTTGACAAGTCTTGATAAAATTCTTTAACTAAAGCAGGATATGTAGGAATGTCTAAAGAACACACCTTTTCCCAACCAATTTCTTTTAGTTGTCGTCAAATAGCGAATCCCTCATCTTCAAAAAATCCGAAATTGACCTTTCTTCCCATTGTAATCATCCGACCGGCTAGAGTATCAATGTGCGGTGAAGGAGGTGAGGAAGGGTCTGGAATCGCACTAGGAGTAGAGGACAAGGATGAAGAATCCGAAGATGGCGACGGTTGATGGATTGGGCATCTCGCCGTCCGCTTCCTCATTGCCACCGGACCACCATAGATCGTTCCCCTTCTCTTAGGTGCCATGGAATCCTAGGGAATGATTAATTGATGAAATCTCAAGTTTTGATAGGGTTTAGAGAGGATTTGGAGATGATTTAAGTGAGATTAGGTCGAAGAGGTGTCGACTCGGCCCTAAATAGTCGAAAAGGGTCCACTAGGTGTCGACTCCCGCAAAGTCGGGTGTCGACTCCAACCTGCTAAAATTGTTAGCGCCCGAACTGGAGTCAGCTCCGCTAAAGCGGGTGTCGGCTGCAAGGTCCCTGACCGAGAGTGACACAGAAATAAGGTGTCGACTCCAAAGATTGAGGTGTCGACTCCAAGATAGATTCAAAAACAGATAAGAGTTTCAGTAATCTGAAACTCATCAAGATAAAAATAAATAAATATGATAAAAATCCTTGGAATATAGAGAATCAATTGGTTCAACAATCTAGATGAATTTTCCTTAAAATTATGAAGAAAATTTTAAGATTTTGAATAAAATCTAGATAATTAAACTTAAGAGTTTCGAGTCATTCCAATGGATCATAAATCCCTAATTCTCCTCTAAGATAACAAAATCTTTCTTCACTCAAGGGTTTTGTAAATATATCGGCTAATTATTCCTCAGTATTAACATATTCTAGACAAATGTCATTATTAGCTACATGTTCTCTAATGAAGTGATATCTAATTTCAATATGCTTAGCAAAATCTTGATACAAAATCTTGATACAAGAGATTATTAGTAGCATCGAATTTGGAGTCCCGGAAAGAAATTGAGTTCTCCCATCATGCTCATCTCGATTCACCCTGCATTAACTTAGCAAAATTTTGATACAAGAGATTATTAGTAGCATCGAATACAATATCATCAACATATATTTGTACTACTAATAAATCCTTATCTTTTCTTTTCAAAAATAGTGTTTTATCAACATTTACTCTAGAAAAACCATTTTCGATTAGAACTTGCTTAATCTATCATACCAAGCTCTAGGTGCTTATTTTAAACCATAAAGTCTTTGTGCAATTTAAAAACATGATTTGAAAATTTATGATCTTCAAAACCAGGTGGTTGTTCAATAAAAACTTTCTCGTTTATAAATCCATTTAAAAATGCACTTTTAACATCCATTTGAAATAAATTGATATTCATATGACATGCAAATGCAAGTAATAATCTAATTGCTTCTAATCTAGCTGCAGGTGCAAAAGTTTCATCAAAATTAATTCCTTCTTCTTGATTATACCTTTTACGACTAATCTAGCTTTGTTTCTAATTACTATGCCATTTTCATCTAATTTATTTCTAAATACCCATTTTGATCCTATAACTGAATGATCTTTAGGTCTATCTACAAGGGTCCAGACATTATTCCTAGTAAATTGATTTAATTCCTCTTGCATAGCTAACATCCAATTATTATCTTTTTCAGCTTCTTCAATAGTTTTAGGTTCAATTTGAGATACAAATGCAAGATGATTATTGATGTTTTTCATTGATGATCTAGTTCTTACTCCTTGAGATGGATCACCTATTATTAATTCCTTTGGATGACCATAGGCATATCTCCAATCTCTAGGAAGATCTACATCATTATGATTAGCATCAGCAACATCAACACTAGGAGAATCATCATCTTTAGCTTCTTGTTCATGATCTGAAGATACATTTATATTCAATTTTTTAATATCTCTCTCAAGTAAATTTGTATCTTCCTCATCATCAATCTTTTCTGAACTCAATACTAAAGATTCATCAAAAACTACATGAATAGACTCTTCTACAATTAAGTTTCTCTTGTTAAACACTCTATAGACTTTACTAGATGTTGAATATCCTAAGAATATGCTTTCATCTGATTTTGCATCAAATTTTCCAAGATTATCCTTACCATTATTATGAATGAAATATTTACAATCAAATGCATGAAAGTAACTAATGTTTGGTTTTCTATTATTGTTCCATAGTTCATAAGGAGTTTTCTTAAGGATTGGCCTAATTAAAGCTCTATTAAGAATGTAACATGCCGTGTTTATAGCTTTCGCCTAGAAGTACTTTGGGAGTTGGCTTTCACATAGCATGGTACGGGCCATGTCTTCTAAGGTTTTATTCTTTCTTTCTACAACTCCATTTTGTTGTGGTGTCCTAGGTGCAGAGAAATTATGATGGATGCCATTTTCAATGCAAAAGTTTTTAAATAGATGATTTTCGAATTCTGTGCTATGATCACTTCGAAGAGACACTATGATGTTGTTTTTCTCATTTGTGACCTTCTTGAAAAATTTCAGAAATATTGGAAAGGTTTCATCTTTATGAGCTAAAAATAATACCCAAGTGTATCTAGAATAATCATCTACTATCACAAGACCATATTTCTTTCCTCCTAAACTGGTGGTTCTAGTACGTTCAAAGAGATCCATGTGAAGTAGTTCAAGTGGCCTAGAAGTGGAAACAATGTTTTTAGTTTTGAAAGAGTTTCTAGTTTGTTTTCTAAATTGACATGCATCACAAACTTTGTTATTTTTAAAATCTAGTTGTGGAAGGCCTTTTACTAAATCCATTCTAATTAATTTTGAAATTAGGTGTGTGCTTGCATGACCTAATCTACGATGCCACAGCCATCCAATCTCATTCATACTAGCATTATTAGCAACTAAGCAATGATTACTAGTAGACAAATTCTCTAAATCAATCAAGTATACATTGTCATTTCTGTTTCCAATAAATACAATGCTATTATCAATGGGATTAGAAACAGTGCAAATAGAAGCTTCAAATGATACTTTAAAACCTTTATCACACAATTGGCTAATACTAATTAGATTATGCTTTAAACCATTAACATATAGGATATTTCAATAAATGTGAAGGGAGTTATTTGAATTTTACCAAACCCCATTATTTGGCCTTTACCATTGTCATCAAACGTAACAACTCCTTCTTTTTTGCTTTCAAGGGTGATGAATTGATCCTTGTCACCCGTCATGTGTCTTGAGCAGCCACTATTGAGATACCACTTTCGCTTTGATCTTTTGGCCGCAAGACACTCCTGCAAAATGATCAAGTCTTATATTTAGGTACCCAAGCCTTCTTGGGTCCTTCATGGTTAGTAGCAAAAAAGATTGTTCGATTTGGAACCCATATTTTCTTTCCTTTAATATTTAATTTCTTGTTACTTTTTCTTGCATTACATTCATAAGATTTATGGCCTTTCTTGTTGCAATTGTAACATATAACATCATTTGTTTTCTTAACAAAGAAATTGTTTACAAATTTTTGTTTCATGTTTGGTCTATATCCTAATCCAGCTCTATCAAAAATAGCCCATTGATTACTTAAAAGTAAATTCAATTTTTCAGAGCTATATGTAATTTATCAACTATGTTCTTGTATTTTTTAATTTCTTTCTTTAAGTTAAGGTTTTCATTCATGATTGATTCTTTTTCTTTTAGAAATCTCTCCTTTTCATCTTTTAAATCCTTAACTTCAAGTGTTAAATCATTTTTCTCCGTACACAGACTTAAGTTTTCATTTTTTAAAAACTTATTTTTCTTTTTCAGAATTTTAAAGTCATTGACTAATTCATTGAAAGCCTCATATAATTCATCAAATGTAAAATCATCATTGAGGGTTTTGGTACTTACTTCGTCGTCGTTGTTTGCCATGAAGCAAATGTTTGCAACTTCTTTTTATTCCTCCTCAGAAGAGGATTCTTCGCTATCACTCCATGTTGCAACATAAGCCTTCTTCTTCTTCTTGTAGGCTTTCTTCAATTGAGGACAGTCATATCTGAAATGCCCTGGTTTCTTGCACTCATACTATATTAAGGGCTCTTTTTCTTTTTCTTTGTCCTTTTCTTTCTCTTTCTCTCCTTCCATTTTTGTTCAGACTTTTTCTTGTGGAATGGTCTCCTTCTTTGCATGAATCTTTTGAATTTCTTTGCAAGAGTGCAGTCTCCTCATCATTATTATCATTGCAGCTTTCCTCACTTTCTGTAGCCTTAAGAGCAATAGTTTTCTTCTTCTTGACTTCTTCCTCTTGATGTTGTTTCATAGTCAGCTCATGGGTCATTAAGGATCCAAGTAGCTCCTCCAAAGGTAAAACATTTAAATCCTTGGCTTCTTGGATTGCAGTCATCTTCGCTTCCCATGATCTTGGAAGAGACCTAAAAATTTTACGCACAAGTTCAGAATTAGTATAAGTCTTACCAAGACTTTTCAAGCCATTTACAATATCAGTGAATCTTGTGTACATGCATGTAATTGTTTCAGTTTGATCCATGCTAAATAGTTCATATTTATGTACCAAATATTAATTTTTGATTCTTTTACTTGACTATTACCCTCATGGGTAACTTCTAATCTATCCCAAATTTTTTTTGCGAAAATACAGGTAGAAATTCGATTAAATTCATTTGCATCTAATGAACAATACAAAACATTCATGGCTTTAGCATTGAGCTGAGCCAACTTCTTACCATGTTCATCCATTCCATTTTCGGTTTAGGAATCACCATGTTGTCTACTCTAATTGTGGGTGTGTGTGGACCATTAACTATGATTCCCCATAACTCATAGTCAAGTGCTTGAATAAAAATCTTCATCCTAGCTTTTCAATAACCATAATTAGTTCCATTGAATAAAGGAGGTCGATTAGTGGATTGACCTTCTAAATAAGATGAACTAGCTTGAGCTGCTATTTGGATCTTTTGTTCTTGATCGTTAGACCAAATTCAAATAAGCACTAGCTTTGATACCAATTGTTGGCCCAGATGGCAACCCAAGAGGGGGGTGAATTGGGTTCTTAAAAATTTTAACTCTTTTTAAAATTAAATTGATTGATATCAAAGTATGCAAATGAATGGAGTTAATCGAAGCTAAGCACAAGCAATTAAAGAGAGAGAGAGAGAGAGATCAAAACACTACAAACACAAGATTTTATAGTAGTTCAGTGTAACCAACACCTACAGTCGAGTTATTTTACAAGCTCACAACTCAAACTTGTTATTTTACCCGGGATCACAATGAACCCAGCCAGTTTTCCGGGCTTACTAGCACAAAACCTAACCTCAAGCTATATCTAGCTTGACCCGAGGTATACCACCTCCACTAATTCAATCCCCCGATTGAATTAGCAATCAAATGAAATCAATTAATGTTTACAATAACAGACAGCTCCTCAAATGAGCAATATGCAATATAAATAGACAAGGAATAGAAAAGCATATTTGAAGTAATTTGAATGTAGGCTTGGCTTCTTTTCTTCTTTTCCTCTTCTCCTTTGAAAAGTTGAATCAAGCTCCAGCTCAGATTTCACCCAGAAATTTGTTGTTGAGAAGATGGAAAAAAATAGGTTTTGGCTTCTTCTTTTCCTTCTTTGAAATCCTCCGAAATTGAACTTTGTACGCATTGGATTTCTTTTGAATCTTTTTTTAGAAGATGGACGAGCTCATAGAGATTTCTCTTTTTGAAATGGCTCTCTTGAATATCATGATTTTTTGAACTTTCTCCATTTTTTTGTTCTTTTTCGTTCTTCTTTTAAATGGTCTGTTCTCCCTTTTTATATATTTTCTTTAATCCGAGATTAGGTGGAAAACTAGCCGTTATTTCTATCCTTGGATTGCTCCTACACACAAGAAAAATAGTCGTTAGAAATTATGAGAAAATGTTACCGTTGGAGGCCATTCTGACACTTTGAAAATCCGTTTATGTCAGGTTGGAGTCAGCTCTAACTTTTCATGTGTCAGCTCCACTTTGTGTATCTAAAAAATAGTAATAAAAGTTTTCATTGAGGGGTCGGCTCCCGATAAGTTATGTGTCGGCTCTCCGCATCCCAATGTTGGCTCCTGAAACAAAAGGTGTCGACTTTAAATATGGCCCAAAATACGTTCTCTATTCTCAGGTTAGAGTCTGCTCCACTCATTTTAGGTGATGGCTCCCGAATCTCAGGTGTTGACTCCCAAATTTTATGTCTCGGCTCCAGAAACTGACGCAAAAAAGCACACTTCTATTTCTTAGGTTGAGTCGGCTCCAGACATCCATGTGTCGACTCCCGACCGTACCGAATTTTGAGAACTGTTCTGATATGCCCATGTGTCGACTCCTGACTTATAGGTGTCGATTCCAAGGTCTGAACTTTTAAAAAATTACAATTTGAAACTCATCTTAAAATCAATTTTGAGTGATATTTGAATTGTTAAACTTTCTTAATACCTGAAACACTCCATAAATTTGTCAGAAATAATTGAATATACTCATGGCTTTTGTTAATCATCAAAATCAATAATTGAGTCAACACGAAGCTTCTCTTCTTCTGTTGGATAGGTCGGCACCCTGATTTGATGTTGAGTTGGTGAGTAATTACCTCCTCAAGGATACCGGCATATCAGACGATGACCATGCAAAGATGTCGGAGTTGGCTCGTAGGAAAGCAAGAAGCTGATCGCGTGCCTCCTTCGAAAGTAGAGCCCCAACCTGGATGGTCCTCTTCGGGTCCTCCCCAATGGGAAGGTCAGCAGGTGCTCGGCTGGCTCCCCTCCTCTTCAAGTCTCGGGGTCAAGCGGCTCGGGTGCTATTGCCGACACCACCCCTTGTGAACTGGGGGCTAAGTGGTAGCAGAGCGGTAGTGGGCTCTACTCTCCCCTCATCTCTCCAACTCCCTCGCCGGTGGAAAACTTTACGAATAGTCTTTTGGTGGAGATAACGCATCCAACAGGTTCAAACCAGGTCTCCCAAGGATGGCATTGTAAGCAAGTGGGACCCGGATGACTAGGAAGTTCATGAGAACTGTGCTCTGACACGGCGGAGTCCCAGCTATGACAGGAGAGTGATTTTTCATTCGACCCTTACAGAGTCTCCAGTAAAACCCATCAAGGGTGTGGTGATGGGCCGAAGGGAACTATGAGACAAATTCATCAAACAAAAGCATTGTAACTCAAAACATCAACAGAGCTCCCACTGTCAACTAAAATTCGTTTTACAGGGTGCTTTGCGATCGTTATAGACACGACGATGCTATCATCATGTTTGTTTACTACCTCTTCTAGATCCCTTTTAGAGAAAGGAATTACAGAATCTACTCCCTCCTCATGCTGTCTTTTAGAATTGTTGCCTGCCCCCCAGGAGATCATGGCCACCATCTTCTCCGTCGAGGCATTATCCATGTCGATCTGAGGTGCAGGAGGTGCCAACGGACCTGGGGCAGCAGGGTTCCCTCTCTGGATGAACTTGCCTAGGTGGCCTTATTGAACGAGTTCCTTGATAGCCTTCTTCAGCAAGCGGCAGTCTTCCGTATCATGGTCGTAGTCTTTGTGGTATCGGCAGTATAGTTCTTTGCTGCGGGGAACCCCGGGCCTCATGGGAGGTGGACGCCGAAGGTAGGGCTCGTCCTCAATTTCTAACAGAATATGGGATATTGGGGAGAGAAGTGGAGTGAAGTGTTCTTTGGGAACCAACATCTGAGGCCGGTTATCTGAACGACGAGGCGCTCAGGCTTTCTGGACCGCACCCCAGCAGGTTCGAAGGTACTGGCTTCTTACCAAACCCTTTATCAACCTCCCTTCTGGAGGAGTCTGCTTCGTTAGTGCGAATATACTTATGCGCCTAGCTTAGCAGTTCGGCATAAGAGCTGGGAGGCTTTTTGTCCAGGGAGTAAGCGAACCTAGAAGGACGGAGTCCCCGCTTAGGGCCAGAGTGGCCACGGAGTCCTCAAGATTGTAGACCTCGAGCGCAGCTTCCTTGAATCGAGCCACAAAGTCCTTTAAGGTTTCACCGCTCCTCTGCTGGACGGCGAACAGGCTATCAACCACCCGAGAAATCTTTCGGCACGCATCAAACTGGGCCAAGAAAGATCGCTCGAGCTGCCTGAAGGAGTTGATACTATGGTGGCAAACGGGAATACCACGCACGTGCTGCCTTCCAAAATGTAGCCGGGAAGGTGACGCAAAGGAGAGAATATGTTGCCCCATGAACTTGCATGAGGACCTTATAGCTCTCAGATGATCCAGGGGGTCTGCGTGCCATCGTATGGGTCCAACTAGGGTAGACGGAATCAGGATGGGACTGGCTCCTCCATAATATGACAAGACAGTGGGGGGGGGTGGTGTAGTCCATCCCGTATGGGTTGGTAATTCTGTGGCTAAGCACCTCCAGCCGTTGATGGTATTCATCCAACCATTGCTCGGCCCGGCGAGCGATCTTCCTGTTGGTGTCTTCCTTTGAGGAGGTCAGGAGCCATCGTAATCAGAGTCCTATCAAACAGTTAGGGATCCGATTTTATGTTGATCGTGGTTGGAGGGTCTTACTCGGCTCCCAGTCCCTATCTTAGGGAGATTGTACATGGCACTGTCGAGGCATGGAAAGGCTCGGTCCTGCTGAGGTATGGGATGGCTCGGTCCTACCGAGGTATGGTAATTTTGTCTTTCTCTGCACGTGATGTCAAAAATCGAAAATGATCCTAGCCTTCTTATCGCACATACGAATATTAATGCAATGATGATTTTACTCCTTATCACATGCTCCCCACTCCCTAGTCCGAAGTGTAGGTTCGGCGTAGGGAGTAGAGTTCCATGGCTTCATTCGATTGGAGAAATTCAAACTGACGAAAGCATGTCATGAGGCGCTCATAAATGTCAAGCCATCATTTCATCATTTTATTCCATTGTACGAGGGGAAAACCCCTCGTCTTCTGTTACTGGCCGCAGGGAAAATGACAAGTATTAGGCTCAGGGGCCAGTAGTGTTCGGGCTAAGGTTCGATACATAGGGATCCTCGCTGAGACGGTTTAAAAGGAGTCGAGCGGCATTACCCTCGGTTATGCTTTCTTCCTGTCTTTTTCTTTAAAGATCGAACACTTTCACTTCGGAAAGTAATATGGTTGGTTCATCTTCTGCCGATCTTGGGGACACAGAGCATCCTGTCGATGTTGCCTCGACGATGACTCCAACAGATCTTGAGAAGATTTGCTGAAACTACTGGTTCACAAGCGACGTTCGAACGTGAATTCCTGGTCTTGAGCAGAGGGTACCCAATCAATTAGAGAAAGGGGCTTTTTTCTATGAGGAAAGTTTTAAAGCGGATCTTCATTTTTCCCTTCATCCTTTGATAAAAGGTGTAATGGAGTACTATGGCATCTGCCCCACAATGATTACTCTGAATAGCTAGGTACATTATTGGGTTTATCTCAATGTATGCACTTATGGGAGTGATGGTGACGGTTCCTTTGTTTTGGGCTTGCCATAGACTTACATCTTTCAAGGATTCATCTTGGCCTTACATAGGACCATAGAAGAATTTTAAGAGGTTCTCCAAGGTCCCTACCTCCATTAAAGGATGGAAGTCGTGATTTTTTCTCGTTGAATGGGATGCTGCATACGACTTCCCCCGTCAATGGGTGCCTCTCCCCTTGGATCCAAACAAGCGGCCGACACTGTCGAAGGCGGAGAAAGAGGGCTTCGACATTCTTTATGGTAGCAAGGCAATCCCAATCGATGCCCTCCTATCTGATGAGTCTCTTTACAATGCTGGGCTGAGCAGGGTTAACCCTTTAGGTGAGCTCTACATTA
Source organism: Calamus simplicifolius (assembly GCA_900491605.1). NCBI lineage: Eukaryota > Viridiplantae > Streptophyta > Magnoliopsida > Arecales > Arecaceae > Calamus > Calamus simplicifolius. Next base: position 90,185 of record UESW01002606.1, read on the forward strand.
TTCCTCCCATGTTTAGATATGTTTGTAAGGGCCTAGATGACCATTCAATGATTTTCGTGTTGCAGTGATCAGGTCCGACCTTGGGGCTCAGATGAGAGGAATGTTTGAAATCGACTCTGGTGGTTCAAGCAGAAGGAAAGACGTAAATGCCCTCGCACCACACATTGGCTCCTGTGAGAAGAAAGAAGGCTATAGTTGAGCAAAAAACTTCACCTCCTTCTGAACTTAGGCTGGCCTTGTTGAGCCATTCACAGGAGGTGGTTAGGTCCCAGTCCTTGAGTCCTCCAAGGAGAGGCATCGGGGAGGAGTCGAGCCTAGCCCTTGTCGTGGCTCCGGTGTCTGGGGAGCAGACGCTGAAAGATGGGTCTAAAGAAATAATGGTTCGAGGAGAGTTGGGGCCCATTCAACCATCTGGATCGGCAGGCAACGGTTTTCGAACAGTAGAGCTTTGTTGCCCCCTGGTTACCGATGTATATTACCCGGAGGAGGATAGTTTCATGAGTCAGCAGAAGCTTAAATAATTGCTTTCCATGGATCTTGTGGCTACCTTCGCGGAAAGCGTTGTCCCATCCAAAATGAAATCTCCTCCCCGACGAGGAGAGGAGGAAAGGAGGGATCTGTCAGGTGAAGAGGGAATCCCCTCGGTGAGGCTAGATGAACCCGGGCCTTCGAGGACAATGGCAGGTGACGATGAGGGGGGAACAAGCTGGCTCAGTCCTCTCTTCCATCCTTCAGGCCCTCCCACCAAGGAGTTGCGATCTCAGTTTGATAGCTTCTTTACCTTCTTTTCGGATGAGAGGGATCCTCCTGAAGAAGAGGAGGAAGAAATCAAAAATTGGAGGGTCACCTTTATGGTTGAAGGGTACGGAATACTCGTGGACTTGGAGGACTATTTGTCAGTCCCCGATCGACGCATCTTGAGAGACATGAACACTTCCTACCTTCAGGTGAGTATTCCTTTTTTCGTTTGCCCTCTTGGACATTTCATACAGTTCCTCAAGCTCGCTTATTTTGCACTGTTGTAGGCAATCGTCCTCCATCAAATATTTTATAGACATTTAATTTCTTCTCAAGAGAACCAAAGGCGGACTTTACACGAAGTTGAGGCACTTCGAAGTGAAATAAGTTCAGCCCATCAACACTTAGAAGAATTAACGAAGATACGGACCGAGCTCAAAGAAGCTCAAAAATTGGCCAAGGAAGCCCAATCGAAGGCGTTAAAACTCCAAGATGAGGTCGCTGAACTTGAGGGGGCTCGGATATTGACTGATGATGCTTGGTCAGAGTTGTCGAAGTTTTGGGCTGAGGCTGTGAAGGAGGTGCACCTCTTAAACAGAAAATTAGCCGAGAAGAAAAGCCAGCTCCAAAGTTGGACTGCAAGTTGTCAGGTTCAGATCATCGACCTCAATGCCGAGTTATCCCAGACATGACTTGATGCCAGCAAAGATCGGGATGAGCTTGAACATTCTTGTCAGGAGATGAATACGTACATAAAGGAGAGGAACAAGTATCCAAAAAGGGCCAAGATAGCAGAAGCCAAAACTGCTCGGCATGCTAAAGAGGTATATTCGTTCGTTCCTCTAATCGGAGTCGATTCGACCATTTATTTTGTTTGTTATTTTGCTTTTTCAGATGCAAAAAACTATGGCCTCCATGACGGGAAGATGGAAGCTTTGATCGAGGATCTATCTTTGAGTGAGAAGAAATGCTTTGAACTTGAGCATTGATTAACCAAAGCAGATGATCAGATTGCTTTGGCAGTGGAAAAATACAAGAGTTTGAAGGAGTTTCATGAAGCACAACTCCAATTTTCTAAGGAGGCATATCGAATTGGGGTGAATGATGTGCAGATGAGGGTATCCAAGAGTACCCAGACATCGATTTTTCATTCCTAGAGGTCGAGAGGTATTATTTTTTGCCACCGGTGATTGAAGCCTTGGCAGCGACCCCCTCGTTTGCTGATGGTGATAATGACGATGAAGACGCCCCCGATATTGATTTTGAGGTGGCTTTTGAAGGGGATCTGATTGAGGTTCCTTCAGAGTTCGCCCAAGAAGCTGATGTTTCACAGTTTGTTGTTGAGGAGGCTGAGGCTTCTCAGCCAACTATCGATGAGGGCATGGCTTCGAGGCCGTACCATGAAGAGGCCGATGCTCCCTCGGCCGCTGAAAGGATGAACCATCTGGGAGATCAGTTGATTCAGCCCGCTCTAAGCATTGTCGAAATTACTTCCGAGGACAAACCCAGACCTTAGGGAGTTTTGTTATTTTTATGATGATCTTTTGTTTTTGGTACTCTTTTCTTTTTATAATTTGAAAGACTTGGGCGTCTTATATTATCAACAATTATGAGCGAAAAGTCTATTCTTTCCAATATTATTTTGTTGTTTGGAATGTTGCATACTCGGTGTATTTTTCTGATGCGCTTAGGACCTGCTAAGCTCGGTCGCTCAAACTTGGTTTTTATTAGGCTGAACGGGTAGATCAGTTCGATCATAGCTTGAAGAACCCTTGGCAATTTGGTTTCACTGAGATAAGAGAAACTGTCGGACTTGTTGAAGGTAGAAAGATAGCTTAGGTTTGCCAGGAAAAGGAGACTGCTCAGCTGTATTGAGGTCTAGGAAGTCGCTCGATCTCGCCGAGGTAGAATGCATCGTTCGGTTTTGCCAAGGCAAAATGCATCACTCGGTCTTGCCGAAGCTAAATGCATCGCTCGATTTTGACGAGGCAAAGTGCATCATTCAGTCTTGCCAAGGCTAAATGCATCACTCTTGCCGAGGCAAAACGCATCACTCGGTCTTGCCAAAGCTAAATGCATCGCTCAGTTTTGTCGAGGCAAAATGCATCGCTCGGTCTTGCCAAGGCTAAATGCACTGCTCGGTCTTGCTGAGGCTTATTATCAAATTGGTTGCTTTTAAGCATTGTAGAGGCCTTCATACCATAATTAATATGCATTTTTTTTGCTACGGGCTTACTTCTTTCACATGCCAAGCAATCAATTGCTTTTAGAGCCTTCTGCCATTCCGAAAGCACCTTTACGTATTCACCTACATTCTAAAAAACCAAAAGAAAATGGTTCCATGCATTTAAATCGCATGATTCGAAAGATCTTTTATTCTTTTTCGTGTCCCGAGGGAGGTCTCTCTGCATCCTCTAAGGAGCCTATCGGGGTGACGCCATGTGGTCGATCCGTGGGCTCGAGAAACACCAACTTTGTTGGATGGGGAGAAACTCCTTGAATTTCGCTCGTTAGAGAGAGTAGGTAAGTGACACATGTCTCCAGAGTTATGGTAATCAGTGCATTTTGAATCTCAAGAACTCCCATTTATTAAGAAGGGCCATTTTTGCCAAATGGCTATAAAGGAGAATGAACGGGATGCATCAAGCACAGTTGGAGAGTTTCTGTTATCTTGAGAGTGGGAGCAAAACCCGTGAGATTTTTCCTATGTCAGAGGCGGATGCCAAAGGGTCGGCCCTTCCTTGTGAGATCTGGCCTGGTTATGATGGTTGGGATAATGAAAAAGTTATCGAAAAGCAAGTTATCCTTAAGAGTGGAGTTATGGAGGTTATATGCAAAACGCAGAAGGGCCATAGAGGTCATATGGAAAGCGCACGCGGGCGCTTTCTATTTGGCTCTATTCATTCATCGTGAAACCACAGAGACCACTGAAAATACAATTTTTTATGGGTCTCAATTTCCATAGGCCACTCATCAACCATGGTAACCCCAAATAGGTGCCATTTTGGATCTCTCAGTTTATCCGACTGAAGATCCATGGGGTGGCTTCCAAGGGAAAAGAAAGCCAAAGGTAAACGCCCTTGGGTTGTTTTCTTTTTTCCATATCTTTGACCTTCGTCCCGGGGATTGCAGTTCAACAGAGTTGTCTTTTCTGATTTTGCTTTCTGAAGCAGAAGCCCCATTGATGCAATGTAGGTCACCAAACTCGACTTGTTCAAGCATTTTTTAGAATTTCCTGTGCTGTAATGCACTTGTAATCCCCTTTAATGGGTTGTGACCTCTTGTAATGAGTTACTTTTGAAATAAAGTAATTTTTCAATTACTTGTCTCTTCTTGTTGTTTCATTTCTTTTTTGATAAGTGTTTGAAACTCCAGCGTATTAATTTCTTTGTACTATTTCGAAAAAAACCATGCGTAAGCTTGTTGGCCTTTTCAATCCATACGAAATGTAGAAATAAGCTTGGACCTATCAAGATATTAGAATATCCACTAGGGTGCCTCCTCGTTAAAGAGGACAAACACTTAGCCTTTTGCAAGTCTCAATTAATCGTTCCCAATCGGATGAAATTTTCGTAGTGCTAGGAGCGCTTAGGGACTTAATTTTTGCTGAGTATTCTAATGACTTAGATTTAGTCCTATTGATGCTCATCGGACTGCACCGATCCTTCAAGGATGGAGCACCTGACTTGTCTTGGGTTATACGAAGGTCTAGGCGACCTTGCTGACGCTTTATTGAGGTTTGGTCTTGCCAAAATTTAATTTTCCAAAACTACGGTGAATCACTCGATCATGTCGAGAAATGAAAATGATTTTTTTGTGCTTCATCGTGGCACGGAGAGATAACCCGGCCTTGCTAGGGTTTAGGGAGAAATCACATTTTACTTGGCGCTGCCAAGGTACGAAGAGATCGCTTGACCCTATTGAGGTTTGAAGAAATCACTCGATCCTGCTAAGGCTCAGAGAAAGATTATATTTTACTTGGCGCTGCCAAGGTACAGAGAGATCGCTTGAACCTGCCAAGGTTTGGAGAAATCATTCGGTCCCGCTAAGGCTCAGAGAAAGATTATATTTTACTTGGCGCCGCTAAGGTACAAAGAAATCACTCGAACCTACCGATGTTTGGAGAAATCACTCGATCCTACCGAGGCTTAGAGAAAGATTATATTTTACTTGGCCCTGCCAATAAGGTATGGAGAGATCGCTCGGCTCTGCCGAGGTTTGGAGAAATCACTCAATCCTGCCAAGGCTCAAAAAAAGATTATATTTTACTTGGCACTGCCAAGGTACAAAAAAATTGCTCGAGCCTACCGAGGTTTGAAGAAATCACTCATTCCTACCGAGGCTCAAAGAAATATTATATTTTACTTAGTGCTGCCAGGGTATGGAGAGATTGCTCAGCCCTACCGAGGTTTGAAGAAATCACTCGGTTCTGCCGAGACTCAGAGAAAGATTATATTTTACTTGGCATTGCCAAGGTACAGAGAAATTTCTTGGGCCTGCTGAGGTTTAGAGAAATCATTCGGTCCTGCCAAGGCTTAGAGAAAGATTATATTTTACTTGGTGCTACCAAGGTACGGAGAGATCGCTCAGTCCTGCCGATGTTTGAAAAAATCACTCGGTCCTACCGAGGCTTGTAAATAAGAACCTGAGGGTCGTTGATTGAGTGAAACCTACCTTTCATCAATAACTTTTGGAGAAATAATTTGAGATAGGAATATTGTAAAAATAAAGTTCCATTATTATGAGCAAATGAGCTCGGTATAAGTGCACTTTACTGATAGTATATTCGGAGGTTGTCTGAATTTCATGTCCGAGAAATAGACTTTCCGTCTAGATCTTGAAGCTTGTAGATGCCAGGCCTAACGACCTCTGTAACTTGATAAGGGCCTTTCCAGTTTGGCGATAGCTTTTTTGCTCCAACGATTTAGAGATGGATACCTTACGGAGCACAAGGTTGCCTGGAAGGAACGATTTTTCTCTGACTCGGGAGAAATGATAGCATGCTATCCATTATTGGTAGACTGCCATTCGGATCCGGACTTTCTCTTGAACCTCTTCTATCAGGTCGAGATTGGTTCAGAGTTGTTCATCGTTTGATTCCTCCGAATAACTCTCCACCCATGGTGAGGGAAGCCCTATTTTCACAAGAATGACAGCTTCAGTGCCGAAGCCATATTAAACGAAGTTTCGCCCATGGGGGCCCTCTGGATGGTTCTGTAAGCCCACAAAACATGATGAAGCTCATCTGCCCATCTGCTATGTGCCCCATTAAGTCGAGCTTTGATTCTCTGTAGCAAGGTTTGATTAGTTACCTCTGCCTCACCATTGCCCTGGGGTGCCTGACTGATGTTAGTCGATGGTTAATGCCATGATCTTCATATAATTTCCAAAATTTAGGATTGTCGAACTGTTTACCATTATCGGTGATGATAGTGTAGGGAAGGCCAAACCGATAAATAATGGACCTCCATACAAAATCCCGAGCCCAAGCTTCAGTTATCTGAGTGACTGCCTCGGCCTCGACCCACTTAGTGAAGTAGTCGATTGCTACGAACAGAAACTTTCTTTGTCCTGTAGCAAGAGAAAAGGGGCCGAGGATGTTCATTCCCCACTTAGCGAAAGGCCAGGCAGATAATATTGTTATCAAGTGAGTAGAAGGAAGCCTTTGAACATTTGAATATCGTTGACATGAGTCACAGGCTTAGATGAGATTGTTAGAATCCTTCTGCATGGTTGGCCAATAATACCCTTGGCACAGCACTTTGTGGCATAAAGCTCGGCCGCCAAGATGATTGCCATAGATGCCTTCTTGTACCTCTCGAAGTGCATAATCAGCTTCTGACGGTCGAAGGCATTTGAGTAGTGGCATGAAGAAAGACCGCTTGTATAGCTGATCATCAAACAATATATAGTAGGATACTTGCATCTTCAACTTCCTTGATTCCTTTCGATCTGCTGGGAGGGATCTTCTTTAAGATACTTAACAATTGGGTCAAACCAGGATGGTTCAACATTGATCTATATCACTTGGCTAACCTCAGCAATGCTAGATTTCTTGAGGATCTCCAAGTGAAATTTTCGCTCGAGATCCATTGAATCCATAGTTGCCAGGCGAGATAGGAGGTCGACGCATACATATTCGGTTTTAAGAATATGAATGACTTCAAATTGAGAAAAATTAGAAGATAAGTCACACACCTTTTGGAGATATCAAATCATGTTCGGCTCCTAAGCTTCAAATTCTCCTCGCATATGGCCGACAACCAACTGGGAGTCAATGTATGCATTAATTTCTTCACTTTCAAGTCATAGGCAATTCGGAGTCCAGCAAGCAAAGCTTCATACTCAGCTTTATTATTGGAGATTGGAAAAGAGAAGCTGATGCTATACTCAAAGGTCATACCCTTTGGACTGGTGAGGACTAAACTGATGCCAGAACCATTCATGATGGAGGATCCATCCACATGAATCAGCCATAAGAGAAAATCTGCTAAAATCTGTGCGTTAATGGCCAAACGAGGTTGGTCTTGAATATCATGCTCACTCAGCGCAATGGCCCATTTGATCATTCTTTCTGATATCTTCGATCGATGAATGATAGATTTGATAGGCTGGTCAGTTAGGACTACCACAGCGTGCGCTTGGAAGTAAGGCTGCAACTTTCGAGCGGATGTTATCAGGGCCAACACAATCTTCTAAATATGAGTGTACCTCATCTCAGCATCCTAAAGTAATTTTCTGACATAATAGATCGGCTTTTGAATTTTATTTTCCTCTCTGACCAGCACAGACCCGATGGCATTTTTTGAGATTGCCAAGTATAGGTACAACATCTTCCTGAGCCTTGGGCTACTGAGGAGAGGCAATAAGCTGAGGTATTTTTTGAGATCCTTGAAGGATTTTTGACAATCAGAGTTCACTAAAAATTCTTGGCTGACCAAAGTGCCTTGAAGAAGGGCAAACATTTTTTGATCGATCGAGCAACAAAGCGGTTGAGGGCTACTATGCTTTCGATAAGGCGTTGCACCTCCTTAATCAATCCTGGAGGCGCCATCTGCTGGTGAGCTTGAATTTTTTAGGAATTTACTTCAATGCCTCATTGGGAGACCATAAAGCCCAAGAATTTCCAGAATTAACTCCAAAAGCACACTTGGTTGGATTTAGCTTCATTTGATATCTTCGAAGCATCGCGAAGCTCTCTACAAGATCATTGATGTGCTGAGACACTTCTTGCTCTTGACCAGTATATCATCAACATAAACCTTTATGTCCGATCGATTTGTTCTTTAAAAACTTTATTAACCAGTCTTTGATAGGTTGCCCCTGCATTTTTTAAACCAAAAGGCATGACTCGATAATAATAAATACCCCGGTCAGTGATGAAGACAATCTTTTCTTCATCTTCGGGTGCCATCGAAATTTGATTATAGTCCGAATAAGCATCCATGAAAGTCAGCATTTGATGGCTCGAAGTAGCGTCCACAAGTTGATCAATTCAAGGTAGAGAAAAACTATCCTTTGGGCAAGCCTTATTGAGGTCCGTAAAGTCAATGCAAATTCTTTCTTTACCGTTCGACTTCTTCACCATGACAACATTCGCTAGCCCGTCGAAATAATTTACTTTCTGAATGAAGCTAGCTTTGATAAGTTTGTCAACTTCTTCCTCGATAGCCTTTTGACACTCGGAGGCGAAGCTTCTTTTCTTCAATTTGATTGGCCAAAATGTTTCATCCACATTAAGGCGATGGACGAGAACGTTTGGGCTAATCCTCGGTATATCCAAAGCAGAGCATTGCCTCGGAGGAACTCAACTAAATCTTGTCGATGTTTTCCTTTTAATTATAACCTGATCCTTATGGTTCGATCCAATCGAGCTTCATCGAGCAGCACCTCTTTGAGTTCTTCGGCTGGCTCTTTCCAATACTTGGCAAAATCCTCTTGAGCATCTAGCCCATCGACCTTGGGTTTTCTAGACTGAAGGTCAGCAACTAAGCAGTATCAAGCTACAGCTTGGTTCCTCTGAACTATTCCCACTCTCCACTCTGTGGGGAATTTCATGGCGAGATGAGGGATAGATATAATAGCTTTAAGGGACATCTATCTGGGTCTGCCGAGGATTAAATTATAGGGTGACTGAAGCTTGGTCACCAGAAAGTTCGTATGAACAATGGCTACACTGCCCGCTCAAATCACAAGTGTAATAACTCCTTCAGAAGTAATCGCATCGCCGGTGAACCCTATCAAAGTAGAGTTTATCGCTAAAAAATCCTCCATTCGCAATTTTATCCTCACAAAAGCATCAAAGCATAAAATATTAACAGAGCTTTCACTATCAACTAAAATACAGTGTACATCATAATCGTTCATATTGTATCTTTCGGAGGTCTTCATCAGAAAAGGAAAGCTCATCGGTTTGGGGCTTCTTTGATGAATTTTCTTTTTTATCCAGCCGAGCCAGTGAGCAGCCAATTATTGCAATCATATTGACATTACCAACTGCCGAAGGATTCGAAGGTGGTAGGCAGGGCTCGGGCTAACGTTCTCCTCTGTTATTTGGCTCGGGTACTCTTCTAAATCGGTTCAACCTTTTTCGACGGATGAGTTGTTCAATCTCATTCTGAAGCTGCCAGCACTCTTCAGTGTCGTGCCCATAATCCTAATGAAATGGACAGTACTTGATCATATCTCTCCGGTCATGTTCCCTCGAAGAGATGGCGATCGAGGGATTTAGTGCTTGACTCCATCAGGATCTATGCTCTTGGTGCAGTGAGTGAAGTGTACTGATTAAACCTTTGGGATGGGCTTCAAGTGCAATCTCTAGGTTGTGGCAAAGGAGCTCTCTGATGATGGGGCGGACTTACATGGTGAGAAGGTCGATACTTCTCCAAGCCTTTAGCCTCTTTCCTCTTTGATTGCTCGGTCCGGGCCAACCTCCGTGACTCTTCGACTTTGGCATACTTATCCGCCAAAGCCATTATGTCGGAGACACTTTTCGGATAGTTAACCTTCAGGGCTAAATAGAAGTCTTCCTTCTTGGATACCCTGCCTACCAAGGCTAACATAGCCACCTCATGGTTGAGGTGATCTACTTCTAACATGGTCATGTTAAAATAGCCCAGATAACTCTTCAGAGACTCCCCCTCTTGCTGTTTAACCTTACATAGGGAGTTGGATCTTCTTCAATGACGGTGGCTGCTGACGAACTGACTGATGAACAGGCAGCTCAGCTCATTGTAAGAACTGATGGAACTTGGTTTCAAGTTGTTAAACCAAGTTCTGATGGACCCCCTAAGAGTGGAGGGAAGGCTCGACATAGGATCACGTCTGATGCTCTGTGGAATATCATGATGGATCAAAAGTTACTCAGATGGTCATCAGGATCAGTGGATCCATGGTATGACTCAATGGTAGGAAGTTTAACATGAGGTGGGCTCACCTCCCGTATGATCTTCTCGAAGAAGGGGATATCCTATTCCACCTTCGATTAAAGTTGAGGGGCTTGCTTGACGGCGTCGAGCTCCTGGTGCCACTCTCAGTGCATCTCCCAAAGTTATCACCGGACCCCTTCATCTTGGGTGATAGGGGTCTGATCGAGGGGAGCATAGTCACGGTGTTGAATCATGGTGGGAGAGTACCGAGGAGAGAAACCGAACTCATCGAGATCTAGGCGAGCTCTTTTCCCTAATCCTCGGTGGTGCCGATTTAAGCCCTCTTCGGTTGGGCTGTTGGGGATGGCTCGTGACTTCGAGAGGGTTGAAAGAAGAAATCATCGATGGAGCAGAGGCAGCAACTCCATCAAGGAGTTGCGGAGCAGAGGGGGCTAGATGTGGAGCCCTATAGAGCTCCTATACCAGCTGAGCTAGAGTTTGAATTTGCTGAACCAATATGGAAAATTCTTGGGTTACCATGGCAGTCGGTGGTGAGGGGGTCTTGGTCCGGCGGCTGCAGAGGTGCCATGTGGCTTGCAGGATCAGGTCTCTGGGAGGTGGCCTAATCCTGCGCATTCGAAGTTGCTTTCCTTCGATTAGCCATTAAAGGGTGGTTCTTCTGGTTTTAAGCCTTGTCTTCTTGATTACAAGTTTACGGGACTTGAGGCCCTTCCTCTAGTGCCAATCTATTGCCATGAAAATCCATTCTTCAACTCGGGCACAGCTCACCTCCAGATCTGGGTGTCGACCTTTCACTTGGACGGGCCTGCAAGATAGTCCTCACGCAAGGAACGTTGGGGGTGGCTCCTAAGTCAGTAAAGATTTACAACAAACAAATATGAGGAGAAGGCTCTTGCAGAAGAGTCCCTCAAGAATGGCCTCTCAAGAGTTTTGGATGATGCTGGAGCTTCAAAGGGTTTTTTTGTGAGAGAGTGAGTGTACCTTTAGGAATTTTAGGATAAGGTATTTATAAGCGGCTGGCATGATGGCAGACAATTACCTGACTTCTTGGACATATCATAGGGAATTAAAAACTATCATGATTTGAATCTGATTCGAACCAAGTTAGTTACGAGGCCGATATGATTCGAATCCCGTTTGTTATGAGGATCAACGGCCAGGGGAGCTAATCAATGCTTTAAGATTGGGCTGCATTGTTATTTATGGATAATATGCTATATTTGGCTTTATTCCCTTAGGGAGGTTGGGAGCCGTCATCAGAGTTCTGTCAAACAGTCAGGGATTCGATTTTATGTTGATCGTGGTTGGAGGGTCTTACTCGACTCCCAGTCCCTATATCGAGGAGATTGTCCAAGGCGCTACTGAGGCATGGAAAGGCTCAGTCCTGCCGAGGTATGGGATGGCTCGGTCCTACCAAGGTATGATAATTTTGTCTTTCTCTGCATGTGACATCGGAAATCAAAAATGATCCTAGCCTTCTTGTCACACACACAAATATTAATGCAATGATGATTTTAGTCCTTATCAATTGATATTATAGTTTCAACTAGAATTGATTATCAAATGGCACAATTAGGTCCTAAGCTAGTAGCATCAACACTTGTATTTGTTATATCAAAGCTTTGTATATAAATTATTTCTATCTTTTGAGATTTGTCTTGGCAGTCTTGTCGTGATTAATTCTTTAAACATCACAAGTGTGAAACCTTTGACATCCCTAGGCACCTAGAACCTGAATTAGTCTTTTGGAAGTACAGAGCCTTCATAGAAGTTGGGCTGGATTTCTCAATATAGGTTTTGATCTTAATTTTTTTCCTGCTTTTTTCTCCTCCATTTATTTTATTGTTGGATGTGGACATTATTTTCCTTTTTCTACGTTCATGGGGTACCTCCTAACCATATTTTTTTAATAAAAAAATGAAAAAGTTAGAGACTCCACCATTGATTTATTAAAAATTTAGAAGATCAGAATATACATAAAAAATAATGATTAAGAGTTAAAAAGAAAAGAAAAAAAAAAGATAGAAGGCCCAGAACAAGAAAGAAGGAAACATGACCTACAAGAAAGAGAAGCCTCGTCTACCTGCCCACTAATTATATGTTTAATATATGCATTTGGTAGCATCTTAATCATTTAAGATCAGCCATATATTTCAGCAATAGATTTTCTTGCTTTTTCTATCAAATATCACTCACTCATCTATTTGAAGAAGTTTAAGGTTATTCAATTAAAAAAAAAGAGAATGTATTAGATTTTAAAGAGTGACTCGTGCTCAAGAGTTGTGATTTAAAATAGATTGAGAATAGTTCTAGTTTTTATGGATGATTTATTATGCAAAAGGCAGTGAATGACTTTTGCAAAAATATGTGTTCTCATCCAGAAATATAATATTGATTATCTTTAAAAAAAAGAAAAATATCTAATAAATATAATTTGATCTGGACTGGTTGACAACATACTACACTACAATGAGTCAATTTGAGTTAGTCCGATGCCTTTTATGACTGATTTATTGAAGTCCTTCCTAGGGATGGCAACAGCTCGGAGATGATCTGGGACGGTCTCTAACGGTCCCCATCCCCGTTGAGGAAAACCTTTCCATTTTTTATTTCATTAAGTCATTATAGTTAACGGAACGGAAACGGGGATATCCGATCGGTTAAATAGATACCTCATTTGGCTATTTATATAAAAAAATAAAATTATTTCATTAAACTTGTAATTTACTAAAAGCTTTAAAAAATAACAGGGAGATTCAAAGTTGTTTTACTAGTATTTTTTAATATATATGTTTTATTTATTTTATTTTTTAATATTTAATATATTAATTATATATATATTTAAATTTTAAATATATTATATTAAAGCTAACAGAGATGGGGTTGGAGATGAGGATGGGTAAACAGGACGGGGGTGAAGGATACCATCCTCAGCCGTAAATCCGTTTAGCCGTTAAATTAATAATTTTTATACCCATTAAAAATGGTACCGACTGGGTAAACAGCCAAACGAAAAAAATTGCCATCCCTAATCTTTCCATGTATCTTTTTGCTGGTCAAGCTAAACTAATGTTTTGAGTGTCTATATGTCCGTAACCTTTGAAGGTGAGAAAGAAATTGAGAATATAATAATTACTGCTTATCCACATTTTATTAGTTTGTTTTATATAATATTTTTAAGTATAAAATTGACATGTTACATAAATAAAATATTTATTGGGCAGTGCTAGGTTATTATCAGGCTAGAATCATTTGAACCAACTAGCTTATTAAATGATTCGATCAAAATTAAGCAATCAAGTTGCTAACCTTGAACCCAACACATTTCATAAAATATAGTGGGATCTTGATTTGTTGTATGAATTCAGATGTGTCCTATTCAAATTTTATGTTGGATTTTTGAATCTGGCCAGGAGATAAGGTTAGGATTCCCAACCTTTTTAACTAAGCCTTGCCTAAATGAATGAGCTTGATCAAGTTAATATCTGGCATGCTTCAGAGACATGCCTCCTCCTGGTGCTAATATTTAGTTCAAACTAGGATTAGGTAATGGACCATCAAGTTGAAGCTTAAGGTGGAGAGTGAGAGGATTAACAAGATTGGAGCTTGTAGTAAATATATATAAGACAGATGTGGTAGAAATCTAACATGATCCATGAACTTGACTCGAATCGATCCAAAAAATATATTTTACTTTTTGTGTCCCAAACTTGAAACGACAAATCCAAACTGACTCAAAAATTTTAGGATTAGATTGGGTTGGGTCATAGGTAACTTAAAAGGACCCAAAAATGATATTTACTATAAAATGTATAAGCTTTGATCACTACTTATAATTAGTTATTTGGACATAAGGATGATAAATATATTTAATTTTAAATGGTATTATATAATTTTATGAATTATAAATTAGATTATTTGTATGGTTAATATTTTAGTATTTTATAATTTTTGATATATAATATAGTTGATATTAATGTGATTTAATAATGATGGGATTAGAAGTATACTTTTTTAAATTAAATGTTATTAAAGGATTGGTATTAACCGCTTCAAACATTCTTGAAGAGAAGATAAAAAAAAAAATAGAATTATAAATTAAGCAATGAAAAGTGTTATTATAATAAGCATTTTGTATACCAACAAACTTGTTTGTGTAAAATAAAGTTTTAGAATTATTTACACATGAATTCTTTAGCAGTAATTTTTGTATTATAAACTAATTATTTACAAGGAGAACTTATGATGTACAAATTTGTCCACATAATGAGATTTGTAATTGCAGCAAAATATCTATATGCGGAGAGCAGTGGATACAGCAACGTGAAGAATGCATGTAACAACATACTTACACGTGTTTACAAAACAAAATTCCCAGCTACCCCATTGCAAGAATGCATCATCCAAAACTCTTTTACTTGGTGGAGTATGCATTACAAGAAAATAGCACTCTACCATTAGTCAACCGTATTAAACGAGAAATTTTGATTAGGTGGAGAATTTTGATTCCATCTAGGCTCTATTGAAGGAAGCCAACTGAGACATTAGGTAATGTTTGAAATTGGGAATAAAAAGGGATATCCCCCGGATATCCCTTCTTATTCCCAAAAGTCATGACTATAAGATAGTGTTTGAAATAGGGGATAAGAGGGGATATCCCTGGATATCCCATCTTATTCCCAAAAGCCATAACTATAAGGGATAGCTGGGAATAAAATTAACCAAAGGGATAATTCATGGTTAACCATGGGATATCCCCTCAATTTATTCCCTATAAAATGTAGGAATAGCTGGTTATCCCTCCAAATAAGAGTAAAAAAAGTTATCCCATGGATTTACCTTTTTGCATTTGATATCATCAATGGGATAGCCAAGGGATATCCCTAGGGATAGCCAGGGGACAAACTCTATCCCGTACACTTATCCATGGATAATATTTTTTCTATCAAACGCTACCTAAGGGATAGCTGGAATAAAGTTAACCAAAGGAATAATCCATGGTTAATGATTAACCATGGGTTATCCCCTCAATTTATTTCATAGAAAATGCAGGAATAGCTAGTTATCCCTCTAAATAAGAGTAAAAAAAGGTTATCCCATAGATTTACCTTTTTGCATTTGATATGATCAATGGGATAGCCAAGGAATATTCCTAGGGATAGCTAAGGGATAAACTCTATCTCGTACATTTATCCATAAATAATATTTTTTTTATCAAACATTACCTTAAGGTAGTGTTTGAGAGCCCAAAAGCTATCCCTGGATAAATGTACGGGATAACATTATCCAAGGGATAGCTGAGGGAATAAGCATTTTTTTAAAATTACAAGTCTGCCATCAAGGGATAACATTAGTTGTTCTTGGGTTCTCTAGGGAATAAGTTTATGGGATAACCCATGGTTAACCATGGTTAACCATGGATTATCCTCTCTGGTTAAATTTTTTTTAGACATATCCCTTCTAGCTATAGCATTTGAAAATAAGAAGGGATATCTAGGAATATCTTTTCTTATCATCCATATCAAACACTGCCTTAGGGTCTTTCGATGTCATCCAAGCTGGATCTAAGTCAGATTGAGAGCTGCTAATTTGTTAAGTTCCAACGAGTCGACTGCAACCTAACCTAATGAGCCGAGCTCAATCCGACACGGTGGCACCTCGCCTTAGCTGGGTCGGTTTCGGGTCCCCTAGAGCCGACCGGCCCGACCCGATCTGATACTTCGAATTCTCGACCTAGGGACTGGGAAGGGAACTTTCTTCTCCTCTCTGATCTCCTCCGACTCCCACTGCACGGGCTTCTCCCGCAACCACCGTCCTTCGTCGACGATTACCTCTTCCGGCGACCTTGTCCGGCGCCTTCACCTCTCCTGGACGCGCTTTCTTCGAAGGTATCCAGGCCCGATCTTTCTTCGATTTTCTTTTCCTTTCGCGAGAGTGCTGTGTTTGCTTGTGATTTTGAGAAAGATGTTGGGATTTCTCTGTGCAATGTGATATACATCAAATTTGTGAAGGGAGATGCATAATTTTGATGAACTTGTCATCTTCTCAGGAGGGGAGAGAGTGAGAGATGAATGCATTTTCGGTGCTGTTTGTGTTTTTAGAATCTCAGTTACGATGATCATGATTCGTAGGATGATGAGTTTTTGGACCATTTTTTTCCATCCTCATTTTAAGGTTCTTCTTGAATGGGGGCAATTTGTTGTCATTTAGGATTGTTTATGGTGCAAACCATTGATCATAAATTAACCTAAGAAGCTACCAGTCGGGAAGTGTTTTGTCTGGCTTTTTTTTTTTTAATGCGTAATTCTAAGAAGGCTTCTGTTTTCTCGTGGCTAGCCACAATTTTAAGTTTTGCTTGTGTTTGAATGCTCTCTTTGGAAGGCCGATGAATTGTTGGGGCTACATTAGCCGTTGCTTCCTTTCTACTGATCAATAATTTAACATCACTATAGGATCATGGCATGATCTGTCAAAGTTTCAATATTGTTACCACTGGCAGTCCACCTGACGTAAACCCTCCAAATTTTTGTTGAATTCCAAGCTGAGTTAGCACTAGACAAAATGAAGATCCTGCCATGAAACTTAGAACATGAGTTTGTGGATAGAATACCTAATTTATTGGATTTGTAGTGTATGCTATTTAGAAGACATGTTTCATCTGCTTGGGCGTGCTTATTTTTTGGGAAAACACTTATATGTTTTTGGGAAATCAAGGGAGGGAAACCGGAAACTTCACAAAATTATTGCTTATAAACTCAGTGTGGAGATAGATGCATGAATAATAAACTCAGAAAGGGAATTGGGCTCTTGAAGTCTGTGGATCTTTTGAAGGGCCATTGTTGTTGATTAATATTGGAGAAAATGGGTGTAAGTGATTTTTGCCTTTAAGTTCTACACTGGAGGTTGGGCTCACTCATCCAACATAACTTGTTTCCATTTAGAAAGGATATTTGTATATAAATTGGATTTCACATGATAAATTAGATCATTTGCATAAATTCTTTAAAAATTATGTCATGTATTTCAAAAGTTCAGTGTCTATGAGAATCATTTTTTTCTTTGATGCAGTCCAATATGGCTACCCTTAGAAATCTGAAAATCAAGACAGCGACTTGCAAGCGCATCCTTAAGGAGCTTCATTCTTATGAGAAAGAGGTTGAGAAAGAGGCTGCAAAAACTGCAGACATGAAGGAGAAAGGTGCTGACCCTTATGATCTTAAGCAGCAGGTATCTCTGAAAGCATGCTTTTCATTTTTATTTTACTTTTTATTATCAATAATGTTTTTTGCCCATCATGTTCTAGAACCCTAAATTATTAAAGGGTTTGTGTTATCTCTCCTGTTTGTTTTCCTGCCACTTGCATATGATTATGCTGCCAAGCTGAAAGCTGTAGGAGAGGTCTCAGGTACTGGCAATTAAGCATAGAAATACTCAAAAAAATTATTCGTGAATACTTAAATGTATATTTGCTGACACTGGAAACATAGATGTTTATTACATCCTTTTTTAACAAAATTCCCCTTTTACGTTTGTGGTTTGAGTATCTTTCTCTATATTGAACAATTAATCTGCCACGCAAAAGAATCTGAGAGTGACTTTCATCATATGGTATATTCTTTAGCTCTTCACTCTTATCATTTTGTACAGTTTTTCTGCTTCTGAGTGTACTTAATGCTGGAATCTGCTTATGATAAATCCATGCTTTAGTTTAAGGGAAATGTGTCACAACATATAAGTAGAAATATAGGTGGTTTAGGTGATGTTAGCCTTCTAGAGACTTAAGATGTATGTAATATGATTCTGCTGCCTTTTTTTCAGTCCATAACTGATTTGGAGGATAACTGAAACGCCAAAAAGCTTCTAAGATGACCTGTCAAGCAGTTCTAACAAACTATTTGCCAGATCTAATAGAAAAAAACAATACTCTGCTGCATAACTGTACTAGTAAATTTCATCAGAGCAATATAACAAGTAGAAGTGAAAATGGAAGGAGAATATTAGTGAGAAATAGTATAATAAGAAGAAAAGTAGAAGAGAGAAGACTGCAGCCTCATGTTTCTTTCGAATAAATTCATGTAAAACATCAAAAATTCACTGCCAGCATCTGATCATAACAGCTTTTTATTTAGTTTAGTCAGCAACCTATCCTGCTACAAACTGGATTAATTCAATTTGGAAAAATTTTAAAGCTAAATAGCTGACTAAGTCCCAGTTTTAAATTAATCAATTGAACTTCTTTTTATTTCCTTTTTAGATTCTCAAAATTTGTAACTGAAGCCCCATTTTGATCAATTTCACCCAGTAGGAGTTATAATTTTCCTTAAAGAAGCCTTTATAACTTTACATGGCTGTGTTTTTCTTGTATAGGGTAGTAGGAGAGGTTTAAAGGTATTTGAGTGAGACAAAGAAAAGGAGTGAGAATTATCTTTCCTGAAGTTGATTTATGTATTTTCATGGTTTCAACCATATACATGTATTCTTCATGCATGCATCTTTTAATGTAGGTAACAGATGGTAGGTCTGATGGTTCTACCTAGTTAATCATATCTGGGTTTCTAAACACCAAAAAAGATTCCCCTTGTGTCAGTCTTGATTTTACCTAAGCATGAACCAAGAGTCAAATGCTGCCAATGATGCACTTCATATCACATGTATTGATTAATAGCGTGTGAACCAAATGTATGTCAAAGATCCATGCATTTGTATTAACAATGAAATTTAGTGAAAGATCATCACAAGCTTGAGATGATCACAGCTCTTGCAAAAGAAAGAAGGCCTTCAATGAAGTGAATGTTCATGAATGTCTCTTGGAGTTTCCAAATGGTGTCTCTTAGTATTCTTGTAAGTATTTATTTCTTGTGTCTTTTGGTGTGATATATCCTATTGGTATAAGGGGATGCAAAGGTTCACTACTTACTACATGCCTGTATATCTTTGTGTGGAATCATTTTGTATGTAAGAGAATAACAAATGAAATATAGAATATTGAGTGTTTTCTCCACATATCCTCTTATCCTCTCTAGCTCCATACCTACTATAGAGGGATACAAGTGTTTCTACACTTTGTTGCCCCTAATGTAGTGTTATTAGAGCTAGTTGGACTAGTGACGGCAAATGAACAACCGTCTATCCCTTATCTTGCCAATAAACTCAACTCAACTCATCTAAGCCTTTTTCCAACTACATGGGATCGACTACATGAATATGCTTCCTCCACTCTACTCTATTCAGGATTAAGTCGACACTCAAATTACAAATAGTTATATCTCTCTTAATTATTTTTGTCCATGTTAGTTTAAGTCTATTTCTACCTCTATCATTACCATGGATTGTTAAAAGATCACTCTTTCTAACTGGAGCATCTAAAGGTTTTCGTTGTATATATCCAAACCACGGTAATCAATTTTTTCTTATTTTATCTTCAATTGAGGCTACTCCTATTATTTCTCGTATATGATTATTTTAATTCTATTTTTTAAAGTTTTACCATATATCCATCTTAACGTGTATATTTCTATTGTACTTAATTTATTCATATATTATTTCAATATTGTCCAACACTCTGTTACATATACCATAGTTGGCCTAATAGCGATTTTATAAAATTTTTCTTTCAATTTTAATGGGATGCGTTGATCATATAATACTTTCGAAGCACTCTTCATTTAATCCATCTTGCTTTAACTTTATGATTCACATCTTCATCTATTTCATCTTCTTGCTAGATAATTGATCTCAAATACCTAAATTTTTGCTCCTTGATATCTTTTGGCTTGCAATTTTCACTGTCTCTTCATGTATATTTCTACTTCCACTAAAATTACATTTTATGTATTTAATTTTAGTTCTACTAATTTTGAAACCTTTAAATTCTAAAGCGTCTCTCCAAATCTCTAGCTTAGCATTTACTTCAGATTTAGTTTCATCAATCAGCACTATATCGTCTACAAATAATATACACCATGAGTATTTGGTTCTTGAAATATTTGGGATTCGGTGAAGGGCCACATCAAGTTGTGGGGTGAAGCAATGTTCTACGAAGCTTGAAAGAGATACTTTGTAGTATTCTAGTACGAGGTTAGATGAGGCCACCTTTGAGAAGTTTGTAGGTATCATCATGTCCAAGCAAGCTTGGGACATCCTAGAAAATCCCTTCAAAGGTGTTGAGAAGGTGAAGGAAGATCACCTCTGAGCCCTTCAAGGCAAATTTGAAGTCCTACATCTGTAGGAGTTCGAGTCCATTTTGGATTACTTCATAACTATTGTCAATCAATTAAGGAGAAATGTGAGACATTGAATGACACAAAAGTCATGGAGAAAATTCTATGCTTGTTGGATGCCATGTACTTCATTCATGCTAGAATCATGTTTAACATCCAACAACGGATGCACACACTAAAAGGGTATTTTGGGAAGTTATCGTTGCAAGAAAATTTGCAATATGTTAATCTTATATCTAGATCTGAGGAACTTTTATACCATTTAATATAATTGAAGCATATCAAATAAGGTCTGCTCATGTACTAGCTTGTACTGCATTGTACTATGCTGATAAGGTATTGGTATGGCATCGAAGTTTGATTGGGTATGAACAGAACTGATTCGAATAAAGCGGGATAGTCTTGTACTTTCTGGTACTGATCTTAACAGTCTGGTTTCGAAATGAAAGTGAGAAAAAATATTCTATTTTTATATGAGATGTGCACCATACTGTGCCGGTCGTACCGTAGTGATAAGTAATGTATCAGTATGATACTCAGTACTAGTTTCATAGAACTTGGTGCCAAATGTCCATTACTAGATTTATTATCATTGTAATCCAACCCAAATATTTTAGTGAATTGATCTAGCTACATCCTTAAATATGCACCAAGTACTAGATATGACATGTTTTGGATCCAGCAATGACACCCTTAAGCTCAATAGTCTACATGAGACACCTTCATCAATGTGCCTGTATATAGGAAAATATAGATGCTTTTGAATTCCCTGATAAAATTCCTGCATCTTGAAGCTGAGGAATAATTGCTTCATCTGATTTAAATTTTAGCAAGCAAGAGGTCTCTCCTAATTGGCATATTTGGGGGAGGTACTTCCCAGTTTCATAGCAAAGCCCCACATTTGGAGCACTTTATGCTGATATACAATACTTAACAACTTTGCACTTTATGCTGATTCAAATGTTTTCTACAATATCCCTTTTCCTTTATTTTATTTTATTTTTTACAATAGGGGAGGCAACCAGATATAGGCTTGGCTACATTTGAATGTAGCCAAGTCTACCTCTCTCAACTCCTACTTAACTTGATTAATTTTCGGACCAAGGTCAAAATGATTCTTGAGTTTCTGTGCCTACTTTAATGACATTCAGCTTCATAATTAAAGACATAGAGAAGATAATCTTTAACTTACAGCTACCACTCTTTAGCTATCTCTTCATAAATCTCTAGGGTCAGTTTATTGAATCCTTGCTTGTGACAAATGTTATATCTTTTATTAACACAATTGCTTTCTCTGAAAAAAAAAATTCCATTGTTTGATGTTCAAGACAATAGATCATCATTGCCATATATATCATACAAATGCCTGCTTTCAGTATAAATGTATTCCAGTGCTTAGGCTCTTCAAATTCGATGCCCAAAATAAAAAAGATCATCAAGGTATTATTTTTAGCTTAGGGTTGGAAGTCTGCCGTAACCACTCTTGACTCTTATCCGAAATAGTTCAAGGGGGCCAAGCATAAATGGATGGTGAGATTTAATGCAAATTAATAACTACTTTTTTTGTTTCTTCCTATGAAAAAAGAGCTTGGTTGATGCTAAAACCTTAATAACGAATACCTATCAAAACCTGCTGCATGGTTACAGAATGCTTTTGTCAATGTATTATGATATTCTTGTTTTGACAGTTTTTTTTTTTTGGATTCTAAGATCACTGAAATGAGCTGCAAAATGAAATTTAAGATCTTGATTGTTGGGGGTTAAATTTTATAATTTAGGCATTACCAAATGCCAAGATTGTATAATGTTAGAAGGCTTATGAAGTTTTACTTAGAACCGTCAATGACTATGTCAAAAGGACCGTGCAATTTATAAAACACTGGACTACGACCTCCTCTACAAACTTCAAGCAGGTGGGAAAAGAAGTTGGTTTGCAATGGAATTGCTTCTTCTGTCACACTGGATGATGTTTTGACTTTATGGCAGATTCCTCTAAGGCCTATTTAGTATAATTCCAGAATTTGGATCATGCAGGTATATCAACTATTAATGATACATATCACAGTTATAACTATCTAACAAAGAACATTGCCTTGAGAAATGTTGGAATCTGCATTTTGTTTTTACTTTTCTGTTATCAATTTGTTTCTTCATTCTCATTAATATTATGCTGATTAAAAAAAAAAAACTTCTATCCAATTATGCATGATGATGGAGCTGACCAACCTTAAATCTAACATTTGTGAGTGAGGCCTCCTAAGGCTTGCCACTCGTGGCTATTTCTACTGCATGATATTGCCGTGTTCCTGGAGAGATAAGGGGTCATACAAAAATGAACTCAAGCATCAATTTGATGCTGAATGAGAGCACAATGGGGGGCAAACCATTTTTTAGGCTACTAGCTACCAAAAGTAGGCAACTGGAAAATGAACTACAAACACTTATTTATAAATTGATTTACCTACAGGTCAATGATTTTGAGCATTATGAATGCTCAAGGTTTTGATGAAAATGGAAACTGATGTTGGTTTTCAGTCTCGAATTTAAGCTCTAATCCCAAGCCCATCTTGGCAAGTGCTTCAAAACCCTACAGTTTATCTCTTTTTGTTTGGGAGGACCTTACAATTTATCTTGATTCTTGAACATAGTCTAGCAGATCAGTGCGTAAATTACCCAAACTTTGATGATACTTTTTTTAAGCAATTAAACAATTATAGGAGCATGAAGAGGAGGATGCAATCTTCAAATATGATAATGTTTAATTAAAAGCTCTCGTGGACTAAAAGGTTTGCAGGAGCATTCACATGATTTTTTTGAATAAGAGTTTGTAGTAGGCCAATGTAGTGGGCATTAGAAGTAATGATATATTGGTGGAGGGGATTGCCCTCCGACCTAACTACCTCTAATGCCTACTACCAGGGTGGTATTGTATCATGGTGGTAGCTACTTCACGAAGCAAAGAAAATATAATATATTTTTATTCAAAGTTCTGTATTCAAACAATTTTAACTATCTTGGCTAACTGATAAAACAAATTGATTTGATTATTTAATGTCATACCGCTTTTTTTGAGGATGATTTTATCTTTTATTGATCAAACTAGGAGAAACAAAGAAAACCTGTTCTTTAGTTCCCCAACCTGCACGGTGTTACTCAACATAAGAAAGGGGCACGCCATCAACAAATTGCAACATGTGCCGTTTTACTTTCTTAATTTCAATATATCATTAATTGAATTCCAATGATTTGAGCAGGAGAACGTGTTGGCAGAGTCAAGGATGATGGTTCCTGATTGCCGCAAACGATTGGAAGCTGCACTTGCAGACTTAAAAGGAACATTGGTATATATACTTCCACACAGACAACTACTGTTATCATTGTTAATTAAACCTTACCAATACTATTCTATTGCAGCCTGAGTTGAAGGAGTCAAACCAGCAAGGCATTGAGATCGAAGAAGCTGATAAAATTATTTCAGATGTGGAAGCATTTTTTCAGACAGCAGAGGAGACAGCAGAGGATTAGAAGTTAAAAATGAAATGAAAAAGTTGTGACATCCGATGTTCTGGTATATGGGTTGTCTCATATATACTTATGTTTTAAGTGGGTTATCACGAATTCTTGTTATGTCAGCTGCTGGATCATTGTAGTTGTCCAAATTACCAGGAATGTTAGTTGCTTGGTTTTGAAATTTTTTATGCCAGTTTTACAGTATCTGAAATTATTTTCATTTCCCTATCTTGCTTGCACTGCAACTGTAACAAGAGAATGTTACCATCTGACCATCCTTGTGCTCAACCACTGGACCAAAAACATGTCTGCTGAGTTTGTGTTGCCGAATCTGTTTGTTATTACTCTTTCATCAGTGTGTTTCCCAATTTTTGATTGTTAGATCATTCCCTCCCTCTAGCATTTTGGCAGCTATGCTACATTGCAGGATATAACTACTTGCCTACTTTTTTTTTTCTGTGGTGATCAAATTGCAGCAGTTTCAGTCATCATGTATCTCTTCCTATGAGCGATTCATCTCTAAAATACTATTGAAAAGGACTACATGGTTTTTTGCCCTATTCTTGTCAAGCTAGATCCTATATTGAAATGTGTTCAGATTCTGTGTCAAATCTGGGCTAGACTTTTAATTATTGCTACAATATCATTTTGGAATCAAGGGAAGCAGATATTTGAAATATAATATCAGTAATGTAAGTTATATTTTTTCTCAGATAATTGATAGAGAGAGAGAAAAAAAAGGGAAACTCTTGTATATGGTTTTTCTTGGTTTACCATATTGGTAGGCATGAAATAAAAGTTTAAAGTTAATGAATGATCAGTGGGGCAGTAGATTTTATCACTATTAGGGCAAAGCATAATGTCTTAACTTATTTTATGATCCATCACAATCAATTAGATTTCACACGTCATTTATTGGATTTTGAAGAAAGTGATATTCAATCATTGCATCCTAGTAATATGATACAAGCAGGCAAGGCCCCATCATATCTTTGTGGCCATTTAATCATGCTTGCACTGAGAGGGAATAAGAAGGTAAATAACTACTTAAAATTAATAAATATTATTAGTAGAATAAGTAATACTTCTACAAAAGAATCATTCGTTGGAAAGCTAGGAAATTGATGTAGTTGCAACTAGACCTTTTTAAGGTAGTAAAACTAAACAAAGTATGCATAGATAACTAGGAAAAAAAGGCAAGATTGGAAGGACTGTGAATCTGGTTCTTATGCATCTTGCCTAACATGTGTCTGAATTTACAAAGCTTGAAGGAAAGTCCTATAGTCTTACTCCCAAATCAATTGAGAGGTGTCCTACTCCCAAATCAGCTGAAAGGTAGTCCCCCAAATCAAGTCCAATCGAGTTCAAAGGGAAGTTCTATTTTCAGGTCCAGCCCGAGTCAATTCAAAGGGGAGTCCTACTCCCATATTAAGTCAAAGGAAGTCTTACTCCTAGATTAAGCTCGAGACAACTCAAAGGAGAATTCTACTCCTAAATTAATTCAATTAGAGCCCTATTCCCAAATCGAAGTCAAGCATGACTCGATCCAAATGAAGCCTTATTCCAAAATCGAGCCTAATTCAACCCAATTGGAGCCTTGTTCCTAAATAGATCCCAACTCAACCTAAGCGGAGCTTTGCTCCTAAATCGAGCCTCACTTATCCAAAGTGGAGTCTTGGTCTCAATCGAGCCTGTCTCGACCCAATTGAATCTCTACTTCTAAATAGAGCTTAACTCGATCCAAAGTGGAGCCCTACTCTCAAATTTAGTCTGATTCAACTCAAAGTAGAGCCTTGCTCTCAAATCAAGCTTTACTCGATTTAATTGGAGTCCTGCTCCAAATCAAGTCTAACTCAACCCAAGCAGAGCCCTATTCTCAAATTTAAGTTAACTCAACCTAAATTGAAATTGTACTTCAAAATTAAGCTTGATTTGACCCAAATTGGAGCCATGCTCCCAAATTAAGCCTGACTTGACCCAAATTAAATAGATCTCCCAAATTGAGCTCGACTCAACCAAAAGTGGAGCCCTTATCCTAAATCAAGCCTGACTCGATCAAATTGGAGCCCCACTTTCGAATTAAGCCTGCCTTGATGCAAAGTGGAACCCTACTCCCAAATTGAACATGACTCAACCCAATCGAAGCCTTACTCCCAATTCAAGCCTAATTTGATCCAAAGTAGAGCTCTAGTCCCTAATTGAGCCTAAGTCGATCCAATTGGAGCCCTCCCTCATTCGAGCCTAACTCGACTAATAGTAAAGCCTTTCTTTCAAATCGAGTCTGACTCAACCCAATTGGAGCCTTGCTTTCGAATCGAGGCTGACTCGGCCTAAGTGGAGCCATGCTCCCAAATCAGTTTGACTTGATCCAATTTGGAGGCCTACTCCTAATTCGAGCCTGACTCAATCGAAAGTGGAGCTTTGCTCCCAAATCAAGTCTAACTTGACTCAAAATGGGATTGTGCTTCCAAATCAAGCTGACTTGATCCAAATTGGAGTAGAATCTTCCAAGTCAAGCCTGACTCAATTTAAAGTGAAGCCCTACTCCTAAATCAAGCCAACTTAATCCAAAGTAGAGCTCTGCTCTCAAATTAAGCTTGACTCAATTTAAATTAGATCCCTACTCATAAATCTAGCATGATTTGACCCAAAATAGAGTGTTGCTCTAAAATCAAGCCTAACTCAATACAAATTGGAGCCTACTCCAAAATCAGCCTAACTTGATCCAAATTAGAGTGGTGCTCCCAAATCGAGCCTCACTCGACTGAAGTTGAGCTTGACTGAGCCTGACTCGGTTCAAATTAGAGCCCTACTCCTAAATCAAATCTAACTCGATCCAAGTGGAGCTCTACTATCAAATCGAGTCCAACTCAACTCAGAGTGAAGCCCTATTCCTAAATCATTCTTAACTCGACCCAAAGTTGAGCTTTATTAACAAATCGAGCCTGATTCAATCCAAAGTGAAGCACTGCTCCCAATTTAAGCCTTACTCGACCCGAATTGGAGCTTGACTCCCAAATCGAGCCTGACTTTATCTAAAGTGGGGCCTTTCTCCTAAATCAAGCATGACTAAACCAAATCAGAGCCTACTCCCAAATCAGGCATAACTCGACCCAAATTAGAGCTTTAATCCTAACTAAACCCAAATCGGAGTCTGCTCCCAAATCAGGCATAACTCAACCCAAATTAGAGTTCTACTCCCAAATTGAGCCATACTCAATTCAAGTGGAGCTTTGTTTCTAAATCGAGCCTGACTCGAACCAAAATAAGAGCCTTATTTTGTTAAAAGTTTGGGCCTTGCTCTCTTGCCTAGCTAAGGTTGGAACTCAAAAATGGGGACAAATATAAAAGCAAAAAGTAAGACATTACGGAGAAAAAAAATGACCCAAGCCATTAAACAATAATAATAAATAAAATATAATCATAATGTCACTTAGGATTTAAAGAAAATAAGTAAATATAAATTTTTTTTTTGGATGCATTGCATTACAAGGCTAACAAGAACCATGATCTCTTAATTGAAAGTTTTTTATTCCCTAAGGTAGGAGTAATTGATAGTGGAGGCTTGCATCCACCGAAAATCTAGAACTTATATCATCTTAAAATGAAGTCACCAATAAGAAGGTGCAAAATATGAACTAAAAAAAATTTACTCCTGCACCCCAAATCATTTCAACCAAGGTGGTCCCATTGAGTGAGGTAAAGGATGGTAGAGACACATACATTGGGACAAGGGTTTGATACTAGCATCCAACCCCTTAGGAGTTATTTTAGCCTCTTGATTTGACTATTATTTAGTGATTTGGACCATTGATTGAAAATATTTTAGCCCTTTATTTAGCCTACATGTTGAATTGTAAACAATAAGGTTCAAATGAGAATAAAATATAATTTTGGACTAATTATTAAATTAAAGATAATAATGTCTAACTCTTAAATTAATTTAGTAGATTCATGTTTTAAAGAATTTGACGAAGTTTTATGCTAGTTGTCATTTACCTAACGCAACCCTTCTTTACTCGGGCTTAGGACCAGCCTTGGTGGAGTTAGTTCTGAATAGAGTAGAGTGGAGTAAGCATATTTATGTAGCCGATCCCATGTAGTTGGGAAAAGGCTTAGATGTGTTTAGTTGAGAAATGTCCTAACTCTTAAATGGTGGTCAAATTAAAGGTTAAGAATCAATTTGACTTTTCAAATTCTATAACTATGGAGTAGGATTGACCATCCAGAAAAATAAGAATAGCAATGGGTCAGGATGAGTTTGGGTTAGTTATGTAAGAATAATAATAAGAAAGATCTTAACTAGCCACAGTGCAAAGCAGATTCAATCTAGCACGAAGCATGAATGCCCTCATGAATCCAAGATAAATCCAAGATAAGAGGACAAAGAATGCTTATTCCTTTAATAATAGTTTGTTGAGATGAACTCCATGTGTGATTAATGTGGCATCAGATGAAGGCAATAAAAAAATGACAGATCAAACACAACACCAAGATTCACATGGTTCAACTTTTTTGACTTATGTTCATGGGTGAAGATGAAGAGAAATTCTACCATAGATGCAAAAAGAAAAGATATACAAGGGCACTCGAAGGCTCTCACAAGACCTTAGTCCCAAATGCACCCACACTCTCTTTCTAAAATAAGAAGAAAAATGCACAAATACACACACATATTTGCGTGTGTAAAATAGTTGGGTTTGTACTACAGGAGTGCCACCCTTACACCTTTAGGAGGGGTCAGTGGCAGGCTTCAAGTTTCAACCAACAAACTCGATAGTTTCTTCGCTTTCACATAAACTTCAAAAAATATTCCTAATTAATTTTTTTCTTCAAATTTGTCAAGCAAAATCATGGAGCATGACAAATCAAGGAATTCGAGGCATACTTCGCACACACAGATATGAGTTGTAGAACCTTACATTTAATGAGTATATCAAAGTTATAAAAATAAATAAATTCATTTTACAAAAAAGAGAGCCAATTTTGAGGTTAGCTTATGCATGAGATGATTAAAGTTGTATGCATTTTGTAGTTTAGTGAGGCTAGCGATAAAGTATAGGAAATTTTGATAAAGTTTCTATATTAAGTTTGTTTTCATGTAATCCAGGAATGTTGTCATATGCATCAACTTTTAGAATATGCCACCCCATGCAACCCACCACAGATAGGAAAAAAATAATAATAATAATAATAGAAGGATAATACCCTCTATACAGCATCGGGCTTGCAATCTATATTTTTGAAAATTTTTCAGAATATGCCATATATCAAAATTCATTTGCTAAAATTACAATAACACAACAAATACCTTCTAAATAGACAATAATGTTTCCTTTCAGATTAATAGAAAAGCAACCACATGTAGCTAATCTTATAAAATCTCTATGAAATGATTTATTTTTACAATCAAATTTTCCAGACATTTGGTAGACATAAGTCAATAAAACAATTTTGAAATGCCTTCATTGACACCAGAATAGTAACTAATTAGAACTTGCAGTGAACAACGACTTAATTATAAAGCTGATTCTAAATAGTTGCATAAGTTTTGCAGGTTGAGGTTGAGGTGAAAAGATATATTATCTTGGTTCCTTAGTCAGGACTTCAAAGCTTGAACTCTATATCCCTCCATAGCTTACGCCTCTTTGAGCCATCAACACTGATTCAACTCGAGGGGTGCTACTTGGTCGAGATATCAGTGACTTTTCTTCCATCCAATTCCTTTCTTTACGATAAAATACAAAAGAGGCTAGTTAAATATTTCTAGATTTCTGGATTTGGCTTTTGGGATTCCGAAGCTGTCCAGCCGGCGTTGGCTTGTGAAAACTATTCCATGATGATGTAGTAGTCCCTTTCCAATGAACACAAACAAGTTTCTTTTCTATTTCATCTTCCTCCATGTCATTGTCCAAGAACTTAAATGACTAATTAAAATCATCTTGTTTATTCATTCATGACATCGTTGTTTCAGATTTAACTCAATGGAACATGGAAAGCACAAGATGTCATGCCTTGAGATTGTGCAAGAATGTCTTTCTGAAATAATGCTGCTCTTTCTACCAGTTTTGTCACGGGCCACAACCAAAAACCACCAAACAAAATCTGCAGTATCCAGCAGTGGAGTTTGACCGGATACCATTTCATCTCTCAGTTTGCCAAACCTTGACGATAAACTGTGCGCTTGCAGATCAATGATTTGGTAATAATTAAGTCTGGAACAAATCCGTGAAGAATGATACTTGAGCAGCCAAGTTTGACACCGTCTCATTTGCAAATATGCGACAAATCTATTACTTCGTATTTGCCACTCATGCTGGGAAACTTCCAAGCAGATGGTTTGGCAGAAGGCGATGGAAACAAGGAAACTCGTTGCAATCCACAAATATACTTCTTGCCAAGGATAAATTCTTCATCCATCTCTTAAACATACCATCCTATTGCTGCTTTGTGTCCATCTTTGTACGATATTCCCTTCTCTTCTTCCCTTTGGACCGTGCCCAGCCAAGCATCAAAGGAAGAAACAAAAAGGTCAGAGGAAAATGTCTTCCAATAAATTATTTCCTTCCCTTCATAATTAATTGCTTTTCTGTGAAGAAGACTTATCATCGCATTTTTCAGATATTTACATGATAGTGGACACAACATGCATAGTTTTCAGAATTATATGTCCAAATTCATGCATAACTTTATCATAAACTATAACAATATCGTCAAGTCGCCGCCTAGAGTATTGTTGGCTTATAGCTAAATCAAATTCCTTTGCAAGATCATTCGTTGGCTTAAAACCAAATCAAATTATTTTCCAAGAACATCCACTTGATCTACTTGAACTCAGCATAAGGAAGTTTAAGGGCTACCTTACATGACTTCATAATTGCAAAGCTCTTCTAAGTTCACATGCATGCTCTTCTTGCACAAAGAATTCTTTCACTTGCTTCAAGCTTAGAATCCCTTTGTATGGAAGTGACAGCTTCCTTTTGACTCTTAGAGTCTATTTGGATGAGAAGAATAGAGGGGAAGGAATGGAAAAGAGGGAGAATGATAATAAAAATCCTCTTTGAAAGGAAGGTGAAAAAAGAGAGGAAGCAATGAGAGTTACTTGTTCTCCTCCTTTTCCCCTCAATAACCTGAAATTCTTTATCCCTCAAATTGGAGGATAAAGAAGCGGAGGAGAATGTTTTACAACTCTCCCCCAATCTTTTCACTTTTATCTCCAAGAATCTTTTAGTTTCTTCTTATAATAAAGGATATACCTATAATTTATAAATATAACTTTTCTCTCCCTTTTTCTCCCCTTATATCCAAACAATATGACCTTAAATTATCCTTCTTTCTCCTCCTTCTTTTCAAACAAGAAGAGGGTAACAACCCTCTCTTACCCTTCTACTTCCTCTCTTTCCTTCACCTTTCCCTACGAAACCTTTTTAGAGATTCAAACAAACCTTAGAATTTCATAACTCATAAATAATTAGAACCTCTTGAAGTTATGTAACTCCTATATGACTAAAGTATCCTTCTGAATTCCAAAACTCAATTCACAATGAGTTGTACCTTTTGAAATTCTTTTCCAATATTATCCATATGATCTATATAAACTTAATATAAGGAGGTTTAAGGTTCACCTCATAAGATTTCACAATTGCATAGCCCTCCTAAGTTCACACGCATATTACTCTTCTTGCACAAAAATTTCTTTACTTGCTTCATGCTAAGAGCTCCTTTATATAGAAGCGATGAAAATTAAGTAGGATGCTAGCAAATTAAATTAGGCAGGGTGCCAACAAAAGGATGGAGCTTAAGGGAGAAGCTTTAGAGAGAAGGTCATGAGAGTTGCTAGTTCAGTCCAAAGTGGAGGTGCTGAAAAAATTATATAAGGTGTAAAAGTTTTCTATAACAACCTTATAGCATAGCTACCAATCATGAAAGAAGACATATTAGGCTGCTTATACGTTATGTAAACATAGTTGTTTATACACTTGTCAAAGCTAAGAGCGTAAAGGAGCCTTAAAGGTGCATGGAAGTAGTGAAGAGTAAGAAGTTGGCTGGAAAGGTATGGCTATGAACAAAGAGATGGACTTTCTTGTGAAGAAATCGACTTAAGAGCTTGTGAAATTACCTACAGAGAAGAAGTTGATTCTAGGAGACAAGTTCAAAGATCGCTTGGACTTGATTAGGGTCTAGAGAAACCGGTGCCCATCAGAGCATAATGACAAAAATAATGAAATTCCAAAATAATTTGCTTAATAAATATCAAGCCAAAATATAAAGATTTGTTAGAGTTTGACTTGAGTTTGTAAGCCTAACATGGACATGGCCTGAGATGGACATATTACCATAAATGTAGAGAATATGAATCATAGTTCTTATAAAACATTATAAGTTCCTTTTCTATATAAACACTATAAATTACGGAGAGAGTCGAAGAGAGGTTCTGTTAGGTATAAAAGAGTCTGGGGTTTCATAAGAGAGTCTTGCAATATTTAATTAATGGAATTTTTTTATCATCTTTGCTGAGATGGATGTAGGTCAATCTAACCAAACCAAATTAAATTTCTATTTTTATGTTTCTTTTGATCTCTACCGTGCCAACATTGTAACAACAATTCTATAGGACACAAAAGGGATTGCTCAAAGGAGTGCCAAAAGTGCCAAATATATTCTCTAAGCATTCTAAGATGTTGGATTCTCCTTACAAAAAGCATTCCACATTGGCCGGCTCATGCCCACCTCTACTCGCAAGTGTACAGAAGGCTATGGAAATTAGCCAAAGAGTACATAATGCCACCAAAGTTTAAGGAAAGGAGTCCAAGTAGCATCATCCCCCTATCATGGGCCGACCTTTAAAATCGGGCTCTAGTCATAAATATATGAACTATCGTTTTGGTGGCCTTAGGTAGGTGCATTAATCCTGCTTTGAAGTTAGCTAAATGCAAGACAAGATTTATTCTCAAAAATAGGTTGTGATAGATTCCTTTCTTTTTTTAGTTTGAAAAAGTCGAGTGTATGGACTCAAGTAATTACTGCAACAATCCTTTAATCACTTGTTTGTAAATGATTGCTTAATTAAATAGAATGAGCAAAAAATAGATTGGTCATGGAGTTTACGAGTTTCAAAATAGATTAAAAAGAAGAGATATGGCTTGGAGTTCTAGTTTGAATGATATATGATAATTGATCAAACATTGAACAGGTTTTATACATGAGTATGAGATTTGATAGGATTGGCGGTAAAATTGTTTAATATTGCATTATGTTATCATTTTTATCTCTCTCCTGATCATCTCGTTTTCATTGTTCCCATTCTTTTTATAAATTATATTAATTGTTAATAAACAAAAAATAAATAAATAAGCTATATATTAAAATTAAATATATTATATATAAATTACTTATATATTTATATTTTGAGCTCAACATGGCCGACATATACCAAGTCTATAACTTGGCTTGCTTGCTAAATGAGCTGCTTGAAGTTGAGTCAAATTTTGGGCCACGGGGATGGCGTGACGGCCCTAACATTCTTCAATAGAAATATTTTCTTACTATTTTTTTTTTTTTTGCTCACAAAAATAAATAAATACACGTTACACCCACCTGATTGCCGTGCATCACAAATACCCCGGAATTCAAACCTGAAAGCTCGCATGGTTTGGAAAAAATATCCAATGAACACTGCACGTTTCTATGCAGTCAAAGATTGCAACAATGATGGTGCAATCCAGACCTGCAATTAGAAGCAATAAAAATCCCTCACTCTAAAATGATGTGATGGTCCGTCTGTATCACCTATACAACTGAGCATTCTTTCACTCGCACATATAGCTATGGTACTTTTTTTGAAAAGAAAAATTAAATATGTATGATTGATATGGTAAAAAAAAAATCAATTTTTTTAGATAGCATTTGACGAATACAACTATAGTGAGGTTAGAACAGAGATGAAAAGAACAGCAAAGGCCTCCTATCGAAGCAACCATCGCACTTGAGGATGAGGTAGGAAATAAAATTTATCTAATTATTATATAAAGTAGAGAATAACCAAGCAGCTCTATATTTTCTTGTATACTATCCATTTCTATTTCAGAAAATTCTTGGTAAAACTCTAAGATGGTGTTGTATACCTTCTTTGGGGAAAGCAACAATGAGAGGATGGATTATCTGTGGAAGTTTCTTTCATGTTTTTATCTAGCTTTTTTTCCTTTTTCTCTTTTAAATTTTATTCTTCGTATCATGAATGGAGATGGAAAGAAATTGGGAACAATGTTAATCTACAAATAACCACTTCAATCGGTCACAGAACTTCAGTGACCAAAGCATCCTCTACTACATCAATGATTTTGATTTGATCATATTTTTTTTTAAAAAAGAAAGAATTATGGTAGCAAAACCCATACATATCATTTAAATTTTATATATGGAGGTAGTTGATTAGATTATTTCCTACACTAATATCAAAAAACAGCGTTGCCACAATTTAATCGCTAAAAAAAAAATTATGTCACTAGGTTGGCTTAGCGATGGTATTACAATGCAAATACATCGTCACTAAGAATTCTGTCACTAAACCCCTACTTGTTGCAACGGCATTGCTAAATGACGATGCAATAATGCATTGCTAAATAGCGAAGCAAAATAAAGATGACTTTGGGCATCGCTATTTTGTGATGCAAATTTACGTCGCTATCGTACGCCACCTAGTACCCCGCTGAGTTTGCTGCTAAGGATGGCAACGGCCTGGGAACGGCTCGATGGCCTCGGCCTTCATTCCCGTTAATGAAAACCTTTCTGTTTCTCGTCCTGTTAAGCCATTATAGTTAACGAAGCGGGGATGGAAATATCCGGTTG
Organism: Calamus simplicifolius; assembly: GCA_900491605.1. Lineage (NCBI taxonomy): Eukaryota > Viridiplantae > Streptophyta > Magnoliopsida > Arecales > Arecaceae > Calamus > Calamus simplicifolius. The sequence continues at coordinate 124,890 of UESW01002606.1, forward strand.
GGCAAATGGGTACCCGTTTGTCCATTTACATAAAAAAATAAAATTATTTTATTAAATTTTAAAAAAATACTAATAAAAAGTTTTGGTTTTAATGTTCAATGGTTGCATGAAAAAAAAACAGAAAGATTCAAACTTGTTTTACTAGGTTTTTTAGTATATATATTTTATTTATTTAAAATTTTTAATATATTAATATATATTATTTAAATATATTATAATAAAACTAACGATGATAGAGATGAATAAATAGGAATGGAATAAAAGATACCGTACTGATCATTTACCCATTTAGCCATTAACAACTATTTATTTGTTTACTCATTAGTCGTTTAGATCCAAGATCCTTGACCCATTAGAGATTGGTATCCGCCACCAAACGAAAAAAATTTCATCCACTAGCTTCGCCACCGTCTGGGCTGGTACCGCGTACATCGCTGCTAGATTCAACATCGTTGCATCGCGATAGATGTCTGTCGGCACAACCCTCAGTGTCGGGATCAGGTAGACCGGCTGGTCCCCACTAGCGACTGATGTGCATCATCCGACCACCTCCATGCTGCGCTGCTCCATCTAATATGCTGCTAGCACCTGCGTCGTCAAATGCGGCAGGGCCGATGGTGCCTTCTCCTAGACTCTAGTGAGGTAGTACTATTGGGGTAAACCCTTGCTAGGGTTTCTTTGCTGCTATTCCGCAGGATGGCCGCTTGTTGTTGCTACTACTGCTGGTTCTCTGTGATCTAGAGTTGCTGGAGCTCCTGGATCTGCCTCTGGATCTTCGCCAACAATGTCTCCTCGCCTTCAATCTGCCTCTGATCCTCCTTCCTAATACGGTGACCATCTCCTCTGGGCGGCATCATAATATCCTGCGCAATTTCCAGAATCAATGATATGATAGCTCGTTTTCGAGATGTTGAAATTCTTGTCCCCACCCTTGGCTCCGGCCTCCGATTCGACCTTAGCTCCGGCCTCTAGCGTCGGCCCTGGCCTTTGGCTACGGCCTCCAGCGTTGGCTCTGGCCTTCGGCTCCGGCCTTGGCTTCGGCCTCCAGCGTCGGCTCCGGCCTTTGGTGTCGACTCCGGCCTTGGCTCCGGCCTCCAGCGTCGGCTTCGGCCTTTGGCTACGGCCTCTAGCGTCGGCTCCGGCCTCCAGCTCTGGCCTTTGGCTCTGGCCTCTAGCATCGGCTCCGGCCTTGGCTACTCCGGCCTCTAGCATCGCTCCGGCCTTAGGCTCCGGCCTTGGCTCCAGCCTCCGGCTCCAACCTTTGGCTACTGTCTCCAGCATCGGCTCCAGCCTCCGGCTCCGGCTTCTAGCTCCGGCCTTTAGCTTCGGCCTCCGGCGTCGGCTCTGGTCTACAGCTTGGCCTCTAGCTCTAGCTCTGACTCTAACTTGGTGCCTTTTCCAAAGTATACTGAAACCCACTTCAGGTAACAGACCCGAGATTCGAGACATCCGTTACCGTATATCTCGCTCGCTGAAATCATGGGCAGGTACTAGCGCCCCTGCAGTTACCGGCATACACGGCCCATTCAGCAACAGCTCACCCACCTAGCCGTTCGGCGAGCTCATCCTAGCAAAGCAGATTCGATGGTTCTAACGGAGCAGGTAAACGTGACCCCCAGACAGGTATAAGAAGAGGACCCAAGCTCAACGAGGGGAACTCTTTCTTTCAAGCTCTACTCATATACAACATTCTGTTCTACAACCCACTAACTTGGGCGTCGGAGGGTCCCCACCGGAACCACCGGTCCGGGACTTTTTGCAGGATCTCAAAGGAAGACAGTGATCCCTCTGTATTCTCAAAGGCCTGCGGAGATCTCAGCTCACCCGACGCCCATCGCAAGTGATTGGGCAGCAACACTTCCCAACCCGGATCTCCACTTGGAAACTTTCAAGAACCAGGGACTGCTCCGAGGCCAGATCCTTGACCTTGATGGCTAGGGGCAGCACAAAGCCCTTGTCGAGTTTGAAGAGGAAATTAGGACTCGGTGAGGCCACTTGGACCACGGGCGTGGGTGGTGGCGGAGCAGGGGCGACTGTGTCGAGGGTCGGGGGGTTGGAACGGAGTTGAGGGCATCGACGAACCAGTGCGATCGGGTTTAGGGTCGAGGAAGGCGGCGGAGGGTGGCGGGGGATTAAGGGGGAAGAGGAGGCGTAGCCGGGTGGTGGGCTTGGATGCGGATCGGTGGAGGTGGTCGTACTTGAGCATCATCCAAGCACAAAAAGAATAAGAAAAAAAAAAAAAGCTACAAGAAACCTAATTCACCCAAGATGAATACCTTGCTGGAGATGAGGTTTAGACCTCTCAATGATGAGATCGGAGATTGGAAGTCAAACCCTTGCTCGCACGGAAGATCGCAAATGGAGGAGAGAGAGGAAGGAGGATAGATCTGCGCCTCTGACCGGCCACAGTTTCAAATGGAAGAGCATGAACGCACGAAGGGGACGGGATTTAGGGCTCATAGGGATTAGGCTTAGGGCCAAGCGTTGCTGATTAGGGATACAAGTTTTGGCATCGTTAATTAGGATTCAGTTTGCATCACTAATTAACGATGCAGGGACTCCGTTGACACTTTTTATCGCTAATTAGCGACATGATACTCCATTGCTAATTAACGATGCCATGATGGCATCGCTAATTAGTGATGCTTCTTTGCATCGCTAATTAGTGACACAGAGACTCCGTCACTAGTTAGTATGCCATATGTTAGCGTTAGTACTTAGCAATGCTTTTTTGCATCGCTAATTAGCAACATGGTAACTCCATCACTAATTCACGATGCCATGTGATGGTGTCGCTAATTCGCAACGCTATGGACGTTGCTAATTTGATTCATCGCTAAATCATTGCTAATTAGTCGCTGATTTGTATTTCATCGCTATTTTGCGACGCTTTTTCATGCATCGCTATTTTGTATCACTAAACTAAAAAATTCTTGTAGTGTTATGTCTCTATGATGTCAATTGTAAATAACCTAAAATACATGAAATATGAATAAGTGTATTTATCAGATAATGGCATAAATTCAATTATGTTATGCTAAAAGACATCTTTATCACTTGCAACAGTAAAATTACAAACAAGTCAAATAATTAAACGACTCAACTAACTCAGTTCTGACTTCTGCTTGACATAAAAGCGGGGTACAAAAGATTTAGAGAAAATATAGGAGATAGAAGTAATGATGATCTAAATTATAAAGGCTATTTCTAAAATAATTGATAGCTACTCCCACTATAACACCCCAAATAGTTCCACATCGTCCCACATTGAATAGAAAATAATAGATTGAGAAGCTTATAACTTAAGTTCAACTGTTACCAATTAACTTCATTTTTAGTTTTTAAGGCTATGAGACTTAGTGCACTAACAGATTTATTGGATCAGTAGATGAGCTTAGGGCATTATAAATGATATCAATGCCAATCCATGTGTATGGAAGTTGATCGCAGGAGAAAAAGGCTACCTACGATGTACCATATAAAGAGTAAACTGGTATGTAAGAGAAAAGACTATCTATCGAGAGTAGCAAAAAGAGTTCCATCATGGTATGGGGCCACCTATATAGCTCCAATTGTAATGCCAATAGACCCACCATAGCATGGAGCCACCTCTATAACACCAACTACATCGAATACTCAACTCAATTCAACTTATCAAGCCTTTTCCCAACTACATGGGGTTGGCTACATGAATATGCTTCTTGCACTCTGCTTATTCAGACCAAGTCGACATTTAAATTACAAATAGTTGTAACTCCGCCAAGGCTAGTCTCAAACCCGAGTAAAGGAGGAGGGTTGTGTTAGATAACTAACAGCCAGCGTAAAACTCTATTAGATCCCTTAAAACATAAATCTTCTAAATCAAACTATGTCTTATATCGAATGAAAAAGAATAATTTGAATAGTTTATAACTTAAGTTCATCTGATACTAATTAATTTAGACTTAAATTTTTAAGGCCATATAAATAGTACACTAACAAGTTAGTGGGTCAAGAGGTGGGCTTGAAATATTACACCTACATTATAAAGATCTACTGATAACCCTTGATTTGATTTGAAGTTGAATCCTTTTCATGTCATATAACTTTGTATTATATGCCAAATAAATCAGAAACTTTCAGCACCTTCTTCTTTGAATTGACAACTTCCTCTAGTTTAAAAAACTGCTGGCAATTACGGAATAACCTTCTCTTATAGCTGAAATCATTATAAGCTTAAAACTCCTTCAATATTTACTGAACCAATTTATAAGAAGATATAGCCAAATCATTCCTATTTAAAACTATTGATCAAAAACCATTGTTCAGACTTCACTGAAACCTTAGATATAGTCTAACCATTCTAGTTTGAAACTATTGATCAAAAATCATTATTCAAACCTAACCAAAAGCTGCCTCTCTACGCTTTCAGACTAATGTTATCTAGTAGGTTGAAATCTAGTGCCAACAAAATCCCAGGTAGAAGTGCCTTCTCATGCACTCAAAAGCAATTGCCTCAAAAGCATAATGACTTTGTTTTCCTTGCCAGTATGTTGCTGATGGCTCACCTCGTTATATAATCATCTCATATCATATATTAAAGACACCATAAATGCCCTTAGATTTGTATGAGACTTTGATTCGAACCTTGCCTTCACCAAAATTTGAGAAGGTAGGTGCAATGTTTTGAAAACTGGACCGGACAATGACCCAGCTTAATATTTGGGTCGCGGGTCAATCGGTTCGACCGGATGAACCGTTTGATTGGACCAAATATTATAATTAAATTTTAATTTAATAATATAAATAAAAAATATAAATATAATTTAAATAAAAAATTAAAAAAAAATCAAAAAACCGGGTTGGACCGGTTGATATCCGATCGGTTCAATGGGTTTTTTTATTTTTATCGGGTCATATAAAAGTCAATTTTAATAACAAAATCGGATCGAACTGATAATCGATTCTGATTGGACCGGTTGGATCGGCCAGTCCGGTCCGGTTTTCAAAACATTGGGTAGGTGTACACTAGAGAGGCAAGTCTCTAATGCAGCCGACGCGGTAATCAGCCGAGCAGGTCAAATAGGAAGAACGTACGATAATAAAAATCCGTCGTACCTGACCAGTCCAACTTAATTGGTGACCTATACATGCCCATGGTCAAATTCAAATAAACTTGATATGGTCAGACCCAATTTTCACAATTCTTATTAGTTAATTTGTAAAATGATTTAAATAATTAGTATTAGTAAAAGACCAACGAAAAAAAAAAAATTTATTCAAGATTATAACAGCTGGATCGAAATCATTTCAAACCAAATATAATGACACGCTTTTGACTTAAGAGTAGTCAAAGATATGATCTATGCCTTATTTAAAATTTAGGCCAGAAAATTTGATCCACATGCATCTACTCGCAACTTTGTTTTTAATTTTTTTTTCAGAATAGGTCTACTTCTGCCACCATTAATTTTTTTTTTTTTCGTCTATTCCATCAGATATATATATATACACATACAAAGTCCTATCTGAGCGTGTCAATATGATAGCTCTAAAAATCACAACCATGGTGAAGATCCTCCGCCCATCTCCTTAAGTTTATCCATCTCTTGACCGTTGGATGGCTGATGGATGGCCCCATCCCTGCTAAATCATTTATCCATAAAGTTTGGAACTTTTAGATAATGCCACGAATGACCCTTTGCAAGGCTGGGGCGCTGCTGACCAGGCTAGGCGCACGCCAGCTTGGCCGCACGCCAGCCTGGGCACATATGTATGTATATGTATATGTACCCACTTTTTCTTCCCTCACGAATCTAGAAATTATTTTTTTTTCAAAGAAATGGAGCACTAAATTGAAGCCATACGCTAGTCATGTTCTAGGTTAAACCCATACTAGCACCCTTTTAAAGGCTCTGCATTGTTGTCAATTTTCATTGAAACCTCTTTGGGAATGGTATTCAAGCCGCCAGGCCAAATCCCCACCACCATCCAGAAGTAGCGAGAGTTTATTGTGCTGGCTCCTAATATTACCAACCTTAAGATTGCTTCGACTCCATAACGCATCACTGGCCCTCAATGGAAATATTCGACGGTGAACTCTCGCGTCATGATGACTATTTCCTAGAAGGAAACCATTAACCTGCTCACTTAGAAAGCCTAGTTGAAATGGTAAGAGAGGAGGAAAAGAGAAGCAACGTGCCAGTGGTTGCCCGTTGACGGTGGCATTGCTGGTGGAGTAACGGAGATGTCCGCATCCTACTCTTCTCCCAACAATAAAAAACCCCTCCTCCATCGACCCCAATTTTGCCTCTTCCACGTTTTGTAGGGGGCCGTTCTCCTTGCAGGCTCTCCCACCACCTTCAAAGGATTCCATCAACGTTTCCATTTCCTGCCTCAAATTTCACTCCAAGGTGAGGAACTCCCCCTAAGATTCATGCAGTCTATTTCTTTCCTTTTCTTTTCTCTTTTCTCCTCGAATTCTTTTAATCTTTCTCTTGTAAACTCTCCATCAATTATCCACTGATTGCATAAGCAAAAAGACAAATATGAACATGGTGACAGCAACAACAAGGAGCACAACTCTGTATAACAAATTGATCGAAAATTCACAATTTTGTCATTTATGGTTCAATTCTTCAGGAATATTTCTATGCATCAATCAGCCAACAAGGATGCATGAATTCTTGCATTTTGTCTTGATTTTGAATATTTTTCTCTAGCAAAATTAAATCCTAAGTATAGAATTTATGCCTGCATTGACTCTTAGAGCTTTTATGTAGTATTTAATATGGGATGATATTTGAAATATCACCAATGATCTTGAAATGATGATAAGATTAGTTTTTCAGTATCCCCATTTTAGAAGTAATTTTTATCACAATACATATTAATATTTTAATGATTTTAATCCCATTGAAAGAATCGAGAATACTGGATCATCATGATAATAGTGATCTACATTAAAATATTTGTACAATTTTATCCCTATATTTACTAATCTCTTCCCTTATATTGTAAAAATATAATATTTTATTTTATTTTATAATATATATTATAATGATATATTATATTATATATTTTTATTAATATTGATACGGGGTAAAATGGTCTTCTCATAAATTGACTGACATGATAGGCAGTAGGCCCTATCTTTGGGCTATGAATTGCCAACTGTAACGCTCAGGAGTTCGTTCTCCACACAGTGAAGGATGGCTGCACCATCGTCAAATCACTATTAACTGCAAAGTCTGAACTTCGGCAAGGCCGAGCTAATTCTCCAAACCTCGGCTGGCCGAACCTCCGACTCATCTTGCCAAATCTCATCCCTTCCCGAACTAGAGCGACCGAACCTCAGCAGTCAGAAGATACTCGACCGACAGTTCTCAACGATCGACCCTCCTCTTTGGCCAATCCTCGGCCCGCGTCAAATATCTTAGCTATCAGATCACTAAATTACAAAGATCTTAAACTCCTTTCCAAAGCGATCCTCCATAAGTGGAAACGAAAGCCTAACATGTGTGGGGCCTTCCCCTCGACCCTTAGAGGACCTGCCATTGTATGGTTTGGTACATTAAAGTCAAACTCGATTGACTTTTTTGATAAACTTGATCAATCCTTTATTAGCCAATTCATCTGCAGTCACCACTACGAAGGTCAGACTCCCTCTCTGAGATAAAATAGTGAAGGGAGAGTCCTTGAAGATTTTCTTAGGTCGTTTCAACACGGCCATGCTGAAAGTTGACCACCTCAATCATGAGATAGCTGTATCTGCCCTAGCGGGTGGAGTATCAAAAGAGAAAGACTTCTATCTAGCTATGGAGATAAACTACTTGTGAAGTCTCTCTGACATGATGGCCTTGGCAGATAAATATGCCAAAGTAGAAGAATCCAGAAGATCGCGCAAGCTGAACAATCAAAGAAGAAGGAAAAGAAAAGCTCAGACAAGAGATGGGCTCACCCTACGAGCCGTACTAACCAAGAGCTCTACCACCTAGGCAACACTTTCGAAGCCCAGCACGAAGGTTCAACTGGTTTACTCCTCTCACCGCACCCTGGGCTTAATTCATGATGGAGATAGAGTACCAACTCCCTCGGTCTAAGCCTCTTTGGAAAACCTAACCTAGAGAGATATGACCAAGTATTACCGGTATCACTGCGACCATGAGCATGATACCGAGGAATGCTGGCAACTCATGCAAGAGATTGACCAGCTAATCCACTGAGGAAGACTTAGTGCTACCAAGGACCCTCAGAGGTAGATGCCAAAGTAGAGCATCTGCCTGAGCTTCGACAGCAGCTCCCATCGAACCCACCAGCAGCTGACAACATACACATGATCTCCATGGTCAGTTCATCTAATGATCGGTCAAACGAGGAGCTGCCTCTGTATAAGAAGGTCAAGTGTGAGGAACTCACGTTCTCGAGAAGAGACCTTCAAGGAATACAATGCCCCACAATGATTTACTCATTGTATCTTTAAATATGCAAAATTATGATGTACATCGAGTTCTCGTTGATAGTGGAAGCTCTATTAATATTCTCTACTTTGATGCCTTTGTGAGAATGGGTTTGAGAACAGAAGACCTTCGAAGTGGACTCCACCCTGATGGGGTTCATTGATGATGTTACTGTATCGGAAGGGGTAACCACTCTGATGGTCCAGGCCAGTGAATGGCCCTGCACGGTGATTTACATGGACTTTCTTATGACCAAGCTTCGATCACCATACAATGCCATTCTTGGAAAACCCGAGCAAATTTCATCGGAGCGGTGTTCTCCATCCTGCACCTCTCCATAAAATTTCCCACGGAGTGTGGTATAGGAGTTGTCCAAGGAAGTCAAGCCGCCATTCGATACTGCTTTGTTGCTAACCTTCATTCCTGAAGGCCAAAGGTCGATGGGCTCGATGCTCAGAAGATCTTATAGAGCAAAGAAGAGAGCCTACTGAAGAGCTTGAAGAAGTCCCACTTGAGAAGGATCGACCTAAACAAACTATTCGAATTGAGTCACAGTTAGATGGGAAGCCTCGACAAGACCTGATAGACTTCCTCCATAAAAATGCCGATGTCTTTACCTAGTCTGCCTCAGACATTCGAGGATCAATCCGGATGTCCTCGTCCATTATCTCAACATGGATGAGACATTCAGACTAGTGAAGCAAAAGAAGAGGAGTTTTGCCCCCGAACATCATAAAGCAATTGAGGAAAAGGTCGATAAAATCTCAAAGCCAACTTCATCCAGGAGTATCCGAGCTGATTAGCAATTGTAGTCATGGTGAAAAAGGTGAATGACAAGTGGCGAATCTGTATTGACTTCACATACCTCAACAAGGCCTGTCCAAAGGACAGCTTTCCCTTGCCGAGGATTAATCAGTGGTGTACTCCACATTCGGCCATCAGATGTTGATGTTCATGGATGCCTACTCAAGCTACAACCAGATATACATAACCTCCAAAGATGAAGAAAAGATGCCTTGATTACTAAAAGGGATACCTATTGCTACCAAGTTATGATGTTCATATTAAAGAAGGCGAGGGTAACCTATCATAGGCTGGTCAACAAAATATTCAAGGACCAGATAGGTCGAAACATGGAAATGTACGTCGATGACATGCTAATGAAAACCAGAGAAGCTGCCCAGCATATATTTGTTCTAGTGGAAAGCTTCGCCACCCTCAGAAAATATCAGATGAAGCTGAACCCGATCAAGTGCACCTTCAGAGTAAGCTCAAGAAGTTCTTAAGCTTCATGGTCTCCAAAGAGACATTGAGGCAAACCCCCCAAAAAATCAAGCTCTTCAAGAGATGGTGCCCGCTAGGTCCAAGAAAGTTCAGCGCCTTACCAGACGAATCAGCCGCTTCATCGTCCGATCTGCCGAGAAGTTTTACCATTCTTTAAGGCACTTCATTCAGCAAAGAACTTTCAATGGATCCCTAACTGCCAAAAGTTCTTTGACGATCTGAAGAAGTACCTTAGCTCGCCCTCACTGCTTAGCAACCCGAAGCTCGAAGAGCCCCTATACCTATATCTAGGTGTCTTGAAGAATGTTGTTGGCTCCATACTAGTCCAAAAAGAGAACAAGGTTCAAAAACTGGTCTACTATGTTAGCAAACTCCTTTGGAATGCCGAAACCAGATATATCAGCATTGAAAAGTTGGTTTACACATTGGTGACATCCATACGAAAGTTACACCCATACTTTCAGGCACACACCATGATTGTTTTAATCAACCAACCGATCAAGGCGATCCTCCATCATCTAGAAGTGTCGAAAAGAATGGCTAACTGGGCCATAGAGCTAAGTGAGCATGACATACACTATCGGCCTTGCCCCACCATCAAGGCACAAGTTCTGGCAGATTTCTTTCTTGAATGCATAATTTCAAAGGATGGGTCAATAGTGGAAGACCTTGAACAAGAAAAAATTGAAGTTCAGTAGCTGCTACATATAGACAAGTCCTCCAACATGGCTGACTCCAGAGCAGGTTTGGTTCTCATAAGCCTAGAAAGAGTCGTGCTCGAGTATGCCATTCGCTTTGGCTTTCCGATCTCCAACAATGAGGTCGAGTATGAAGCCCTTCTTGCCGGACTCCGAAACTCCTCCAAAACTCCATCAATAGGAACTTTAGGATAAATCCTAATAGTTCACCATCAAACTCAATTTTGACTCTCTTGACTACATAGGTGATAAAGCCATCTCCAAAGCAAATATTTTCATAGAACTCTCTAACTAAGTCTGGATAGATAGGTACTTTGGTTTTTAACAAATAAGACCAACGTTGGTTAGCAAATAGTCTACTAAGTTCAAAGCCTTCATCATCAAGAAATTTGAAGTCCACTAACCTTTTATTTGCAAGATATCTTGAAGCAATTTGGAAGAGGAAGAGGTGGAGCTTCGTGAAGAAGATGATGGAGCTTTCCTACAAGGTTGAGGATGATTCATCTTCTCTTGCACGAGGAAGCTTCATCCTAGGAGCCATGACTCTTTTCTCAAAAAGGAGAGAGATGGGAGAAGTAGAGAGCAAGATCTTCAAAAGAGGAGAGCTAGATCTAAAATGGGAAGGATGGCTAGGTGGGAGAAGATGGCAACTAGGAAAAGTAAATGAGTGTTCAGAAGATTGGTGGAGGGTAAATGCAAGTAACTTTTAGTTTAGTTGACTGGCTAGTCGATTGAAGCACAAAATAAGCCTTCAATCAACTCCCAGTCAACTAAGGGTAAAGGAAAAGTGAAGTTTAGTTGACTGCCCAGTCAATTGAAGAGAGAAAAATTTATTTAGTTGACTGCCCAATCAACTGAGGAAAGGGAAAAATGATTCAGTTGACTCCCCAATCAACTGAAGAAAAGGAAAAATGGTTCAGTTGACTTCCCAATCAATTGAAGAAAATGAAAGAAGTTTAGTTGACTATCCAGTCAACTAGAACAAATAATTCTTCTATGAAAAGGATGCCAAGGGAGTTTTAGAATATGGGGGCAAAATTATTCAATCAATTTCATAAGAGCAAGAGGATGTTATGGTCATGAAGAATGTATAGAGGAGCTTCTATGAGCAACAATCATGATAAAATCATATCAAATAAAATTCTACAAAAGATCAAACAAGCTAACTTACTGAACTAAAGGATCAATCATACCAAGCTCCCTTCTAATTTTACAAAACTTGGCTTCTTCAAGTGGTTTTGTGAAAATATTAGCAAGTTGCTTTTTAGTATATACAAATTCAATTACAATATCACCAATTGTTTACATGATCCCTAATAAAATGATGTCTAGTTTCTATATGTTTAGTTCTAGAATGCTGGATGTGATTCTTAGTTAATTGATTGCACTAATGTTATCATATTTTATTGGAATGCCTTTTAGTTTAATGCCATAGTCTTCTAGTTGCTGCTTAATCCACAAGATTTGAGCACAACAACTTTCAACTGCAATGTATTCGGCCTTGGCCATAGACAATGCTACTGAAGTTTGCTTTTTGCTAAACCAGAAGATTAAGTTAACTCTTAGAAACTGGCAAGTTTCACTAGTTGATTTTCAGTCTAATTTACATCCAGCAAAATCTGAGTCCGTGTATCATATTAGGTCAATACTAGATTGCTTATCATACCAAAGTCCTAAATTTATAGTGCCACTTAAGTATTTAAAGATTTTATTAATAGCAAGCAAATAAGACTCTTTGGATTAACTTGAAATCTAGCACACATGCAAACACTAAAAAGTATGTCAGTTCTACTTGTAGTTAAGTACAATAATGATCCTATCATGCCTCTATAGAGTTTTAAATCAATACTTTTATCGGTACTATTAGAATCTAATCTATATGATGAGCACATAGGTGTACCAATACTCTTGGAGGTCTCCATGCCAAATTTTTTCATAATTTTTTTTGATGTACTTGGATTGGCTTATGAAGATCCCCTCCTTGCTTTGTTTGATTTAAAATCTGAGGAAATAGTTCAGTTCGCCCATCATACTCATCTCGAACTCTCCCTGCATAAGCTTTGTAAAGTCCTCACATAAAGAATCATTAGTAGCACCAAAAATAATATAATCCACATAAATTTGTATTATCAATATATCATTATTTTGCCTTTTAATGAATAGTGTTGTATCCACATTTCTTCTAATGAATTTATTGCTGATCAAGAATTTATTTAATCTTTCATACTAAGCCCGGGGAGCTTATTTCAAACCATATAAAGCTTTATTCAATTTAAACACATGGTTTGGAAACAAGTAATTTTCAAAACTGGATGGTTTTCTACAAAGACATATTCAGCAATATATCCATTTAGAAAAGAACTCTTAATATCCATTTGATATAATTTAAAATTCATAAAGCAAGCAAATGCAAGAAGTAATCTAATAGCCTCTAATCTAGCTAAAGGGGCATATGTTTTATCAAAATCAATACATTCTTCTTGGTTATATCCCTTTGCTACAAATCTTGCTTTATTCCTTATTATATTACCATGTTCATCCAATTTGTTTCTAAATACATATTTAGTCGCAATAATTGGATGATCATGAGGTCTATCAACAAGAGTCCAAACATTATTTCTTTTAAATTGATTTAGTTCCTCATGCATGGTATTAATCCAATTAATATCAACTTTAGCATCATCATAGCATTTAGGTTCAATTTGAGGCACAAATGCTAAATTATTGTAAGTATCTCTAAATGATGATCTAGTCCTAATACCATGAGATGGATCATCTAAAATTAATCTTTAAGATGACTGTGAACATACCTCCATTCTCTTTCCAATTGAGCATTACCTTGAGGTTCATTATGTTGAGTTTTGTCATTTTCTTTTTCATCAACCTCTTGTATCGTTGAACCTTCTTTATCTTCCAAAGTGATCTTCTTGATTTGATCTTCAATTTTATCTGCATCATTTAAAACCTTTCTCTTCCTTAATGAAAGGCATTAGACTCATCAAATATGACATGAATTGACTCTTTAACTATTAAAGTCCTTTTAGTAAATATTCTATAAGCTCTACTATGAGAAGAATAACCAAGAAAAATTTCTTCATCAGATTTAGCATCAAATTTATCTAAATTTAATTTTTATTATTCAAAACAAAACATAGAAAACCAAAAATATGAAAATAATCATTATTTCATTTTATACCTTTCCAAAGTTCATATGGGGTCTTTTTTAAAATAGGTCTAATTAATGCATGGTTTAAAACATAGCATGCTATATTGATAGTTTCAGCCCAAAAATATTTTGAATGATTGCTTTCACATAGCATAGTATGGGCTATTTCTTTTAAAGTTCTATTTTTTCTTTCTACTACCACATTTTGTTGGGATGTCCTAGGTGCAAAAAAATTATGCTCAATGTCATTTTCATTGCAAAAATTTTTAAAAGACTGATTTTCAAATTCTTTGCCATGATCACTCTGAATAGATAAAACAGATGAACTCTTTTCATTTGTAATCTTTTAAATAGTTTTTGAAATATAAAAAAAACTGTCTTTGCTAGCCAAAAATAAAACCCATATAAATCAAGAAAAGTCATCGATCACAACAAAATCATATCTTTTTTCCTCTAGACTAGTAGTTCTTATTGGACCAAACAAGTCCATATACAAGAGCTCCAAGGGTCTAAGTGGTAGAAACCAAGTTTTTCGATTTAAAAGATACTCGAGTTTTTTTTCAAATTGGCATGCATCACAAATTTTATCTTTTCAAAAATTAATTTTGGCAAACCATTTACTAAATCCTTATTAATCAGTTTAGATAATAAATGCATGCTTACATGAGCTAATCTACGATGCCACAGCCAAGTATTATCAATTTTAGCATTCATAGCAACTAGGCATTCAATATTTTGATCATGCAGATCATTTAAATCAATAATATATACATTACTATGCCTATACCAACAAATTTTATGCACTCATCAGCTGGATTTACAATAATGCATAAGGATGATTCAAATGTAACTCTAAAATCCTTGTCACATAATTGACTAATGCTAAGCAAATTATGTTTTAGGCCATCTAAAGTAGAACATTATCAATGTAAGCATGAGGTGTGATACCTATTTTATCAATGCCAATAATTTTATCTTGACCATTATCTTCAAATGTAATAACACCTCCATCTTTTGCATCTACAGTGTTGAATTATGATTCATCACCCATCATGTATCTTGAACACCCACTATCCAAGTACTATTTTTTTTTAGTTGCTCGGGTTGCAAGATACACCTGCATACACATTTAAGTCTTACTTTTAGGTATCCAAGCTTTCTTAGATCCTTTGGGGTTAGCTAAAATGGTTCCTTTTGGAACCCATATCTTTTTAACATTGTGTGTGTGACATAAATATGCTTTGTATCCAATCTTACCATATTTAAAACATGTAATTTTAGTGGACTCGCTAGCATGCACATAAATAATTTTTAAAAACTTTTATCTTTTTAAAGGATCATATCCAAGACCGGCTTTGTTGTAAATAGCTCTTTGACTATTAAGAATTATTTCTAATTTATTTGAACTTAAAGTAAATTTATCTACAATAGGTTTTAATCGATCTACTTCATTTTTCAACTCTTGATTTTATTTAAGCATAGATTCATTTTGTTTAAAAATCATTCTTTTTCCAAACTTAGATTCTTAACTTGATTTTTTAATTCTTTATTTTTTGAACTTAATTTAGCAAAATCATCAAGCAATTTATAAAATGCACCATGTAATTCATTAAAAGTAAAGTCATCTAGAATGCTAGGACTTACCTTATCATCATCTGCCATGAAATATGCATTGGCGACTTCATATTTATCTTCCTCTTCGGTGCTTGTAACGTCGTTGTCACTCCAAGTCGCTACCATGGCTTTCTTCTTTATTCTTTTAGAGCCTTTCTTCAATTGGAAACATTCTGATCTGATATGTCTTGGCTTCTTACATTCATAGCATATAAGGGGCAGATTTTTCTCTTTCTCTTTACTATGTTCCCCTTTCATGATTGTTTTCTTCTTCCTTCAAATTTCTTCTTTCTCAAAAATTTCTTAAACTTTCGGATGATGAGTAACATCTCATCATCCTCCTCACTATCACTGCTTATCTTCTCACTCTCATCATTTTGTGTAGCACTCTTTAGTGCTATAGTCCTTTTCTTCTTTGACTCATCTTCATCAACATATTGTCACTGCTATAGCCCATGAGTCATTAGTGAACCAATTAATTCTTCAAGAGATAAGGTATTGAGGTCCTTGACTTCTTGAATTACAGTGACTTTGGCCTCCCAAGACCTAGGAAGGATCTCAAAATTTTTCTAACAAGATCACCGTTAGTATATGATTTTCCTAGGCTTTTCAGCCCATTAATGTTATCGATAAATCTTGTAAACATATCAGTAATATTTTATGCAGAATCCATTTTAAACAATTCATATTGTGAACAAGCATATTTATCTTAGATTCTTTGACTTATTTTGTATCCTTATGGTTAACTTCAAGTCTATCCTAAATTTCTTTGTAGAAATGCAAGTGAAAATTTGATTAAATTCATTGGCGTCAAGTGAACAATAAAGCACATTCATGGCTTTAGCATTCAGTTGAGCTATCTTTTTATCATACTCATCTCATTCCATTTTCGACTTTGGGATGTCAAGACCATTTGTCTTGATTGTGGGTGTGTGTGGGCCATTGATTATGGCTCCCTACAAATCATAATCTAGTGCTTCGATAAAAATTTTTATCCATGCTTTTTAATAAGTATAGTTTGTTCCATTGAACAAAAATGGTCTATTAGTTGACTGTCCCTCAGTCAAAACTGAACCCATTTGGATTGCTAATGATCTTTGGCTCCAAGCTTGTTAAAGCAAAAGAAATCAGGATAACTAGGCTTTGATACCACTTGTTACCTAGATGAAGCAACCCAAGATGGGGGAGTGAACCCCAAGAACCCCTTAAGAATTTTTACTTCAATCGTTTCACCAAACGATTACAACCCCTAGCCTCCTAGGCTAGCAACTTGTCACATGGCATAGGCAGCCTTACAACAAATTACAAGGGTTAAATCCAACCCTTACAAGTTTCAAACCAAATAAAACTTTAATCACAAGTTCAGAAGAGAAGAAGTAAATACACAAAACTTCTATAGTGAGCATATATTCATAAATACTTTACAACTTTGAAGACAACTCCACAAATGGGCTTCTTCTTTTGAATGAATATCAGCAATAAATGAAACCTCTTTGGAGATGTAGGTGAAGCTTTGAATGCCTTAAAAGCTTTCTTAACATAGCAAGGATGGAACAATCAATGATCTTCAAGAGCCCTCACGTATTCAATGCAAAAGCTTCTCTTTCTTTCTCACCGAATATTCTCGGATGTAAGCAATAATATTTTTTTTACTGTTCACCACGTCTACTAGTTAGCACCTTGGCTTTTTAAAGCACTTCAAAAAATATAGCCATTAGAAATGAAAACAGAATAGAGAAGGAAAGAAAATGGGAAGAGAACTAGCCATTGAGGAGTTTTTCCCAAACTCCAGTCGGCTGGAATCAACCTCCAATCGGCTGGATTCAAATATTGTTCGGCCAGAAGAAAAAGCAAAGCAAGTCCAGTTGACTTGGAGTGATGTCTGGTTTCAAGAAATGTTCTGCCAAAAGAAGGAACAGCTTAATTCTAGTTGACTGAAGGAGAGCTCAGTCGGCTGGATTGTAAAGGAACTTTAATTCTAGTTGACTGAAAGAGAGCTCAGTCAGCTGGATTGTAAAGTTTCATTGCCAAATCTCAACAAAACCTCTCTCCAGTCAGCTGGAATGGAAAAGAGCTTACGAGGGAAAAAGCCTTCCAGTCGCCTGGAAGCTAATCCAATCGGCTGGAATGGAAAACTGTTCTACCAAATGAGAGTCAGCTTTAATTCCAGTCGGCTGGGAGGATTTCTAATCGGTTGGAAATCCTCTGTGTGCTGCCCATTCCATGCTTCTTTTGCTTCCAGTCGGTTGGAATAAATTTCAGTCGGCTGGAATGAAGTTGCTAACTGCCATTCCAAGTGTGTTTGCAAGCTCACTCGGCTGGAGATTGCTTCCAGTCGGCTGAGAAAAAAAAAAAAAAAAGATGACTTAACCAAAGCTTCCAAGCGGCTGGGGAATCATTCTAGTTGACGGGAATAAGACTCCAGTCGAGTAGAAAACCTTGCACACGGCTTCTTCAAGGGAAATAACCTTCCAATTGTCTAGAAATCAATTCCAATCAACTGAAATCCAAGAGTTCACGGCTAAGGGATGATTCAAGGCGACTGGGAGTTGATGAAACGGATGTCAAAGGCTTCAATTGGATGGAGGAAAAATTCCTTCACCAACCCAAACTCTTATTTACCTTCCTTTGAGCTTATAAAAATTTGAGAAGATTTCTTTGGACTCAATCTTTTAAGACAAGTCTTTGAAAAGTCTTTTCCTCCACTTTGATACATTATATTATCTTGCAATGATCTTTGCCTCGACAATAAACATATTCGTACCATACTTATTGCTTTGTAATCATCAAAATCAATATGGAGGCAATAATTACCTTTAGAATTTCACAACCCATCATAATGAGTTGAATCTTTTGAAATTATGTAACTCATTTATAATTAATATGACATATTGAATTCCATAATTCATAATTATATCATTTATTAGTTATTAAATTCCAAATGAGTCAAAACTCATCAATGAGTCAATAAGTTTCATAAATCATCATTTGTGAGTTAAAAGACCTATCATGTCCTTACATTATTTTTGGGCTATCATGTCCCTTTTCATAGTGGGAGAAAGAGTATATTGCATGGGACTCATTAGGGAACTTCTTTTTTGATAGACCAACTCTTGATCCGGTCAAAATAGCTTAGTGACTGTGGTCGTATTCATTAACAAACTACATTCTCACCTAAAGAATAGAGATCAGAAAAAGAAGTACCCCTTAACACAGTATGGCACATAGTAATCCTTCCATCAACGAATATTTTATGCAAGCTAATAACGATAAATCACAAGCCACACCATCAATTTCCTGTCTGATGTGTGTATCTCTTTTACATTATCAAAATAATTTTAAAAACTCTATTTTATAAATATGTAATTTGTCAAAGTATCAATCAAATTTTAAGAGACAATCTTGAATATTCTCTTCTACAATAGAAGTGATGGATTCCTTATTGGATATTTATTAGTTCTCATACTTTATTCATGCATCCTAATATATCCATATATAACCTTTAATTACGCTTCACCAATTGACATATCAAAGATAATATAAAATCATACAATACTTAGTAATATTCTCAGGTCATAAGCATTTTCTGTAAATTGTAATAAGAATTTCTCTTCAAAATTTGACAGTGACTAATTTAAGAGTGTTCTAAATTGGTCTAATTTAATATTTGTCATCTTACAAATACCTATAACTTTAACATGAGTCTGTACTCTGATGTCTGAGAAACATCACCCTATCAAATATAGTAGTGCAACTTGTGACAGCTATAAAGAATATATTGTTTGTCTTGTATTCATAGGTTGTGAATTAATTTAAGATTAACAAAAATTAGAGCATCACATCGACCTGTTAATTATCAGTACCGTTAACATGATCAATATCATCACAACTCTAAGGACATATCATATCATCTCATAACAAATATAATTACTCATAAAATATGCATATTGAATTAAAGACAAATTTTATTCATTGAAAATTGGCTTTGTAGGTCATATATTTCTAACTAGTGTATCAAAAAGTTCCTGACAACTATACCTTGTTTAGCATCGGTTAATGATAACATATCTCTGAGTTGGAGCCATTTTCTGGACAGGAGAAGAAGGCTAAAATGGCAGCTGAAGCACTGCTGTCTGCCGTCCTGCAAACATTGCTCGATAGATTGGCTACTCCTGTGCTGGAAAAGATCACATCTTTTCTGGGGATCACAAAGGAGTTGAAAAGCTGCCGATGACTCTCGCAAAGATTCAAGCAGTTCTCAGTGATGCAGAGGAGAAGCAGAACCACAACGAGGCTGTGAAGATATGGCTCAAGGAACTAAGAGATATCGCCCACGAGATGGAAGACATTGTGGACGAGCTAATAACAGAAGCTCGAATAACAGAAGCTCGAAGTTTGAATGCCGACTCAAGTTCAGGTCAAAGCCAAAGCAACCCAGTTCCAGTCCTCTTCTCTTCTCTCACCATGAATTTATACCATGCAAAAATGGCAAGCAAGATAAATGACATACACGCAAGGCTAAACAAGATTGCTCAGGAAAAAGAGGTCCTCAATCTGAGGGAGTTGGGTAGAATTAGCCAGTTCGAACCATCTCAAGAGAGGGAGACTACTTCACTGGTAGATGAAACAAAAGTGGTTGGTAGGTGCACTGATTTAAAGAATGTTGTGGCATCACTGGTTTCAGATGAATCTGGAAAGATGGGTGTCTCTATCATCCCCATAGTTGGCATGGCAGGGATAGGGAAGACAACCCTCGCACAGGTTGTCTTCAATGATGAGAGGATCAAAAACTACTTTGAGCCAAGAATATGGGTTCATGTGTCTGAAAAGTTTGATGTGAAAAAATCACTAGGGCAATAATAGAGTCAACAACAGAAAAGAAATTCGATCCCACTGATTTGAATTCACTTCATGTTAAACTCATGGAAATATTGATGGGGAGGAGATTCCTACTCGTCTTGGATGATGTATGGAATGAAAGTCCTCATGAATGGGAGAACCTCCACAAGCCCTTGATCAGTGGTGCAGAAGGAAGCAAAGTGCTACTAACCACCCGGAGCAATAGAGTATCAAGAATGATGGGTACCACACCATCATACCATTTGACAAGTTTGTCGAATGAAGATTGTTGGTCATTATTCAAACAAACTGCATTTTTGAATGGAAATTCTGAAGCCCATCCAAGAATGGAAGATATAGGGAAAGAAATAATAAAGAAGCTGAAAGGCCTGCCATTAGCAGCAAAGACAATTGGAGGCCTTCTGCACTTCAAAAAGCATGAAGATGAGTGGAAAATAATTTTGAAGAGTGAACTATGGGAATTACCTGCAAATGAGAATAACATCTTGCCAGCTCTGAGGCTGAGTTATGATCATTTACCTGCAGAATTGAAGCGGTGCTTTGTTTATTGCTCCTTGCTTGGCAAGGGTTCCACATTTGATAAGAACAAGGTGGTTCAGCACTGGATGGCACAAGGTTATATCAGGCCTTCAAGAATTAGACAAGTGGAAGACATTGGTGGAGACTATTTTGAAGATTTAGTATGCCGGTCTTTATTTCAGCATTCCAAGTTCAAAAATCCGAGTTTGCTATGCATGATCTAGTTCATGATCTCGCACAATCAATTGCTGCTGGTGAAATTTTGGTAGTGAAAGATGATGAGCAATGCTGCAATCTTGAGGTGGCTCGTCATTATTCAGTGACCTGTGATAATTTAAGATCGTGGCATTCTACGTCCTTCCACAAACTTCAGAGGCTACGGACACTCATCGTACGATGTGTTCATGGGACTTGCACCAGTCATCTTCCCCAAAATCTGTTCTTAGAAGCAACAAATCTACGTGTTCTTGACCTGAGCAAATCTTGCATCATCCACATACCGGAGTCTATAAGCCATCTGAAGAAACTAAGATTGCTTGACCTCTCTTATTGTCACATGAAAAGGTTGCCTGACTCATTGTGCGAACTCTTTAATCTCGAAACACTCAAACTGAAGTCCTGCGATAAACTTGAAGCTCTACCAAGAGACATGAACCAGTTGGTCAATTTACGCCACCTTGAAGCAAATAGGAAACTATTATGTACCATAAAAGGAATCGGGAGTCTCACTATGCTTCAGGAACTTTCTTTATTCCAAGTTGCCCACGAAAGTGGATTTAGGTTGGCTGAATTGAAACATCTGACAGAACTCAGGGGAGAATTATGCATTAAACAGCTAGAGAATGCAGCAAATGTGGAAGAGGCCAGTGAAGCTAAACTGAAAAGCAAGCAACAGCTCAAGTTACTGGACCTGGGATGGACAAAAAATAGGGATGCTAATGTAGTACATCAAGGAAATGATGAGCAGATTCTTCAAGGGCTCCAACCTCATGCAAACCTTGAAGTGCTGATCATGAGAGGGTATGGCGGTCTGAATTTTCCGAACTGGCTGCAGAATCCATCATGGCTTAAAAATTTGGTTAGAATAGCTCTGTTCGACTGCAAAAGATGTGAGCTCCTTCCATCTCTTGGTCAGCTGCCTTTGGTCAAGCATCTGATCATTCGTGAGATACCTAAATTGAAGCGACTGGGACAGGAATTTTGTGGCAGTGGTGCAGTCAGGGGATTCCCATCGCTAGAGAAATTGAGAATATACAAGATGCCTGAATTGGAGGAATGGACTGGGGTGGAAGCAGGTGATCTACCTCGCCTCGATCGACTTTTCCTTTCAGAATGCCCCAAGCTCAAGGTACTACCCCATCTTTTCCCTACTCTTGGTAAACTGACCATAATCAAGTGTCCCCAGTTGATTAAACTTTCAGGAAATACTCCCTCTCTACACCTTATGAACTTGAGGGGATGCAATGAGAGGATTTTGAATTCAGTGTTCTGCCTCCAACTTCAAACTCTTAAGATGCTACATATTTGTTCCATTCCAAAGCTTGCAACCCTGCAGAAAGAGTGGCTGCAAAACCTGACTGCACTTGAGAGTTTGACCATTAGGAATCTAGATGAACTAGTTTCATTGACAGAGGGACTTGAGCTCCTCGTATCACTGAAATGCTTGACAATAGAACACTGTCCAAAACTTGCTTCCATTCTGGAGGGAGCTATTCCCCCGGCGCTTGAAGAACTAGTAGTATGTTCATGTCACGACGTCAAGTCACTGTTAGAGGGTGTTAGGCCGCAAGATCTCACCGCCATCCGGCGTCTGCAGATTGCTGGCTGTCTCAGTCTTGAATCCCTGCCCTCAGGGATGAAAGACTTTGCCTCTCTCCGTCAATTGTACATCAGCAACTGCCCTCAGATCAGGTCATTGCCACAGGGCAGCCTGCCCCGAACGATTAAGCGTCTAGCTATTTCCAATTGTTCATTGCTGAAGGAACGATGTCAGAAGGAAAGAGGTGAAGATTGGCAGAAGATATCTCACATCCCAAACATCCGGCTTGATCAACAGCAAATACTTAACAAGTGATTATCTATCATATAGAACTGGAAGTGATGATGTGGTCATTTACATGAAAGACCTAGGATCAAGTTCCCCTGTATTAAGGCTGGATGGGGATTTTAAAAGCACCGAAGAAGGGCTACCCCATTGTGTAGTCTAAATTTACCACAAATCCCATAGTTTTCTTTTTCTTTTTTTTTTTTTAACCCCTCTTCTCTTGAGAAAAGGGTCGGTTTATTTGCGTGTGTTCTGAGATGACAAATCATTTTTTTGCATCTATTTTCACTTTTTAGATATAGTTATGAGTCGGCATCTTTTCGAACGAAAAGGATGCCGTCCAAATTTCCTCTTGGCTATGTCGTACATCAGCTCTGTCATCGGAAGTTTTCTGGATTCATGATTAAACAATGGACCATAGGAAGGTGTTTGTAATCATGATGTTGGAAGTCAACCTTTTGAAAGATAGATATTATTACTGCCAAATCACTTCTGGAATGCGTCGATCAAGAGACAAGCTTCCTGGGCCTTCAGAAGAATGATGGAACCTCCTCTTTCAGCCAAAAACCTACAAGAAAAGTCCGAAAGCCCACCTCCAGGTAAGTATTCGAACCCATTTAATTTCTAATTTGGGACACTTGAATCATACTCTAACAGCAGCTTTCTTGTGCAGACGATGAACTCGTTGGCTGCTTTAAAGAGCACTCTATCTAAAGCTAAAGCAGCTCTCGGTCAATCACATAGGGAGACCCATCAGGCCAACGCCCGAGCAGACCAGGTAGAGAGAGCCTTGGAGGCCGCCGTGGTTGAAAGGGCTGAAGAAGAGGCCCGAGCGAGGAGGGCCGAGGGGGCCCTAGCCGAGGGCCGGACCCAAATAAAGAGGGCCGAAAGGGCTCTAGAAGTAGCCATAGCGGAAGGCCGGGCCCAAGCCGAAAGGGCTGAAAGGGCTTTGGAGGCGGCACGAGCTGCAGAAGAAGGCCGAAAGCACATTGAGACAGAGCTGATGATATGCCGAAGCAGCCTGGAGACCGCCAACACTTTGAAGAGTGCGGCCGAGGAGCGGGCGGAGAACGCCGAAGAAATAGCCCGAAGCTCTGACGCGCAGGTAGCTGAGATGAAGGCAGCGGCAGCAGCGGTAGAGGCTAAAGCTGCTGAGGTAATTGAATGTTTTCGTCGATCTGCCGACTACAGAGAGGAGCTGGCTAAAGCCACTGCTTTCGCCTATAATGTGGGTTTCCAGGATTGCAAGGACAAGGCGAAAAAGGTCCATAGTCTCAAAGATTTGGACAACCTGGACCCGAATGAGACTACGGAGGGCACATCACCAGAGAGCCATCCTCCCGTCCATAGCCCCTTAGATGAGCCTTAAAACAGCTTTCTTGTTCATTATACAAAGTCCAACTTGGATCTGCAATTTTGTAAACTTTTACCATTAATGAAAACTCTTTTGATTTAGTCTTCATTTGGTTTGCATCGTAGCCAACAAATATTCTAACGAATAGGACGACGCGAGTAGGCCAATACGAGTCGATTCTAGAGAATAGTAACTAAGGCTGTGGCCGTAGGCGGGTGCAGCTGATGTTTTAGATTCGACAAGTGCTAATGACTTGAAAGAAGACCCGACTGTATGCCTTAGGTCGATACAAGAGCTAGGAATGCCAAGGGAGTAGAATACCGACGCGAAGTAGGTATTGGGCTGTAGGGTATTTGCACCTCAGCTTGAGAGCTGGTACGAAGTCGAATTTCAAATACCGATGTGGAGTTGAGTTTGAGTGCACGTGGAACTGAAGTTAAGTGCCGACGTCGAGTCGAACTTGAATACCGACACGAAATTGAACTCGGGCGCCGATGTGGAGTCGGACTTTGAGTTCCGACGCGAAGTCGGGCTTTGAGTGCCGACGCGAAGTCGGGCTCGAGTGCCGACGGAGCCGAGCTCGAGTGCCGATGCGGAGTCGGGCTTCAAGTGCCGATGCGGAGTCGGGCTTCAGGTGCCGACGGAGTCGGGCTTCAGATGCCGACGCGGGGTTGGGCTTCAGGTGCCGACATGGGGTCAGGCTTCAAGTGCCAACGCGGAGTCGAATTTCAGGTGCCGATGCGGAGTCGGGCTTCGGGTGCCAACGAGGGGTTGGGCTTCCGACGAAGTCGGGCTTCAGGTGCCGATGCAGGGGTTGGGCTTCAGGTGCTGACGTGGAGTCGGGCTTCAGGTGCCGATGCGAAGTCGGGCTTCAAGTGCCAACGCAGGATCGGGCTTCAGATGCCGACGCAGGTCAGACTTCGGGTGCCGATGCGGAGTCGGGCTTCAGATGCCAACGCAGGGTCGAGTTTCAGGTGCCGATGCGGGGTCGGGCTTCAAGTGCCAATGCAGAGTCGGGCTTCAGGTGCTGGCATGAGGTTGGGCTTCGGGTGCCGTTGCGGAGTCAGGCTTCAAGTGCCGATGTGGGATCGGGTGTCAGGTGCCGACGCGGAGTCGGGCTTCAAGTGAAGCAAGATTTTTCAGACTCTTTCGTTAGTGAGAATGAATAGTATTCTAGCAAACATGCTCAAACTAAAGACGTTATCAAATTACTGATAATACCGATGTAGGTTGTCCGCATTTCAAGTACGAGGGAGAGGCTTCCCATCTAGTCCTTCGATCCGGTATGCTCCGCGATGAAGCACGTCGGCGACTCGGTAGGGCCCTTCCCAATTGGGAGACCGCTTTCCCCCCTCTGTAGGTTTGGAGACTTTGGCTTACTTGAGGACTAGGTCGCCAGGGAGGAACATTCGGGGATGAATTCGAGCATTATAATATTTTGTGATTCTCTGTCGGTAGGAGCCATCCTGAGTCGCGCTTGATCACGGAGTTCGTCGACAAGGTCAAGATTGGCTCTCAATTGATCGGGATTGTCCTCATCATATGATTGCGTCTGGGGACTAGGGATGTCAATCTCCACTGGAATGACTGCTTCCGATCCAAACACGAGGCTGAAAGGGGTTTCTTCAGTGGGGGTTCGGGGCATCGTGTGGTATGCCCACAGCATGTTCGGGAGTTCCTCCACCCATCTTCCTTTGAAACCATCCAGACGTGTTCAAAGCCCTTGAAGGATTATCCAATTCGTCACTTCTGTCACTCTGTTGGTTTGCGGATGACCGATAGAGGTGAACCTCTGAAGTATTCCCAGTTCGGCACAGAACTTTTGAAAGGAGCATTGTCAAACAAGCATCCGTTGTTGGTAACAAGTGTGTGAGGTAGTCCAAACCGACAAATAACATACTTCCAGAAGAAGTTCCTCACCTTGGCTTTGGTAATATTGGCCAGCGCTTCGGCCTCCACCACTTAGTGAAGTGGTCGATGGCAACGAGCAAAAACTTCCGCTGACCAGAGGCTGGAGGGAATGGTCCTAAAATATTCATTCCCCATTGGGCGAACGGCCATGGAGCCGACAGGGGGCTCAGTTGAGAGGTCAGCAGCAGTTGGATGTTAGCGTGCCGCTGACAGCTATCGCATTTTTGAACCAGCTCGGCTGCGTATTCCCGTATGGTGGGCCAGTAATAGCCTTGGTGCAGGGCCTTGTGTGCCAACGCTCTGCCCTCCAAGTGGTTTCCGTAAATACCTTCATGGATCTCACGGAGGATATAGTTGGCGTCTGCAGGACCAACGCACCTGAGAAGGGGATGAGAGAAAGGTCTTCGGTACAGTTGCCCTTCGAACATTAGGAACTTGTGCACTCGCTGCTTGAATAGCTTGGCTTCAACAGGGTCGGCTGGGAGGGCACCAGCGGTGAAGTACTAATTGTAAACATCCATCCAGGAAGACTCTTGATGGATTGGCATGAATTCTTTGGCTGCATCGATGCTTGGGGCTTTTAGGTGCTCTACATAGGTTCTTCCCAAGGTTTCGTTAGCCGAGGTAGCTAATCGGGACAAAGCATCAGCTCTGGTGTTCTTCCTCCGAGGAATGTAGCTGATGCTGAAGTGGGCCGAGGGAGAGGCTTGTGACTGCACCAGACTTAAGTAACGTGACATTGTAGGATCGATCTCATGCCTCATACTCCCCTTTGATTTGACCGGAGACTAGCTAGGAGTCGGTGAAGACTCTAAGGCATTTTACCCGAGCTCCCGAGCTAGTCTCATTCCTAACAGCAGGGCTTCATATTCAGCCTGGTTGTTGGTGGCTAGGAAAAGGAAACGGAGGGCGTACTCGGTTACAACTCCGTCTGGACTAGCCAGGATAAGGCCATCCCCGCTCTCTTGAGAATTTCACACTCCGTCCACGTAGAGGAACCAGTCATCCCCTCTTTCCTCGGTTTCAACGCCCATGGGGTTTGCATGGGACCCTTTCAGTTGCTCCTCTATCCAAGTACACTCGATAAGGAAGTCCGCTAAGACTTGAGACTTCATTGCCGACCTAGGTCGAAATGATAGATCGAACTCTCCCAGCTTGAGTGCCCACTTTGCTAACCGGCCAGAGGTGTCAGGACGAGAAAGGATTGGCTTAAGTGGTTGGTTTGTGACCACTATGATTGGGTGAGCTTGAAAATAAGGCCTGAAACGCTGGGCAGAAACGATCAACGCAAAGATAATCTTCTCGACTCTCGAGTATCTAATCTCCGTGTCATGGAGCACCTTGCTGGTATAATATACGGGCTTATGTCCCATTGGCGTCCATGCGATCAAGCACAGAGCTGACAGCTTCAGGAGAGGCCGCGAGGTACAAAAGGAGCTCTTCTCCACCTCTTGGTTTAGATAACAGTGGCGGGGTGGATAGGAACTCTTTTAATCCCTCGAAGGCCTCCTGGCACTCCCTCGTCCATTTAAATCTGTTGACTTTGCGCAGTGCGTTAAAGAAAGGCAGGCATCTCTCCGCAGACTTGAACAAAAAATGGCTCAAGGCCGCCACCCTTCCAGTCAAGCGTTGCACTTCCTTCTTGTTAGCCGGAGACCTCATATCTAAGATGGCTCGGATCTTATCAGGGTTCGCTTCAATCCCATGCTGCGTCACCATGAAACCCAAAAATTTGCCTGCTGTCACCCCAAAGCCACACTTGCGGGGGTTTAACCTCATCTGATGCTGGTGGAGGTTGTCGAAGGTCTCTGCCAGGTCGGCAATGTGGTTGGCAGTATGGACACTTTTAGTCAACATGTCATCCATGTACACATCCATGTTACGTCCAATTTGGTCTTCAAAGATTTTGTTCATCAGCCTCTGGTAAGTGGCCCCTGCGTTCTTTAGTCCAAACGACATCACCTTATAACAGTATATCCCCTTCTCGATCACAAACGAAGTGGCTTCCTCATCTACTGGGTCCATCTTTATTTGGTTGTATCCGGAGAAGGCATCCATGAAGCTAGGGGTCTCATGATCAGATGTAGCATCCACGAGCTGATCAATCCGAGGCAAAGGGAAGCTGTCCTTGGGGCATGCTTTCTTGAGGTCAGTAAAATCCACGCACATCCTCCAGCTCCCATTAGCCTTACAGACCATCACGATATTAGCTAGCCAATCGGGGGAATAGACTTCCCGAATGTGGCCTGCTGCCTCCAGTTTGTGGATCTCTTCGTCAATAGCCTTTTGTCGATCTGGGGCGAAGCTTCTCTTCTTCTGCCGGACTGGTCGGCATCCTGGTTTGATGTTGAGCTGGTGAGTAATTACCTCCTCAGGAATGCCTAGCATGTCAAATGATGACCATGCAAAGATGTCAGAGTTAGCACACAAGAAAGCAAGGAGCTGATCACGTGCTTCCCCCGGAAGTAGTGCTCCAACCTTGTTGGCCCAGATGGCAACCCAAGAGGGGGATGAATTGGGTTCTTTAAAAAATTTAACACTTAAAACTTAAAACCAATTTCACAAGGATTAAGTATACTAGTGAAGTGATGCAATAATTTAAAGCACAATGAGAGAGAGATAGAGACAAAAGCACGATAAACATAATAAGATTTATAGTGGTTCGGTGTATCCCACACCTACGTCCACTCCCAACCAACTCTTGGGTCCACACTAAAATCCACTGATTATAGTTGAGTTATTTTACAAGCTCACAACTCTAACTTGTTATTTTATACGGGGTCACAACGAACCCAGCTGGTTTTCACGGGTTCACCAGCACAAAACCCAAACCCAAGCTAAACTAGCTTGTTCCTAAGGTAAACTACATCAACTAATTCAATCCCCCTGATTGAATTAGTAAACATCAAGTCAATTTAATGTTTACAACAATAGAAAGCTCCTTAAATGAGAAAATAAGCAATATAAATAAACAATGGTAAGAAAAGCCTGATTGAAGAGATGTGGATTTGAGCTTTTCTTCGTTTCTTCTTTTCCTCTTCTCTTTTGAATGGTCGAGCAAAGATTGAATTGTTGAATCTTTAACACAGCTCGTTGAGGAAATAGGGCTTTTTCTCTTCTTCCTTTCCCTTTTGAAAATCCTCCGAATTTGAACTTTTAGGGCTTTGGATTTCTCTTGAATCTCTTTTGGATTGATAGGCTTGGACTCATAGATTTTTCTCTTTCTTTTTCACTAGGGATTTCTCTTGATTTTTCTCTCTTTTTCTCAATATTTTTCTGTTATTTTTGTTCTTTTTTTTAAACGGATGAATCCTCATTTTATAGTCTTAATCCGAGATTAGGTGAGAAAATAGTCGTTACAAAGTACCTTGGATGCTTCCTTACGCAATGAAATGTATCCGTTGAGAGTTAGGTGAGAAAATATATCCGTTAGAGTCCATTCTGACACTTTGAAAATCATCTTTGACAGGTTGGATCGGCTCCAACTTTTTATGTGTTGGCTCCATATCGTGTTTCCATAAATAGCAAAAATTAATTCGACGTGGAGTCAGCTCCGACTTTGCAAAGTGTCGACTCCCCGCAAACTGGAGCGGCTCCTGAATTCTGATGTGTCGGCTTCGAGAATTGCTCCGAAAAACATAGTCTCTGTAACTCATGTTAGAGTCGGCTCCCGAAATCCATGTGTCGGCTCCGAAACTCTAGGTGTCGACTTCGAACCGTGCCGAAAATATATAACTGCTCTGATATACTCTGGAGTCGGTTCGAGACTGTTAAGGTGTCAGTTCCAAGTTCTAAACTTAAATAAATTCCATTGAAACTTGGTTCAAAACTGATTTCTAAATGCCATTTGAATAAATAACCAATCTTAATTCCTGAAACACTTATCAAATCTATCAGAAACACAATGAATATACTCATGGCTTTTGTTAATCATCAAAATCAATTAATTGGGTAAATAATTTCTCAATAATTTTCCCAACAATCTCTCCCTTTTTTATGATGACAAAAACATTGAGTATATGCATAATCAATTAATGCATGATTATCAAAACATTCTAATTTAAGGTTAAGCTCCCCTTAATGAGATAGCTCCCCCTATGTAGGTGCATATATTGAGTTTCTTGAAAGTTTCATTTAACATTCATATTCAAGTAAGTGTCATTCACTTATAACTTAATATCCTTTCTCCCCTTTGCTTATATATTCAAATGTATGAAATTAATATCCTTTCTCCCCTTTGCTTATATATCAAATGTATAATTAAATTAATATCAAATGCATAATGCATATACGTAAACAACCTTTTCTCCCTTTTTTATAATCAACAAAAAGGTTTAGAAGGCGCATTAAGGCTTAAATTAATATCAATCAAAGGAGTTTGAATAATTCAATCATCAAAATCAAAGGTTAACTCAAAATTCAAGCTTAATATCAAAATTCAAGTATGATATTCATTCAATACTTAAACATTACAACAAAGTGTTCATTTCACTTAAACTTCATTACATCATTCATAAAGTCAAAATACTTCATTACATCATTCATAAAGTCAAAATACAAACTAAACATCAAAGAGTAGGTACATCAAAATGTAAGTCAAACATCAAAAGCTAATAACATCAAAAATTATCAAAATCTAAGAAAATCTAAGAAGCCTCTTGAGTTCTTCTAAAATCTTTCTCATGCCTTCACTTTGTATCTTGATAAAATCATTTAGTCTTCTGTCAATAAAAGTAGATGCAACAGTAATTTTTTCTTATAACTCCTCATTGCACTTGGAATAAGTATCAGAATCTCCTCCAATATCCTTGATCTTCTCAAAAATGTGCTTAAGGTTTATTTTCAAGGCTTCAGATGAGGTTCCAAAGGATAATTCAATTCTGCTTACTTTATCTTCCAAGGAGTAATACATCTCCCTTAAGCTCAAGAGTCTACTATCCAGTTCAATCTTCATTTCTTCTTTATGACAAGCAAGGATTTCTTTTAATTGAACTAACTGAGCATCAGAAAATCCAGTAGAGGTCTGAGTAAAAGAAGTAGGAGCTGGAGCAGGTACTGAGGGTGCAGGACAGCTGGGGCCTGGTGAAGTATGCCTCATTGAAGGCTCTACCTTTGATGTACCATGGGCCACAGTATCCATTTCAGCTGCTCTGTCTTCCAGATTTCCTTTTCTTTCCCAGTTTCCATTGATTTTCACGAAACCCATACGATGCACAGTAGCTAAACTATAATATTCAGTGTGCCTTAAATTCTTCATGGGTTCACTGTCTGAAATAACTGCACTTTGGCTCTGAAATGCTAATGTCAAAACCATGCCAT
Organism: Calamus simplicifolius; assembly: GCA_900491605.1. NCBI lineage: Eukaryota > Viridiplantae > Streptophyta > Magnoliopsida > Arecales > Arecaceae > Calamus > Calamus simplicifolius. Next base: position 156,097 of record UESW01002606.1, read on the forward strand.
AACGCAAAGTAGATCTCTTCTTGTTGCCTGCCTCAGTCATGTACCAAATCATCATACCAGCTAAATTAATTGACTGACCTGTCAGAACACTATCCATGATAATAATGTCTCACTCTGAGACATACTCAAATCTGCCGGTCTTTGGAAATAAAATCCGACCACAAATATTATGCAATAATCTTAGCTCTAGGGGCAACTGGTTTGCCTTAACTTCCTCAAATTTTGTAACATCCCTTCCTAGCATTCTTGATAATGCTCCTAATCTATCACTATGGGAATTTGCTATCAGTCCAATAATAGGTATCTCTAAGAGGTTTTCAAGAATCTCAGAAGTCAGATGAATCCTCTTTCCTCTAACAGAACTTACAAGACCTCCATCTCCTCTTGACAAGTTACAGTAAAATTCTTTAACCAAGGCGGGATAGGTAGGTACATCAATAGAGCAAACTTTCTCCCAGCCTAAATCTTTTATCTGCCGCCTAATAGAAAAGCCCTCTTCTTCAAAGAAATGAAAATCAACCTTTCTTCCCATGGTAATAACATGCCCAGCAAGAGTGTCTACCTAAGGCGAAGAAGGATAGGAAATCGCACTTGGTGTGGATGCAGACGAAGAGGACGAAGAGTTAGTTGAAGGCTGCCACGTCGGACGCCTCACGGTTCTCTTTCTCGTCGTCACCGCTCCAAACACCGATCCCCTACGTTTGGGTGCCATTGGTAGCTAGGGAATGATTAATTTGAGAAATCTTGGATTTTGGGAAGAGTTTGAAAAGGTTTGGAATCGATTGAAATGAGAGAGGAGTCGACTCTGCCCTAGATAAGTCAACCTGGGACCACTTGGAGTCGACTCCTGCAAAGCGAGGTGTCAGCTCCAGATTGCTAACACAGTCAGTGTCCGAAGTGGAGTTGACTCTGGAAAAGTAGGTGTCGGCTTCAAAGTCTCAGACAAAATTGGAGTCGACTCCGATACCAAAAGAGTCGGCTCCAAGATAGTTTCAGGAAAAAAAAAATTAAGAGTTTCAAAGGATTTGAAACTTGTTTGGAAAATCTTCAAATTTTGAATAAATTAACTTTGAAATGTGATGAATTAAGGGGTTCAAATATCTAAATAAATCATCCTTAAAATTATAAGAAAATTAGGAAAAATGATTGAATTCTAGATAATCATTCCTAGGAGATTTAAAATTCATTCCAATGGATTACAAACTCCTAATTCTCCTCTAAGATAACAAAATCTTTCTTCACTTAGGGGTTTTGTAAAAATGTCAGCTATTTGTTCATTAGTACAAACATAAGCAAGACAAATATCATTATTAGCTACATGTTCTCTAATAAAATGATATCTAATTTCAATGTGTTTAGTTCTTGAATGTTGGATTGGATTCTTAGTTAAATTGATTGCACTAGTGTTATCACATCTAATTGATGTTTTATCAAGTGTTATACCATAATCTTCAAGTTGTCGCTTAATTCAAAGGATTTGAGCACAGCAACTTCCAACTGCAACATATTTAGCTTCAGCAGTTGATAATGTAACTAAATTTTATTTTTTGCTAAACCAAGAGATTAAGTTACTTCTTAAAAATTGGCATGCACCACTTGTACTCTTTCTATCCAATTTACAACCAGCATAATCAGAATAAGTATATACAATCAAATTTAATGTTGAGTCTCTAAATACCATAATCCTACATTTTTAGTTCCATTTAGATATCTAAGTATTCTTTTTACTGCAATTAGGTGAGATTCTTTAGGTTCAGATTGATATCGTGCACAAAATATATTGCAAACATGATATCTGGTCTACTAGCTGTTAATAAAGTAGTGAATTGATCATACCTCTATAATATTTTTGATCAACAGCTAACCATCTTTCTTTATCTAACTTGCATGAAGGACTCATTGGTGTTTCGAGAGGTTTGACTTGTTCCATACCAAATTTCTTGAGAATTTCTTTTGTATACTTTGTTTGGTTGATGAAAATTTTCTCTCTTTCTTATTTGATTTGAAGTCCAAAGAAGAACTTGAGTTCTCCCATCATGCTCATTTCGAATTCACCCTACATTAACTTAGCAAATTCTTGACACAAAAGATTGTTAGTAGCACCGAATACAATATCATCTACATAAATTTGTACTACCAATAAATCTTTATCTTTTCTTTTCAAAAATAGGGTTTTATCAACATTTCCTCTAGAAAAATCATTTTCAATTAGAAATTTGCTTAATCTATCATACCAAGCTCTAGGTGCTTATTTTAAACCATATAGTGCTTTGTGTAGTTTAAAAATATGGGTTGAAAATTCATGATCTTCAAAACCTGAGGGTTGTTCTACATAAACTTCATCATTTATAAAACCATTTAAAAATGCACTTTTAACATCCATTTGAAATAAATTAATGTTTATATGACATGCAAATGCAAGTAATAGTCTGATTGCTTCTAATCTAGCTATAGGTGCAAAAGTTTCATCAAAATCAATTCCTTCTTCTTGATTATATCCTTTTGCAACTAATCTAGCTTTATTTCTAATTACTATGCCATTTTTATCTAATTTATTTCTAAATACCCATTTAGATTCTATTACAGAATACCTTTTTTATCAACTAAGGACCATACATTATTCCTAGTAAATTTATTTAATTCTCTTGCATAGCTAACATTCAATTACTATCTTTTTCAGCATCTTCAATAGTTTTGGGTTCTATATGAGACACAAATGCAAGATGATTATTGATGTTCCTCATTGATGATCTAGTTCTTACTCCTTGAGATGGATCACCTATGATTAAATCCTTAGGATGACTATAAGCATATCTCCAATCTCTAGGCAGATCTACATCATTATGAGTAGTATTAATAACATCATTCCTAGGTGAGTCATCATCTTTAGCTTCTTGTTCATAGTCTGAAGATACATCTATATTCAATTTTTTAATATCTCTTTCAAGCAAAATTGTATCTTCCTCATCATCAATCTTTTTAGAACTTGATGCTAAAGATTCATCAAATACTACATGAATTGATTCTTCTACAATTAAATATTTTTGTTAAATACTCTATATGCTTTACTAGATGTTGAATAACCTAAAAATATTCCTTCATCAGGTTTGGCATCAAATTTCTCAAGATTGTCCTTACCATTATTATGAATAAAACATCGACAACCAAATGCATGAAAATAACTAATGTTAGGTTTCTTATTATGCCATAGTTCATAGGGAGTTTTCTTAAGAATTGGCCTAATTAAAGCTCTATTAAGGATGTAACATGCTGTGTTTATAGCTTTCACCCAGAAGTACTTTAGGAGTTGGCTTTCACATAGTATGGTACATGTCATATCTTCTAATGTTCTATTTTCCTTTCTACGACTCCATTTTGTTATGGTGTTCTAGGTGCAGAAAAATTATGATGAATGCCATTTTCAATACAGAAATTTTAAATTGATGATTTTTAAATTTTGTGCCATGATCACTTCTAAGAGACACTATGGTGTTGTTTTTCTCATTTGTGACTTTCTTGAAGAATTTCAAAAATATCGAGAAAGTCTCATCTTTATGAGCCAAAAATAAAACCCAAGTATATCTAGAGTAATCATCTACTATTACAAGACGATATTTCTTTCCTCCTAGACTATGGTTCTAGTAGGTCCAAAAAGGTCCATATAAAGTAGTTCGAGTGGCCTAGTAGTTGAAACAATATTCTTAGATTTAAAAGAATTTCTAGTTTGTTTTCCAAATTGACATGCATCACAAATTTTATTATTTTCAAAATCTAGTTTTAGAAGTCCTTTAACTAAATTCATTCTAATTAATTTTGAAATTAAGTGTGTGCTTGCGTGACCTAATCTACGATGTCATAGCCATCAAATCTCATTAACCTTATCATTATTAGCAATTAAGCAATGGTTACTAGTAGACAAATTGTCTAGATCAATTAAGTACATATTGCCATTTCTATTACCAACAAATATAATGCTATTGTCTATGGGATTAGAAACAGTGCAAATAGAAGCTTCAAAGGAAACTTTGAAACTTTTATCACATAATTGGCTAATGCTAATTAGATTATGCTTTAAACCAACAACATATAAAATATTTTCTATAAAAGTGGATTGAGTTATTTGAATTTTACCAAATCCCATAATTTAGCCTTTGTCATTATCTCCAAAAGTAACAACTCCTCTTTTATCTTCAAAAGTGATAATTGATCTTTGTCACCCGTCATATGTCTTGAGCAGCCACTATCAGGGTACCACTTTTGTTTTGATCCTTTGGCCGCAAGACACTCCTGCAAGATAATCAAATCTTATGTTTAGGTACCCAAGCTTTCTTGGGTCCTTCATGGTTAGTTGCAATAAATATTGTTCCTTTAGGAACCTATATTTTCTTTCCTTTAACCATTAATTTTTATTGGATTTTCTAAAATTGCATTCATATGATTTATGTTCCTTTTGTTATAACAATAACATGAAACATCATTTTTCTTTATAAAGAAATTGTTGACATATTTTTGTTTCATGTGGTTTATATCCTAAACCAGCTTTATCAAATACAACTCTTTGATTACTTAAAAGAAAATTTAATTTTTCTGAGCTATATGTAAATTTATCAACTATAATTTTATGTTTATCAATTTCTTTCTTCAAATTAATATTTTCATTAGAAATTGATTCCTTTTCTTTTAAAATATTTTCATTTTTAGATTTTAGATTTTTAACCTCAAGAATTAGTTCATTTTTCTCTTTGAAAAGATTTAGGTTTTCAGTTTTCAAAGATTTGTTTTTCATTCTCAAAACCTTAAAATCACTAACGAACTCATTGAAAGCATCATATAATTCATCAAATATAAAATCATCATTAGGGGTTTCAGTGCATACCTCATTTTCATCGTTTGCCATGAAGCATATGTTTGCAACCTCTTTTTGTTCTTCTTTAGATGAAGACTCTTCACTATCACTCCATGTTGCAACATAAGCCTTCTTCTTCTTTTGTAACCTTTCTTTAGTTGAGGACATTCAGATCGAAAATGCCCCGGCTTTTTACAATCATAACATGTCAAGGGTTCTTTTTCTTTATCCTTATCCCTTTCTTTTTCTCTTTCTCCTTCCAATTTTATTCCAAACTTTCTCTTGTGGAAGGGTCTCCTTCTTCGCATAAATTTTTTAAATTTCTTAGCTAGGAAAGCTGTCTCATCATCTTCTTCTTCTTCCTCACTGCTGCTTATTTTCATTTCTGCAGCCTTAAGAGCAATGGTTCTTTTCTTTTTAACCTCTTCCTCTTGATGTTGTTTCATTATCAATTCATGGGTCATTAAGGATCCAAGGAGCTCATCCAAAGGTAGAATGTTTAAGTCTTTGGCTTCTTGGATTGCAGTTACTTTTGCTTTCCATGATCTTGGAAGATATCTAAGAATTTTGTGCACCAATTCAGAGTTAGTATAAGTCTTACCAAGACTTTTTAAACCATTAACAATATCAGTGAATCTAGTGTACATGCATGTGATTGATTCAGTTTGTTCCATGCTAAACAATTCATATTTGTGCACTAGAATGTTAATTTTAGATTCTTTTACTTGATTAGTACCCTCATGGGTAACTTCTAGTCTATCCCAAATTTCTTTGGCTGAAATACAAGTAGATATTCTATTGAATTCATTTGCATCCAAAGAACAATATAAAATATTCATGGCTTTTGCATTGAACTGAGCCATTTTCCTATCGTTCTCATTTCAATCCCTTTCGAGCTTAGGAACTATTGAACCATTTATAATGTGTGTGGGTATACTAGGTCCATTTGTAATGACACTCCACAATTCATAATCTAAAGCTTGAATGAAAATTCTCGTTCTTGCTTTCCAATATGAATAGTTAGAGCCATTAAACAAGGGTGGCCTATTAGTGGATTGACCTTTAGCAAAAGATGATCCAGCTTGTGTTGTCATTTGGATCTTTAACTCTTGATCGTTAGATCAACTAGAAATGAGCACAAGCTCTGATACCAATTGTTGGCCCAGATGACAACCCAAGAGGGAGGGGGTGAATTGGATTCTTTAAAAAATTTAACACTTAAAACTTAAAACCAATTTCACAAGGATTAAGTATACTAGTGAAGTGATGCAATAATTTAAAGCACAATGAGAGAGAGAGATAGAGACAAAAGCACGACAAACACAATAAGATTTATAGTGGTTTGGTGTATCCCACACCTACGTCCACTCCCAACCAACTCTTGGGTGCACACTATAATCCACTGATTATAGTTGAGTTATTTTACAAGCTCACAACTCTAACTTGTTATTTTACACGGGGTCACAACGAACCCAGCTAGTTTGCACGGGTTCACCAACACAAAACCCAAACCCAAGCTAAACTAGCTTGTTCCCGAGGTAAACTACATCAACTAATTCAATCCCCCTGATTGAATTAGTAAACATTAAGTCAATTTAATGTTTACAACAATAGAAAGCTCCTTAAATGAGCAAATAAGCAATATAAATAAACAAAGGTAAGAAAAGCCTGATTGAAGCGATGTGGATTTGAGCTTTTCTTCTTTTCCTTTTCTCTTTTGAATGGTTGAGCAAGGATTGAATCATTGAATCTTTAACACAGCTCATTGAGGAAATAGGGCTTTTTCTCTTCTTCCTTTCCCTTTGAAAATCCTTCGAATTTGAACTTTTAGGGCTTTGGATTTCTCTTGAATCTCTCTTGGATTGATAGGCTTGGACTCAGAGATTTTTTTCTTTCTTTTTCACTAAGGATTTCTCTTGATTTTTCTCTCTTTTTCTCGATATTTTTCTATTCTTTTGTTCTTTTTTTCAAACTGACAAATCCTCTTTTTATAGAGTCTTAATCTGATATTAGGTGAGAAAATAGCCGTTACAAAGTACCTTGGATGCTTCCTTATGCAAAGAAAGTTATCCGTTGAGAGTTAGGTGAGAAAATATATCTGTTAGAGTCCGTTCTGACACTTTTGAAAATCGTCCTTAACAGGTTGGAGTCGGCTACAACTTTTCATTTGTCGGCTCTAGATCGTGTTTCCATAAAGAGCAAAAATCAATTCGACGTGGAGTCGGCTCCGACATTGCAAAGTGTCGACTCCCCGCTAACTGGAGTCACCTCCCGAATTCTGATGTGTTGGCTCCAAGAATTGCTCTGAAAAATATAGTCTCTATAACTCAGGTTAGAGTCGGCTCCCTGTTGACCCAATTATTGATTTTGATGATCAACAAAATTATTTGAGTATAACATTTGAAGTTACTAATGATTTTGGTTAAGTTTTTCAGTTTATGATTTGATTTATTAATCAAAATCACAAGACAAATCAAGTTCTAGTTCGAATCTAATGTCAAGGTAAGATTGCAGACATTAGAGTCGACATATGGAATCACAAAGTCGACTTCGAAAATCGTCACAGATTTTAGAGTCGACACCTAGACTGTTAGAGCCGACTCCAACAGAAAGACATAACGTTGGTTTTTCTGGTCATGACTTAGAGTCGACACCTGGACTGTTAGAATCGACTTCAGAGGATTTTTGTGTCGACCCCAGAAAAGTTAGAGACGACTTCAGATCAAGTGGATTGGGGATTTTTGATTTAGAGCCGACTCCAGAAAAGTTAGAGTCGACTTCAGATTGTCAGAAACGACTCCAGAACTGTTAGAATGTCTCTAAACTTTATTTTTATCCTTTTTAATCCCAATGGCTATTACCCTATTTGGTTCTAATCCTTCTTACACTTGTTTCTAACGGATAGTTTTCAACTATTTATGGATTAAGAAGGGTCTATAAGAAGGGATTTTTGTTATATCCGAAAAATAGAGAAATAAGAAAAATAAGAGTGAAATTCATCAGAAAATCAAAAGAGAAAAGAGGGAAGATTCGAAAGGAAAGATTATACTGATTTCCCAATAGAAAAGAGAGAGATTCCTAGCTTTCTTAGTTCCATTTTGAAGAAATCTCAAAAGAAGAAGCAAGCCCTAGTTTTCTGATTTTCTGAGCTTCAAGAGCATACTAAAGGATGATCCACTCAAAAGAAGAGAAGAAGCAAGCCACCAAGATCTGCAAATTAGGCTTTGATTCCTATCTCTTTATTTTTATTCTATCATTGTATATTTGCTCATTGGAGGAGCTCTTGATTTGTAAAATATTATTGTTTGCTGGGTCAATCAGGGGATTGATTCAGTTGAGGCAGTTTGCCTTGTGCAAGCAGTTGCTTGTGTTGTAAGGTTATGTGCTGGTGAGCCTTGAAAACCAGCTAGGTTCATTGTGCACCCGGAAAAACAACAAGTTCGAGTTGTGAGCTTGTGAAACAACTCTGTTGTAATCATATTGATTATAGTGTGGACCCAAGAGGTACTTGGGAGTGGATGTAGGTGCAGGTACACCGAACCACTATAAAATTCTTGTGTTTGCAGTGATTGTTTTCTTGTCTCTAACTCTCTATCTGTGCATACTCTATTTTAATTCATTTACATCTAAGTTTTCACTTCCGCTGGAGGATTGTTTTAAAAAGAGTTTATTTTTGAAAAACCCAATTCACCTCCCTCTTGGGTTGCTATCTGGACCAATAATTGCTATCAGAGCTAGTGCTCATTTGATTTGATCTAACGATCCAGAGTCAAAGATCCACATGGCAGCTCAAACTGGTTCATCTTTTTCCGAAGGCCAATCTACAAATAGACCACCCTTGTTTAATGGCTTAAACTATGGTTATTGGAAGGCTAGAATGAAAATTTTCATTCAAGCACTTGACTATGATTTATGGAGCATTATAGTCAATGGACCACACACACCCACTGCTAGAATTAATGGCATGGAGATTCCTAAACAGGAAACGAAATGGGATGAACATGATAAAAAATTGGCACAACTTAATGCCAAGGCTATGAATGTTTTGTACTGCTCATTAGATGCAAATGAATTCAATCGTATATCTATTTGCATTTCTGCTAAGAAAATCTGGGATAGACTTGAGGTTACCCATGAGGGAACAAATCAAATCAAGGAATCCAAGATTAACATGCTAGTTCATAAGTATGAATTGTTTAAAATGGATGCATGTGAATATTTCTGATATGTTTACAATATTTACTGATATAGTTAATGGTTTAAAAAGTCTTGGTAAATCTTATGATATTCTGATCTTGTGAGGAAGGTTTTGGGTTCCTTGCCTAGGACTTGGGAAGCTAAAGTGACTGCAATACAAGAGGCAAAGGATCTAAGTACCCTACCCCTGGAAGAATTATTGGGATCCTTGATGACTCATGAGCTTCAAGTTAAGCAACATGTTGATGATGATGAGTCAAAGAAGAAGAGGACTATGGCTCTTAAGATTTCTGATATATGGAAGAGCCTCATGAATCTAAAGATGAAAGTGATGATGAGGACATGGCACTCATCACAAGGAAGTTTAAAAGATTCATGAAGAAGAAGAAGTTTGAAAAGAAAAAGCCCTTTGCTAAACAAGATGAGGACAAGGGCAAAGAAAAAGAAGTTATCTGTTTTGAATGCAAGAAGCGGGTCACTTTAAATCTGATTGCCCACAACTAAAGAAAGGCACCCGGAGATTCAAAAAGAAGGCAATGATGGCCACATGGAGTGATTCGGAAAGCTCAAGTTCCGAAGAGGAAGAGAAGAGTGAAATGGTCAATCTATGCTTCATGGCGGATAATGATGAGGTAAGTCCAAGTTTTCTTGATAACTTTACTTTCGATGAGTTACATAGTGCTTTTATGAATTGATGGATGATTTTGCAAAATTAAGTTCAAAGAACAAAGATCTGAAAAATCAAATGCAAAATTTATCTTTAGAAAATGAAAATCATGTTGTAGAAAAAGAACTTTTGATGAAAGAAAATAAAAGCTTGAAAAATGAAGTTGATAGACTTAAACCTATAGTTGATAAATTTACTTTGAGCTCTATCAAACTTAATATGATTTTGGACAATCAAAAAGTTTTTTTTGATAAAGCTGGATTAAGATATAATCCACTTAAAAAGCAAAAATCCTTGAAAAATATTTTTGTACATGCTGAAAAATCATCAAATATTACTTGTTTTAAATGTGGAAACAAAGGACATAAATCTTATGTGTAAAACTCCACATGATAAAAGAAAGATGATTTGGGTTCCTAAAGGAACAATATTTATTGCGTCTAACCATGAAGGACCCAAGAAGGCTTGGGTACCTAAAGTTAAGATATGAATATTTTGCAGGAGTGTCTTGCAGCCATCAGACTGAAAATAAAGTTGTACCTTGATAGTGGTTGCTCAAGACACATGACGGGTGACAAAGATCAATTCATCACCCTTGAATTGAAAAGAGGTGGACTAGTTACTTTTGTGATAATGGTCAAGGCCATATCATGGGTATTGGTAAGATTCAAATTACTCCATCTACTCATATTGATAATGTTTTATATGTTGATGGACTTAAGCATAATTTGATAAGTATTAGCCAACTGTGTGATAAAGGTTTCAAGTTTCCTTTGAAGCTTCTATTTGCACTGTTACTAATCCCATTGATAACAGCATTATTCTTGTTGGTAAACGTTATGGCAATGTGTACTTAATTGATTTGAGTAATTTATCTTCAAGTAATCGTTGCTTAGTTGCTAATAATGCTAAGATGAATGAGATTGGTTGGCTATGGCACCGTAGATTAGGTCATGCAAGCACACATCTAATTTCTAAACTATTGAAAATAGATCTAGTTAAAGGTATTCCTAGCTTAAATTTTGAAAATAATCGCATCTGTGATGCATGTCAATTTGGAAAACAAACAAGAACTTCTTTCAAATCTAAGAATGTTGTTTCAACTACTAGGCCACTAGAGCTACTACACATGGACCTTTTTGGACCTACTAGAACCACAAGTCTAGGAGGAAAGAAATATGGTCTTGTGATAGTAGATGATTACTCTAGATTCACTTGGGTAATGTTTTTGGCTCACAAAGATGAGACTTTCTCAATATTCCTGAAATTCGTTAAGAAAGTCACAAATGAGAAAAATACTACCATAGTGTCTATTAGAAGTGATCATGGAACTGAATTTGAAAATACTTATTTGAAAAATTCTGTTTTGAAAAAGGCATACATCATAATTTTTCAGCACCTAGGACACCACAACAAAATGGAGTTGTAGAAAGAAAGAATAGGACTTTAGAAGACATGGCCCGTACCATGCTATGTGAAAGCCAACTTCCAAAATATTTTTGGATGGAAGCTATAAACACAGCATGTTACATCCTAAATAGAGCCCTGATTAGACCTATCCTTAAGAAGACTCCCTATGAACTATGGCATAATAGGAAACCCAATTTAGGTTATTTTCATGCATTTGGTTGTAAATGCTTTATTCATAACAATGGTAAGGACAATCTTGAAAGTTTGATGCAAAGTCTGATGAAGGTATTTTCCTAGGATATTCTACATAGCAAGGCATATAGAGTATTTAATAAGAAAGCTTAGTTGTAGAAGAATCCATTCATATAGTGTTTGATGAGTCTTTAGCATCAAGTTCAGATAAAATTGATGATGAGGAAGATACATCTTTGATTGAAAGAGATATTGAAAAATTAAATGTATCTTCAGATCAAGAACCTGAAGCTAAGGATGATGACTCACCTAAGGATGATGGTATTGATACTGCTCATAATGATAAAGATCTACCTAGAGATTGGAGATATGCTTATGGTCATCCTAAGGACCTAATCATAGGTGATCCATCTCAAGGTGTAAGGACTAGATCATCAATGAGAATATCAATAATCATCTTGCATTTGTATCTCATATAGAACCTAAAACTATAGAGGAAGCTAAGAAAGATAGTTATTGGATGTTAGCAATGCAGGAAGAGTTAAACCAATTCACTAGGAACCAAGTTTGGACCCTAGTAGAAGACCTAAAACCACCCTATAATAGGATCTAAATGGGTTTTTAGAAATAAATTGGATGAAAATGGCTTAGTAATTAGAAATAAGGCTAGATTAGTTGCAAAAGGATATAATCAGGAAGAAGGTATAGATTTTGATGAAACCTTTGCACCTGTTGTTAGATTAGAAGCCATTAGGCTACTACTTGCATTTGCATGCTGCATCAATTTCAACTTATTTCAAATGGATGTTAAAAGTGCATTTTTAAATGGTTTTATAAATGAGGAAGTTTATGTTGAACAACCTCCTGGTTTTGAAGATCATGAATTTCCAAACCACGTCTTCAAATTACACAAAGCACTTTATGGTTTAAAGCAAGCACCTAGAGCTTGGTATGATAGATTAAGTAAATTTTTGATTGAAAATTTTTCTAGAGGAAATGTTGATAAAACTTTGTTTTTAAAAAGAAAAGAAAAGGATTTATTAATTGTTCAAATTTATGTTGATGACATTGTATTTGGTGCTACTAACAATCTCCTTTGTCAAGAATTTGCTAAGTTAATGCAGGGAGAATTCGAGATGAGCATGATGGGAGAACTCAACTTCTTCCTTGGACTTCAAATCAAACAAGAGAAAGCGGGGATTTTCATCAACCAAACAAAGTACACAAAGGAAATACTCAAGAAGTTTGGTATGGAATTGCTAAACCTCTTGGTACGCCAATGAGTCCCTCATGCAAGCTGGACAAGGATGAAGAAGGTAAGAAAGTAGATCAGAAGCATTACAGAGGTATGATCGGATCACTTCTTTACTTAACTGCAAGTAGGCCAGATATTATGTTTTCTGTTTGCTATGTGCAAGATATCAATCTAATCCTAAAGAATCACATTTATTTGCTGTTAAAAGAATCTTTAGATACTTAAATGGAACTAAAAATGTAGGATTATGGTATTCTAGAGACTCAACCTTAAAATTGATTGCTTATTCTGATTCTGATTATGCTGGTTGTAAATTAGATAGAAGAGTACAAGTGGTGCATGCCAACTTTTAGGAAGTAACTTAATCTCTTGGTTTAGCAAGAAGCAAAATTCGGTTGCATTATCCACTGCTGAGCAGAGTATGTTGCAGCTGGAAGTTGCTGTGCTCAAATCCTTTGGATTAAGCGACAACTTGAAGATTATGGTATCACACTTGATAAAATTCCTATTAATGTGATAACACTAGTGCAATCAATCTAACTAAGAATCCAATTCAACATTCTAGAACTAAACACATAGAAATTAGACATCACTTTATTAGAGAACATGTTTCCAACAATGATGTTTGTCTTGAATATGTTAATACTAATGATCAATTAGCTGATATTTTTACCAAACCTTTGAGTGAGGAAAGATTTTGTTATCTTAGAGGAGAATTAGGAGTTTGTGATCCTTTAGAATGATTTTCTGAAACTCTTAAGGACAACAACTATCTAGACTTCATCAATTTCTTGAAAATCCTCTATGTTCACTAAGGAAATTTATCTAGAAATTGATTCATTGTTTCTCCAATTATTAAGGGACACTTGTCTAGACACTACAAGGGGAAAAAATATTGCGACGCCCAAATGCGTCGCTAATGCGTCGGTAAACATGGTATTGCGACGCAATAGCGACGCAATGATGGCGTCGCTCAGATGTTTGTCGCAATCTCAATTTATTGCAATTGCATCGTGGCATAGCGACTCTCTGCGATGCAACAATGCGTCGCAATATTGTGACGCAACCAAATGCGTCGCTAAATTTAAAACTAATTTTTATATTTAAAATTATTATTAAATATTGCGACGCATTCAATTGCATCGCAATATTTAATAATAATTTTTTAGATATAGCAATGCAATTTGAGTCGCTAATGCGTCACTAATATTTTTTTTAAATATTGCGACGCCAGGTCATTGCATCGTAATTTTTAATAATAATATTTTAGATATAATAGCGACGCAATTTGAGTTGCTAATGTGTCGCTAATAAATTTTTTTTTAAATTATTGCGACACCAGGTCATTGCATCGCAATATTTAATAAAAATATTTTAAAAATATTAGCAATGCAATTTCAGTCGCTAATGCATCGCTAATTAATTTTTTTTAAAAAAATAAAATATTAAAAATTAAAACGGTTAATATAATTTTGTTACATTTAAATATTGATCGAAACATTCTTCACTCATATTGATCCAAACAATAATCATTCAATTTCCAAAAAATTAATATATTAAAATTTTGAAGTTTTCATGTACAACATATAAAAAGAAAAAAAAAATACATCAAGAATCTGAGCGATAACGTGGAGGCTGGAGACCCTGCGACAAGCGGCTAACCATATCCTGCAAATGACGCATCTGATCTCGCACATCTGCAAGCTCCTGATCCCGCCTCGCATACGCTGCTCGAACTCGTGCTCAACCTCCTGACAAACGTCCTGCCGAACCTCCTCCGCAATAGATCTCGAATGTCATCTAAACGCTCGGCAGGAATATCACCAGAATATCGCGAGCTGGAGGCCTGATGGGGAAAATATGTAGAAGCTCTAGTGCCCAGACCATAGACCCTTCGGTCTCGCGGCTGGGCACCAACAGCCTCCAAAAACACGTCGACTCTCCTCTGCTGAGAGTTCGACGGGCGTCTCCCCATCAGTGGAGTCGACCTGCGATGCCTGGGAGTAAAGCTCCTCGACTCGTGTCTTTGAATTATAAAATCAACAATAAATGAATTCATAAATTTCTTGAAATAAAATTTTAGAAATTAAACAGATACTACATAAAGCTAATTTCTTACCGCAACCTCCCATGATCGCATGTCGACCCAGGAACCGTTTCTCCTGGTGTGTGTCGCCCTGAATAGACGAAACTCACCAGGATCTCCGCCCTCCTGCTCAGACTATAATAATAAAAAAATTGATATTAATACAAATATTTGTAAATAACTAAATTAGTAATTAAATTATTTATATTTTCTTACCATACGGCGTCTGTGCTCCTGAATCGAAATGGAGCCCGAAGTATGGCGGGAGAGACCCGTGCCAGGACCGCCCTTCTCGGATCGGTGGTTCGTGCTGGCTGATGCGGACCTCCTGCGCCAGCCATCGGACTGCCAGGCCTGCTGCCACTCATGCCAAATACCCTCTGGTACATGCGCAGGACGCTGACCCGATGACCTCCAACGATGAAGCATGTCGGAGTATCGGCGTCGTAAGAGCCTCCCATGCTGCCCTAATGGCATCATGGCTGGCAGGGTCCCACGTAAACTTTTTCTGCATTAAAATAAACAGTTAGTTTCTGAATTTATTAAGATTAAGAAATTTTATATCAGTGATAAATTGTATTTAATAAGTTTACCTGAAACTCAGAAAAATAAAACTCCCTCGTGGCTGGCGATACGTGGCGCCAATCGTAGCCACTGGGATCTGCACGCCTCTGAAAAGGCGCTGATGTGGCTGGATACATGATGCTGCTCAATAAATCTGTTAAAAAATGCATGTTTATAAGTAATGACTTAAAAACATTNTCAATTTGTCAAGAGGTGATGGTGGGATCGTAAGCTCTGTTAGAGGTAAAAGAATCCACCTTACTTTTCAAAAATTAGGATATCTTCTAAGCATTCCAATCATCGGATTAGCAGCAGATGTTCACAGTGAGAGGGCAGATGCTCTGTCAAGAATGTTAGGGAGAGAAGTAACAAATTGAAGAGGTTAGGGCTAACCAATTGCCCTTGGAGTTGAGGTTGCTTCATAATATTTGCAGCAGAATTTTATTTCCTAAGACCGGACGATTTGAGTATGTCTCGGAGCGAGACATAGTGGTGATGGATAGTGTGTTGACTAGTCAACCCATAAACCTTGCTGCAATTATGATTTTCTATATGGCCGAGGCTGGAGGAAAAAGGAGATCTTCCTACCCTACGGCATGATTTTGACTATGGTTTTCAGGAGCCAAGGAGTTGTGATTTTGGATAATGAGCCTTCCAAGAACCTTAGGCATACTGATTACTATAGTTTGGCTATAGTTCATCGGATGGGATTTGTGAAGATCAATGGACAATGGGAGAGGAAAGGCAGTTTGGATGTGAGAGCCACTGAATTGAGGTCTTCAGCACCTTTTGAGGCTGGTCCGTCTGTGAGGATTCCTTCTCCATAGCCTGACAGTCCTGCTCCGCTTCTGCTTCTGCTCCTGCTCCAGTTCCGATACCTCCATCTACTTCATCAGTCGGATTTCAGACATTCAATTGGAGCAACTTAAAAGTCTACTTGCTGCTCAGAAGGATGAAATGAAGACTGAGTTTGACAGTCACTTTATGAATTTAAAAGAGACTCTTTATTCTTTAGATGATCGCATTAGTAAGATTGAGTCCACTCATAGCTTATCTGCTGAATCCTTAACGACTGATCTAAAGAACATATTTGAAGAACTTAAGGATATTTATGGAGACTCTGAAACCTACTCAAGATGCAATGCTGAACTTCAAGATAAAATCATGACTGCATGCTCATTTGTTGATAGAAGATTGAAAGAATTTGTAGCAACTCAGAGTGATGGGATGTGAAAGATTTTAGAACGTTTACAAAGGATTATTAGAACTAATCTGTGATTATCATGTAATGAAGTACAGTTTTTTGATTCAATGAAGTGTAAGCTTTGTAATGATGTTTTATCTTAATGTAATGATGTATAGTTGATGTTTGACAAAGTTCAGTTTCACTTTATAATACCTGACTTTTTGATGTAATGAAATTATCTTTTGATCTATCAATGTTATCATTTACTCTTCTTAATCTTTTTGTTGATTACAAAAAGACGGAGAAAGTTATGTCGTATATGCATTGATTAGTTATGCTTGATTGGTATTTGATTGGTATTAAATTATTTTGGATATGCAAGCTTAAGTGAAAATTGATATAACTGAATTTTAGAAGCAAAAGGAAGAACAATTGTTAAATTGAACTTCATAGGGGGAGCTACCTTATTCAGGGGGAGCTTACATGTGAGGATCACATCTTTGAAAACTTTGATTTGAGAATCCTATGCATATACTCAATGTTTTTATAATCATCAAAAAGGGGGAGATTGTTGACCCAATTATTGATTTTGATGATTAATAAAGGAATTGAGTATATTCATTATGTTACTAATAAATTTAACAAGTGTTTCAGGGCTTAAAAATATTTATTTAATCAAAAAGCATCAATAAACGCATTTTGAATCAAGTGCCAAAGGTAAGTCTCAAAATTTAGAGCCTGGAGTCGACACCTAGAAAGTCTGGAGCCGACCCCATGGCCAATCAAATGTCTTTCTGATTTTTGATACGGTCCGGAGCCGAGACCCAGAGTTTCGGAGCCGAGACCCAGAGTTTCGGAGTCGACACTTACAGTGTCTAGAGCCGACTCCAACACGGGGATAGAACGCGTGATTTTTGACTACCTTGGAGCCGACACTTACAGTCTCTTGGAGCCGACACCTGAACATGGCGAGCCGACACTTTACTTTTTCGGAGCCGACTCCTCAAAGAGCTCAGAACTTTCTATTTTGGATACACGTCTTGGAGCTGACACCTAAAAAGTTGGAGCCGACTCCAACCTGTCAGAAACGGATTTTTAAATTGCCAGATCAGCTCAAACGGTAATATTTTTTTACCTAACCCTAATGGCTATATTTCATGTATGGAAAAACTTTCCAGGTACATCCCAACGGCTAGTTCATACCAAAAAACGCATTAAACGGAATCTATAAAAGGGGGAAGAGCGTTCGTTTTGAAAAGAAAAAAATAGAGAAGAAAAAATGGAAAAATAGAGAAATCATAGTGAAAAAAATCCAAGAGGTCTTGAGCAAGAAATCAAGAGAAAAGAATCCACATTCAAATTCTTCTACTCCAAAAAGCTCAAAGAGAAATCTAAGGCGCTTCAACTTAAAAAATCGGAGGATTTTCCAAAAGCTCTGTTTTTGTGATTTCCCAACTTCTCATCTGCAACATCTGTGAAGAATCGGAGCTGAGGCTTGATTCAACATCTCAAAAGAGAAGAGGAAAAGAAGAAAAGCTCAAATCCAATCATTTCAAATCAGGCTTTTCTAAACTTGTTTATTTACTTTGAATATTTGCTCATTAAGGAGCTGTGTGATTTTGTAAACATTATTCTTTCTTGTTTTTGCTAGTTCAATCAGGGGGATTGAATTAGTGGAGGTGGTATAACTCGAGACAAGCTAGATAAGCTTGTGTTTGGGTTTTGTGCTGGTGAGCCCGGAAAACCAGCTGGGTTCGTGTGATCCTTGGCAAACAATAAGTTTTGAGTTGTGATCTTGTAAAACAACTCAGCTGTAATCGAGTTGATTATAGTGTGGACCCAAGTGGAACTTGGGAGTGGACGTAGGTGTTGGATACACCGAACCACTATAAATTCTTATGTTTGTCGTGCTTTAATTGTCTCTCTCTCTATCTCTTCATTTGTGATTGAAATTTATTCTGCACTTAATTATTTCAAAGCCAATAGTTTTAAAAAGGTTAAAAATTTTAGAACCCAATTCACCCCCCCCTCTTGGGTTGCCATATGGGCCAACACTCCCCGACCACGGGGGTCTCCAAGTGAACCGACACTGTTCTCTCGCCATCGTCGGACAAAATGACAACAGGTGGGGAGGAAATTTTAGCGCCTCCCCGAAACCCCTGCGGTGTCTTGATCCTCGCCTCCTGACAGACCCTCCTCCGGCGCCGAAAGATCATGCACCGCCAGAACTTCGATACTTCCGGCCCGCGGCGACGAGGAGCGCCGATCATCACATCTCTCCTGATCCCCCTGGATGGGAGCCGGAAGGGCGAGACCTCTTCTCGGCCCTATGCTTGCTGCTGGAGCCGGATCTCCTGCGGTGCTTGCCCAGCTCCTCCCTCATCTGATCTACGAACGCCGACCTTTCGGCTGTAGAGGCAATAAGATTCGCCCATTAGTTCGCACAAAAACCAAAGATGGAATCACAGTAAGCTATTGGCTACGAAGTGATACTCACCACGAGGATCTACAGGGCTCAATCCGGCCGCGAAGAGAGCGTCCTCCGATAGAAGGCACTGGCTGGAAGCGCTCGACTGCCGCGTAACACGATCAAATCTCTTTTCTCCTGCTCGGTTAACTCCGGTGCGCTTCTGGATCCTTTACGTATTGTCCCCACACCGAGGGAAATCCGAGCCAATATTTCCCTTGACTATAAAGAATCGCGATTTCCATTCCTTTATAGACGACGGGTTATCCGAAATCATCTTGAAGGACCTCGGGGACCGATGTAAGGCCACTCTGAGGCCCTCCGGAGACCAGATTGTAGCACACCCTGAACATCGGAAGGGTCGCGGTCACCTCGACATGCCTGCACAACGAGATGAATCCGATGAGGTTGCGCCAGCTGTTGGGAGCCACCATGGTGAAGCATATATTGTAGAACCTCATCACCTCCCGCACCAGCGATGAAGAGGAAACCTGAGACCTGTCCTCAAACTTTCCTCATAGCAGATGCTCCGTCCCCTAATCTGGATGTCACCGAGCAACAAGGTGACATCCTGGGGAATCTTGTACAGGCGGCGTATCCGTTCCAGATCCGCCAGGGTCACCTCCGAAGCCTGATCACTCGGACTCACCATGTTTCGATCTGAAGAGGCACTGAGCAAGGTCGCTGAGAAAACGGGAGACGAAGTTCTCTAAGGGAAAGCCAAAGAGCGCTACAAATAGGGATGGCGCTGCCACGACTCCATTTTTCCCAAAAGAAACCGCTCAGGGAGAAGATAAGGCGTCTCAACCAAGACGTCCGGAACCGCCACTACAGGCCGTGAAGATCGAGATCTCCCACGTGGCACTTCCCCAACTCTTACCTTCACTCCTAAGGAATGGTGGATCCACCTCGAGAAGGCAAGACGGCCACGCCGCATTAATTAGGGCATCATTGCGTAGGCTGTCAAATACAGATCCCCCCATTCGGATTGCACCACTTAAGTCTATACTCCCTACGCCCAAACCTACGCTTCGAACTAGGGAGTGGGGGGCATGTGTTGAGGGTAAAGTTGCCATTGCGTTGATAACCGTGCGAAGGGGCTAAGCTCAGCCCCGTCCTCCATCCGCTACATTGCGCCCTCGAAGAACGAGTTGACTGGTATGGTCCGGCAGGGCGAGCAACCCATAGCTCGGCTTCCCCGAGCCATCCATAGCTCGGTTTTCCCGAGCAACTCATAGCTCGGTTCCTCCGAGCAACCCATAGCTCGGTTTCCCCGAGCAACCCATAGCTCGGTTTACTCGAGTAATCCATAGCTCGGTTTCCCCGAGCAACCCATAGCTCGGTTTCCCAGAGCAACCATAGCTCGGCTCCCCCGAGCAACTCATAGCTCGGTTCCCCCGAGTAACCCCCGAGTAACCCATAGCTCAGCTTCCCCGAGCAACTCATAGCTCGGTTCCCCCGAGCAACCCTCGAGCGATCCATGGCTCGACATGCACCTTCGCGGAACCTGACGTGGGAGAGCCCAGGTCTAGTGTAACATAATCCCAAACAAGGAATCATATCAAGGAGTGGTCTAGGATCTACAATAACGGCCTAGGACCTACGCAGTCATCAGATCTCAGGCCATCAAGAGCTCTCCCAGCCGTCGATCCTCCAACGGACAAGATACGGATCCCACCGGCTTCACAACAGCTTGATTCGAATCATCTCCGTATCCCAACAACCTTCGAACCTTCCAGAAGGCGCTCAAGATTCAGGTGATTGCCTATAAATGCGACACTCCCAGATTCTCTCAGGTACGCGCACACGAGCCCCCGCATACAGCTCCTGGCTTACTCTCACTCTGACTCTCTCTCTTTCACTGCTCATCCTTCTCCTTCTCCGCCGTCGGTGCTCCCACGAGCTCCCGATTGGCCGCCCCTGGAGGGACTCCCCAGAGAGATCCTTCTCCTCATTTCTATTGATCGTCGATCCCCACTGACTTGAGCGTCGGAGGGTCTTCCGCGGAGGGCCACCCCCAACGCCTCTCGCGTGAGGACTTCTGTGCAGGTCCACCCAGGAGGAAGCCCGATCAGGAGACCAATCGCGCCCGAATCGGAGGACAGATCCCGACGGCAACAGATACCTTCTTATTGTTATTCACTAGATATTTAAAAGTTGCTTTTAAAGTTTTTTTTATATAAATTATTATTAATTTTAATCATTTTAATTTTATAAAATTGATTAAATAAATTTACTTCAATGATATGAATAATATGCGTGCACTATTGATTAAAAAGTGCTTCATACGACTTGAACTTATATTAACATTTATTAGCTAATATGATCAATAGTTTGTATGGTCTTAAAGCGTAACAGTGACTCGTAATGAAAGAATCTATTAAGATTTTTTTATAAATAGGATAGGTTTCATTTTTTTTCTTATATCATAATTGGTATTTTCATTGAAAACATTGCCTGAAGAAGAAGCAAAAGGAGAAAGATGTAAACTAAGGTTTTCATGGTGAATGCTTCGTTAATTTAGTTGTATAAATCAAATCCAATGGGATAAAATATAATAATACATTTATTTTATTACTAATTGGTATTCAAAATTTTACATATGTAATTTTTGAAAATTTTTATAGTCCGTGTTCTCACATATTCAATGAAATGGCGTATATGAACAATCTATCATGTATGTGTTACTTTTATTTAGATGTTTGTCATGAATATATCTTTTTAATGGATCATATTCATTAGGCAAAATTTCATTTTCTTTTCATAAAATGAATGAATGATTTTAAATGAATATCATGCAAACACGATTTTCTTTTGCAAAACTTCTTCTTTCATTGAGTTAAGTCGGTATAGAATCATTGAATAAAAAAAAATATAGAGAAAAACTTCTTTTTCTTGGAATCCCCGAATTTCTCTAGATTGAACTATGTTTATATTTCTTTCATTTCAAAAAAATATGGTTTGCTTTTAGTTAGAGATTTCAACCTAATCAGCACTAAATAGTTTATATAAAATTATCTCTATCCTTATCAATCTCTCATTAAGAAATCGATCATAAGACTATTTCAATAGGGCTAACCTTCCCTACTTGCTTGATATCGAACGTTTGTGCTGACACTTGGGCTTACCTCCTTTCTTCCTTTATTGATAGAAAATTTTTAATTAGCATTCATTAGAGGTAAATCGATTATTGAGAACTTCTTAATAGCCCACGAGGTGATTGATCACTACAGAAAATCTAGAGCTAAAGGAGTGATTTGCAAAGTAGATTTCAAAAAGCTTTCGATTATGTTAACTAGATTTTCTCAGTTCTCTCTTGACAGCTAGAGGCTTCCTTTCAAGGTTGATTGGTTGGATCCAGGCCTTGTTATCCTTATCGTAGATTGCCCCTCTCATTAATGGTAAGTTGGGCTACTGGATTAAATGCAGAAAGGGGCTTCGCTAAGGACCCTCTCTCCTCATCTTTAATCATATTAGTGGTAGCTATTTTGTTAAAGCTTCTTAATAAAGCTTTCAAGCAGAGGATCATCGAAGGAATAGCGTTCCATCCCTGCTTTAAATGCATTTCTAACCTACACTTTACAAATGACATTTTCTTATTCTATGCTGCCAAGAACTCTTTCTTAATGTCCCTGAAGGCCATTTTATTAGGGTTTGAAGGTATAACTAGGCTTAAGGAAAACTTTCTTAAAAGTTTCAAAATAAGCCTTAATTCTTCTAACTCTAATAAAAAAAAAATTGCTTCTTTTTTGAACTGCAAAAGAGGTACTCTTTCATTCACTTATTTTGGCCTTCCTTTTAGTGACCGCAAAGTGCTTAAGTAATATTAAATGCCTCTTGTTGAAAGAATTCAAGCTTTGTTAGCTTTTGGAAGGAAAATTATTGTCTTTGTGGGTTAGACTAACTCTAATTAATGCAGTGCTCTCTTTCTTCCTTCTTATTTTATGTCTGTTTTTAAAATTTTAAAATGGGTTTATGGTAAAATTGATCAATTTAGAAAAGCTTTTCTTTGTAAAGAAAGAACAACATTCATGGCTTCAATTACTTAGTGAACTGGAAGACGGTGTCGAAATCCAAACAAGAAGGGGGTCTTGGGATCAAGAACATGTAACCTTTCAATAAGGCAGCATTGGTGAAATGGGTTTGGATATTGATCTTCCCAATCAAAAGAGGCTTTGGAAGATGCATATTAAGTAAGCCTATTACTCTAAAAAGAGATTTGGAATTACATCCAAAAAGCAAACCGCCCTATTCTCTTTGGTTTGGAAAGGATCAACCAAAATCTTAGTGGATTTTGAAATCGTACCATTGTTACTTTAGGAGTTGGATCGGATATTAGATTCTGAAAAGATTCTTAGGTTGGAAGGACTCTTTTTTTTTTTCTTCTCCCTCTTTCCTCTAATTTATATAGTAGCAAGGTTAAAACTAATGCATTGTATTAGCCTTCTGGAATCAAAGATTTCAACAATGGACCATCAAACTTTCAGGCCCCTTTTGCAGTAGCAACACTCTTAGTTTAAGGATTGGAGGATATGTCCTTAGTGAGACCTTCAGGAATCCAATTACCCAACGTACGGATTATCAAGAAATGAAACTTATTTCATAAATTCTTTTTATAAATTTCTAAATTGAAGAGTGTTATGGCCTTATTATAAACTCATGTACAAAATGGCTATTATGAGAAGATCAAAATCTTTACTTGGTTGGCATTAGAGTTAGACTCCATGCGAGTCATAGGCTGCAAGAAAAGGTGATCAGCTAGCTCTCAAGGTGCTGTATGTATGATGTTCCCTCTCAAACGGTCTCTCATCTTCTCCTACCATTTTTATTTACATCTGTTGCTGCTGAAATCTGTCCTCCATTCGGGCGCGATCGGACTTCAGGATGGGCTCCCTCCTGGCGGACCGCAAAACAGTCCTCACGCAGAGGCGTTGGGGTGGCCCTCCGCGGAAGACCCTCCGACGCTCAAGTCAGCGGGGATCATCAATCAACAAATGTGAGGAGAAGGCTCTCGCTGAAGAGTCTCTCCAGGATGGCCTTTCGAGAGCTCTGAGCAGAACATTAATGGCAGTAAGGGGTGAGCAGAGGTAGAAGGAGAGTGGACTAGTAAGCAAGTAGCATACCTAAGAAGTCGGAAGATGGTTCTATATATAGAGGATCACCTGATTCCTTGGGGGCGTTGTGGGTCCGAAAGCCGTTAGGATTGAATCCAGTTTGTTATGATGTCAGTAAGATTCGTATCTTGTTAGTTAAAGGATTGACGGCTGGGAAAGCTGGTTGATGTCTTGAGATTCGGAGATGGTGTAGGCTCTAGGGCTCTAGGCCACTCTCGGGTATGATTTTTGTTAAACTCTCCGCGCCGGATTCCGCAGAGGTGCTTAAGTTTCCAGGTCTGGCCGGGGCATAAGGATAGCTCGGCTGGCGGGGCACGGTGAATAGGAATAGCTCGGCGGAGGTCGAGAGACAGGGATAGCTCGGCTGAGGCCGAGAGATGTCAATAGCTCGGCTGAGGCCGAAGATCTTATCCAAGCCTTGGGAATCCTTGGCTTGCCGAGGGGTTAAAGCGCCTCGACCCACTGGGGCTGATTCATCTCTAACGAGTATTGCATAACAAGTGGGAGTCAGGCTGATCCTAACCCCTTGCACGATTATTAATGCAACGGTGATTTTATCCCTCAACATATGCCCCCCACTCCCTAGTTCAAAGCGTAGGTTCGGGCGTAGGGAGTATAACTCCAGGTGGCATGATCTGAATGGAGGGGTCTGGATTTGACAGCATTGCGTAATGATGCCCTAATTAATGCCGCACGGCCGCCATGCCTTTACGAGATGAATCTGTCGTTTCTTAGGGGCAAAGGTTGGGGAAACGCCACGTATCAAATTCTGATTTTCACAGCGCCCACGATGGCGGTTCCGGTGTCTTGATTAAAATGTCTTATCTTCTCTTCGAGGCGGTTACCTTTGGGGAGAAACAAAGTCGTAACAGCGCCATTTCCGTTCGCAGCGCTCTTTTGTTTCTTCTTGGAAAATCTTGTTCCCTGTTTCCTTTGTAACCTCGCTCGGCGTTTCTTTCAACCAACAGCATGGTGAGGCCTAGCGACATGGTTTCAAAGATTGTTGCTGAGGATTTGGGAGAATATGCCAGAAATATGGCATTCCCTCGGATGTCATTTTGCGGCTGCCGGAGCCGAGCATAGGATCTCGCAAGAGCTGGAGGGCGGGATCTTTCTTTACGAAGATAGCCTGAAGGCAGGCCTCCGGTTTCCCCTTCATCCCTTAGCGAAGAGATCATGAGGTTTTATAACATCTGCCCGACAATGGTGGCTCCTAATAGCTGGCGGAGTATCATCGGGTTTATCTCGATGTGTAACGGGTTCAGGTAACAGCAACTTTGTCCCTGTTCCATATTTGTTACCATCTGATGTTCGGGAGGAGCTCGGAGTGGTCCTATATCGGACCTCGGAGGTCTTTCAGGACGATCATGGATAAACCGTCGTCCATAAAGGAATGGAAGGTTCGATTCTTTATCGCCGAAGGGAACATCGGTTTCGGATTCCCGTGGGGATGGGGAAACCCTGTTAGGGATATGGAAATGCATCCAGCCTTATCCGAACAGGAGAAGGAGGACCTAGGGGTCCTTCTTGACGGTCGAGTTTTATCGGCTAACGTCTTACTATCGGAGGAGGCTCTTTTCGCCGCCGGGCTTAGCCCCGTCGACATACAAGCAAGTCTTTTTCTTTCTCCCTTCCATTGATTTCATTCGAGCGAGTATATCTCGGTCTGATTGTTTGCCTACTACGCTCGTAGCCAAGAGATCTGCGCTGGAGGGCCACATAAAGAAGGAGTTGGGCAAGCGCCCGAGAGAGGCCAGTAGTGGTGAAAGACGCAAGCCTGAGAAGAGGGTTCATCTTTCTGAAGAGCGCTTGCCGAAGATAGTGGACAGAAAAGAGAATGTGGGAGCGCCAGTGATGAGAGAGGGGTCCTCTCAGTTGGGGGAAGAGGCAATAGCCATGACGAGGAGCAGAGAGCGAAGGAGGATCCAGAGAGGGTTGCCGAGATCCCTTGCCCTTTGGTGGTGGAGATAGTGGATAGCCCGGACGAGGCTCCATCAGAAGTTCAGGGTGAGCCTACCATTGAAGGGCCTTCCTCGAAGGGATTAAAGGGTGGTGACGTTGGGCCAACGGTAATGGAGGCTCGGAAGGAGTTTTATGCTGGAGAGCTTCCTCCTGAGGAGGTAGAGGAGCTGGTGAACAGGTTGAGGCTTCGGTGGAGCCCGGGGGGAGGAGAAGGCGCCAGTGATTGAATAAGGACCTTTGGGTGAAGAAAGGGGACAGGATGATAACCTTCCAGCTGAAGCTTCTCCCACTGAAGCCTCGGGAACATTGATGCCTGGGCTAGCCGAGGTATCCGATGAGTCGCAGCCAGACTTCTGCTGAAGGAGGCTAGAGATTGAAGGCTTCTCAGTCTAAGGTTGCCCGGACTGATCCCTCAGATGGGCAGCCTGGTAGTTTGGACCCGGCTGTCGAGGAGGCATTCTCTGCTCTGATGAGGTCGGCATTGTATCCGAGCGCAGGTCCCTTGATGAACGAGTTTGTAGACTTGGATCTTATCGACGCCGCATTCGGTCAGCGGAATGTGGTGAAGGATGTTCATCTTCTCCCTGAAATCAATAATTCCACCCTCATGGAGTTAGCTAGGTCTTACACCTCCCGGGTGAGTTGCTATTCTAGAGCAGTAGGTGCTTTCTGTTAATTTGATCATGCTTTCTTATTTGGGTTTTGTTTCACAGAGCGCTCTGATCACTAGGGCACTGTGCTGGCGCTTGAGCCTGGTGACAGGACTAACGTCCAGGCCAAGAGAGTCAGTACTGAGCTCCGATTGCGAGCAGAGGCGTCTGATAAATTTGAGCGAGTTCTGGACTCTGCCAACAAGAACTTGGCAAGGGCGAGGGGATTGCATCAGGCCGCCCTCGACGACGCATCCAAATTAAGGCTCGAAGTTAAGGAGCTATGTGGGCTTCGAGCGAGGTACGATGAAGTATGCTCAGAGTTATCACAGGTCACATCCAGATATGCTGAAGAAATGGAAACTGCTAGAAGCAGTTTGACGAAAGTCGAGACAAGCTGAGGAGAGAAGCTGCCAAGGAGAAGAATCGCCTGAACAGAATGTCTGACGAGTCAGAGGAGAAGGTCCGGCAGCTAAATCATTGCATTGTTGCCAGGGATGACAGGATCAGATGGCATCAGGAGAAAATGGCCAAGCTTGATAACGAGCTCTCCTAGTCCAGGGAAGAAACTAACAGCAGGCAGTTGAAGATCAATGACCTCAAGGACAGGGTCAAGCAGGTTAAGGCCGACAAGCTGAGGGCCTTCGCGGTCGAGGAATTGACCAGGAGATTAGCTCGACAGGAGGAGGTATGATATCATCTTTTTAATCTTTCCATCGGCTCACTGTTGCATCAGCTAACCCTGTGTTTGCAGATGGAGAAGGCAAATTAGAGGGCCGAAGCCAATTAGAGACCCTGTAAGGGGAACTGTCGTCGAGTCGACAGAGGAACTCAGAGCTCAAAGGGCGGGCCGCCGAGACTAAGGAGTAAATCGCCTCACTCCGGAGCCAAGTTGTCAAGGCTGAAAGGCATCTCGCCATAATTTGGGGCGAACAAGATGCGACTTGTGCCGAGGCTTTTCAGCTTGGCACGGAGGAGGTCCGAACCAGAATATCTCGGGAGCACCCGGAATGGGACCTCTCCTTTTTGGATGTTGAACCCTTTGAGGCCTGTACCCCAGGGGCTGAAGAAGTCGAGTATGAAAATATCTCAGACATCAATCTTGACGCTATTTTGGGCTCTAGCGAGGCCGCGGCTCCCGAAGGATACTCCAAGCTTGCCGCGAAGGAACACGACTTTCGAAGTGGGCGAAACAAGCCAAGCTTCCCCAAATGTTGCCGAGGATACCGCTGGGACTGATCCAGCCCCTGATCCTTGAGGGTCGCTTGTGTATTTTTTGCTTTTCAGATTTGTAGTATGGTTGAAATTTCTGATGAACGGTTTTTTTTCGCCTCTATTTGCTCGTCTTTTTGGCTGATCTTTTACCTTAAGTTTTCCTCCGACTGCGAACGGATTATAACTCATTTGCGCTCTTAGGTCGGTTGAATTCGGGCTAGAATAAATGTCTCGGTCGAGGCCGAGGTATAAAATGACCCGGCGCTGCCGAGGAATATAATTCTGGTCTCGCTCGGAGCGGGTAAGGGAGTTTGCCCTGCCGAAGTATCGGATAGCTAGACTTGAAATGGTCGAGAATCGTAGGGGTATCCTGGTTAGAGCCGAGGTTAGATAGTTTGGCTCGCTCGAAGTGGAGAAATGGGCATGTTTTCAGCCGAGGCATACGTAGTGGCTTTTAAAGAGTACTCCGCCCTTGTCAGGGGCATTTACTTCGTTGGCCTTTTCCAATGCAGGTCCTTTTAGCGTACGTGACAAGCAATCGATCGCCATTGGATGGTGTCATTTTCGGAGGGGATTTCCCAGGCCTGCCCATCCCAACGACATGCAGCCGATCTCATGCATTTAAGGTTTTTGATTCGAGATTAGGGGAGATCCCTTGCCTTTTTCATGGCTTGGGAAACTCATTTGGCGCTCCGGAAATAATTCTTTTCTTCTGCCCTTCCACATAGCAATGGGACATGCTGTTTCAAATTTCAGGGGCTTATTTGCCTATAAATTGGAGAGAACGGGCCGTGTTAGGCTATCTCTCAGGACTTTGTTCTCCTGTGAAAGCTCTCATGATGTCTATATATCTGAGGTTGAGAGTGGAGAGATCGAGTTCTCCTTTTGCAAGTCGACCTCCCCCGGATAGCTGGGGTGATGAAGGAGCCGCTAAGAGCAGCTCATCCTCAAGAGAGGAGTTTAAGATCATATGAAGAGCGCACGGGAGGTCCGCAGAGACCATATGGGAAGCGCACGTACACGCTCCCTGTGTGTCCTTTGCCACTTGCCATGGGGACCGTCGGAGATGCAAAGTATGCATATCCCCATGGTAAGGACGGACTTTCCTTCTCCCTCGGGCTGGGTCCCCTAGCTCGTCTGGCTGGGGGATCTTTTGCCCGTGAAGAGAGAGTTGAGAGCAGTGTGGGCCAACTGGTCCCCTATCTTTCATGGTCGGGCAGCGTCCAGCAGCCCAGCATCCACCTAGGGGGGATGTCTCCCCAGCATCGGCGTCCACAGGTCTTCCTTCTGTTCTTGATCTCTTGTTCATCCGAAGGACCCGTGGGAGGCCGGCCTGGCCCTAACCAGAGGTTCAGGGTGAGCTGACTGATTGTCTGACTACTCGGGTCAGATGCCGAAACATCATTATTAACCGAAGCTGACTGAAGCAGTCCGGCCGAGCTATTTACTTGTTTTTATTTCCTGTGCCATGATGCACTTGTAACGCCTCTTAGGAGGTTGTAACTCTTTTCCATTGATGAAGAAATAAAGAAAGTTTTATTCTTCCTTCTTTTAGCACATGCTTCTTTTTCGATGTGATTGTATTTGAGAGTTACTACTCCCATATCATGCTTTTTGTGTCATAGCACATCTCGGCAGCTTTCTTGCTACCTTACTTTTGCTAAGACCAATGCTCGGTCCTCAGCGGAGGAAAATGTTGTCCCTGTTTGGGTCAGAGGTGGACCTGGGCGGTCCTGGGGACTCATGCGGTAAGCATGATCCCGTTTGTAGAACGAAGCAGGTATTTCTTGGAAAGCGATAGCTGTATGTCTTTACGGTTGTAGAAGGAGGTTGCTTACTTCTGCCGAAGTATCATAGGACGTCTTAATTGCGTCAAGAGTTTGAGAGATTACTCGTCTAGACCGGAGCTTTAGATAACATTTTAAGAATATGCCATTTGACTTGGCCGAGGTTTCAGATAATCACTCGTTGTAGCCGAGGCTTCGGAACATCGCTTGGTTGTTGCCGAGGCTTCAGAATACCATTCGGTTGTTGCCGAGGCTTCAGAATGTCGCTCGGTTGTTGCGAGGTTTCGGAATACCATTCGGTTGTTGTCGAGGTTTCGGAGTTGCCGAGGTTTCAAATCGCTCGGTTTTTTACTTGGCCCTGCCAAGATATGGAGATCGCTCGTGTTGCCAAAGATTTTTAATATTTACTTGGTCCTTACTGCAACTGTGGATTTAGGCGCGGACGGCCAAAGAGGATGGGGGCTACCCGAGTGATAGAGGGGGCGCCTGAAGCCCATAAATCGGCTACTCTCAAAGAGGGCGAGCTATGTCGCTCAGTGTTGGTCGCTGATGCACTTTTTCCTCTTCTCCATTTTTTCGAGGATGCCTAATTCGAGGAAGTCTGGCAGACTTTCGAGGACATTTACTTCGAAAAGGTCCAGCAGATCGGAGGGAGTCTAGTCCCGAGAAGGGAGCTCCTTGAGCGCCTCAACGTTATTAATTATCCTCTTCGACGAGGGGCGGAACTCTTCATTTCCCACGAGCGCCCACTGAGATGGCGACGCGCGGCGAGTTTCCACGGGTTGAAATTAATGGCTCGAGTGATCGAAATACTCACCAGGAGCGGTTTAAATACGAATGAGGGGGATGCCTCTGTTAGTCATCTTTTCAGTCGATCTTCCAAGAATTTCTGGGTTCTGAGATGGTTTCTAGAGGTGAGGGGCGATCAGCTGAGGCGCCGAGCAGCGGCGCTAATGGCCGTGGGGGTCCCAGGGGAGCCGCGTTATAGTAACCATTGACGGGGAGGCCCTGGCGTCAATGCTCGCGGATCGCAGCGGCTTCAAGGGCGGCCAAACAATATCTGGCCGTTTCTTGAGGGAGGTCGAGCTCCTTCGTCGTGCCAACAGCTAGCTGAAGGGGAAAGTGCATCCCTTCGACGACAGATCGCCGAGTAGCTTGCCGTGGAGAGGGCTCGGCGGCTCCCGAAGAAGATGATAAGCCCCAGTGAGGGCTCATGTATCTTTTTCTTTCTTTTTGCCCTTTTTGTGATGAATGAAAAAGAGGATTTTCACAACTCTTGTGTTTGCTGTTATCTTCGAAACGTTTCTTCTTTTCACTCGGTCTTGGCCGAAATTTTTAATAAGTGATGCACTTCGGCCTTGGCCGAGGCTTTTAATAAGAAATGGAAATGCACTTCGGCTTTGGCCGAGGCTTTTAATAAAAAAATGGAAATGCACTTCGGCTTTGGTCGAGACTTTTAATAAGTAACGCACTTCGGCTTTGGCCGAGGCTTTTAATAAGTAACGCACTTCGGCTTTGACCGAGGCTTTTATTCTTCGGCGCCGGCCGAGGCTTGTAATCTGCCCGAATCTGATCGAAGTTTTCTTCGCTCTTCGGTCCGGCCGGGGCTTGTAAGCTGCCCAAACCGAACGAAGTTTCTTCACCATTTGGTCTGGCCGGGGCTTGTAAGCTGCCCGAATCCGGACAAGCTTTGTTCGTTCTTTGGTCCGATCAGGCTTGTAAGCTGCCCGAATTCGGACGAATTTTCTTCACCATTTGGTCCGACCGGGGCTTGTAAGCTGCCCGAATCTGAATGAGCTTTCTTCGTTCTTTGGTCCGGCCAGGGCTTGTAAGCTACCCGAATCGGACGAAGTTTCTTCATCATTCGGTCCGGCTGGGGCTTGTAAGTGTCCGAATCTGGATGAAGCTTTCTTCGTTCTTTGGTCCGACCGGGGCTTGTAAGCTGCCCAAATTCGGATGAAGTTTTGGAGATCACTTGGCTCCCAACCGTACTGGGGGTGCTTGACCATACCGAGTCTTTGAATAGGACTCGGCCCAGCCATGGTGCGGTGATATTGCTACTCAAGAAGATAGCTCGGTCATGCCGAGAATGGGTAAGTAACATCCATTTTTCATTATGACTTTTCGAAGAAAATGATTGCAGCGATTGAGCCGTGAACAGTAGAGACAGGATGCTAATGCTGTAAATAGGGCGAGTCTATAGAAAGCGTACCCTACTGGTGGTATATACAGAGATTGTCCAAGTTCCATGTCCGGGGAATAGATTTTCCGCTTAGATCCTAGAGCTTGTAGGTGCCAGGTCCGATGACTTCCGCCACTTGATAGGGGCCTTCCCAGTTCGGAGACAGCTTTCCTTGTTCTAGTGGTTTGGAGACAGATGCTTTCCGAAGGATGAGATCGCCGGGTGAGAAGGATTTCCCTTGGACTTTGGAGGCATGATAGCGGGCCACTCTTTGCTGATATGCAGCTACCCTGATTCAAGATTTCTCTCTGATTTCTTCCACCATGTCGAGATTGGCGCGGAGTTGCTCATCGCTAGCCTCCTCCGAGTAGCTCTCCACTCGCAAGAAGGAAGCCCTATTTCTATGGGGATGATAGCTTCCATGCCGAAGGCATCCGGAACGGGGTCTCGCCAGTGGATTCTCTGGGTGGTGCGGTAGGCCCATAGGACATGGTGAAGCTCGTCCACCCATCTGCCCTGGGCTCTGGCAAGCCGAGCCTTGATCCCTTGAAGTAGGGTCTGGTTAGTTACTTCGGCTTCTCCATTGGCTTGCGGATGCCTACCGACGTAAGGCGGTGGCAGATTCCATACTCCTCGCAGAAATCTCGAAACTTTGGGTTGTTGAACTGCTTGCCATTATCGGTGATAATAGTATGCGGAAGGCCGAAGAAACAAATAATGGATCTCCATACGAAGTCTCTGGCCCGAGCTTCGGTTATCTGGCAACGGCCTCGGCCTCACCCACTTAGTGAAGTAGCCGATGGCGACAAACAAGAACTTTCTCTGTCCAATGGCGAGGGAAAAAGGGCCAAGAATATCCATCCCCCACTTAGCAAAGGGCCAAGCGGAGGAAATAGGGTCTAAATTGGCGGAGGGGAGCCTCTGGATGTTGGAATGTCTCTGACATGGATCACAAGCTCGGACAAGGTCGTCAGCATCTTTTTGCATGGTGGGCCAATAATACCCCTGGCGCAGCACCTTGTGGCATAAGGATCGGCTCCCTAGATGGTTGTCGCA